>OX598334.1:0-600000 GCA_951411735.1 Somateria mollissima
ATGCTGTGATGATGCTGTGATGATGCTGATATAATGCTGTGATGATGCAGTGATTATGCAGTGATGATGCTGTGATGACACTGTGGTGATTTTGTGATGATGCAGTGATGATACTGTGATGATGCTGTGATGATGCTGTGATGATGAAGTGATGATGGTGTGATGATGCTCTGATGATGCAGAGATTATACAGTGATGATGCTGTGATGACACTGACGATGCTGTAATGATGCTGTGATGATGCAGTGAGTATGCTATTATGATGGTTTGATGACACTCTAATGATGCTGTGGTGATGCAGTGATGATGCTGTGATGATGCAGTGAAGACGCAGTTATGATGCTGTGATGATGCTGTGATGATGATGTGATGATTATTTGATGATGCAGTGATGATGCTGTAATGATGCAATGATGACGCTGTGATGATGCAGTGAGAAAGCAGTAATGATGCTGTGATGATGCTCAGATGATGCTGTGATGATGCTGTGGTGATGCTGTGATGATGGTGTGATGGCACTGTGATGATGCTGTGATGATGTTCTGATGACTCAGTGATGATGCTCAGATGATGCTGTGATTTTGTAGTGATGATGCTGTGATGACACTGTGATGATAATGTATAGTTGATGTGATGCTTCTGTGATGATGCAGTGAGTAAGCAGTAATGATGCTGTGATGATGCTCAGATGATGCTGTGATGATGCAGAGAAGATTCTGTGATGATGCTGTGATGATGCTCAGATGATTCTGTGATGACACTGTGATGATATGGTGTAGATGATGTGATGATGCTGTGATGATGCAGAGATGATGCCTTGATCATGATGTAATGATGCAGTGATGATCCTGTGATGATGCTGTGATGATGCAACGATGATGCTGTTATGATGCAGTGATGATGCTGTGATGATGTTGTATAGATGACGTGATGATTATGTGATGATGCAGTGATTATGCAGTGATGATGCTGTGGTGACACTGTGATGATGTAGTGTAGATGATGTGATGATGCAGTGATGATGCCTTGATCATGCTGTCATGATGCAGTGATTATGCAGTGATGATGCTGCGATGACTCTGTGATGATGCTGTGATGATGCAGTGATCATGCTGTGATGATGCTGTGATGATGCTGTGATGACGGTGTGATGATTCTGTGACTATGCAGTGATGATGCTGTGATGATGCAGTGATGATTCTGTGATGATGCTGTAATTATGCTGTGATGATGCAGTAATTTTGCAGTGATGATGCTGTGATGACACTGTGATGATATTGTGTAAATGATATGATAATGCTGTGATGATGGTGCGATGATGCTGTGATCATGCTGTGATGATGCAGTGGTCCTGCTGTGATGATGCTGTGATGATGCAGTGATGAAGCAGTCATGAAGCTGTGATGATGCTACGATGATACAGTGATGATGCTCTGATGATGCTGTGATGACGCAGTGATGATTTTGTAATGACGCTGTGGTGATGCAGTGATGATGCTGCGATGACACTGTGATGACGCTGTGTTGATGCAGTGATGCAGTGATGATACTGTGATGATGTTTTGATAATGTTCTGAAGATGCAGTAATGATGCAGTGATGATGCAGTAATGATGCTGTGATGATGGTGTGAAGAGGCAGTGATGATGCAGTGATGATGCTGTGATTAGGCAGTGATGACGCAGTGGTGATGCTGTGATGATGCTGCAATGATGCCGTGATGATGCTGTGATGATGTGGTGATGATGCAATAATGATGCTGTGGTGATGCTCAGATGATGCTGTGCTTATGCAGTGATGATGTTGTGATGATGCAGTGATGATGCAGTGGTGATGCTGTGATGATGCAGTGATGATGGTGTGATGATGCAGTGATCATGCTGTGATGACGCAGTGACGACACTGTGATGACGCTGTGATGATGTAATAAGTAAGCAGTAATGATGCTGTGATGATGCTGAGATGTTGTCGTGATGATGCAGTGATGATGCATTGATGATGCAGTGATGATGCGGTGATGATGCTGTGATGATTCAGTGGTGATGCTGTGATGATGCTATGATTATGTTGTGATGATGCTGTGATGATGCTGTGATGATGATGTGATGATTATGTGATGATGCAGTGATTATGCAGTGATGATGCTGTGATGATGGTGTGATAATGCAATGTTGAAGGAATAAAGATGCTCTGATGATGCTAAGATGATGCAGTGATGATGCTCTGATGACACTGTGATGACGCTGCGATGACACAGTGATTACGCTGTTACGATGTTGTGATAATGTTGTGAAGATGCTGTGATGATACAGTGATGATGCAGTAATGATGTTGTGGTGATGCTCAGATGATGCTGTGATGGTGGTGTGATGATGTTGTGATGATGTAGTGATGGTGCACGGATGATGCTGTGATGACTCTGTTATGATGCTGTAATGATTCTGTGATGATACTGTGATGACACTGTGATGATGTTGTGATGATGCTGTGATGATACTGTGATGATGCAGTGATGACGCTGTGTTGATGTAGTGATGACGCTGCGATGATGACGTTGTGATGCTGTGATGATGCAGTGGTGATGGTGTGATGATGCTCTGATGATTCTGTGATGATGCAGTGATGATGCTGTGATGAGGCAGTGATGACGCTGTGATATTGTGTAGTTGATGTGATGATGCAGTGATGATGCAGTGATGATGGTTTGATGATGCAGTGAGGATGCTGTGATGATGCAGTCATGATGCAGTGATGATGCAGTGATCATGCTGTGATGATGCTGATATAATGCTGTGATGATGCAGTAATTATGCAGTGATGATGCTGTGATGATTCTGCGATGATGCTGCGATGATGCAGTGATGATGCTGTGATGATGCAGTGATCTTGCTGTGATGATGCAATTATGATGCTGTCATGACACTGTGATGATGCAGCGATGATGCTGTGATGATGAAGTGATGGCGCTGTGATGATGCAGTGAGTAAGTAGTAATGATGCTGTGATGATGCTGAGAAGATGCTGTGATGATGCAATAATGATGCTGTGATGATGGTGTGATGATGCTCTGATGATGCAGTTATGATGCAGTGATGATGCTTTGAAGACGCTGTGATGATGCTGTGACTATGCAGTGATGACGCTGTGATGATGCAGTGATGATGCTGTGATGATGTAGTGATGATGCTGTGATGATGCAGCGATGATGCAGTGATAATGCTGTGATGATGCAGTGATTATACAGTGATGATGCTGTGATGACACTGTGATGATTTTGTGATGATGCTGTGATGATACTGTAATGATGCACTGATGACGCTTTGTTGATGCTTTGTTTTCGTTGCGATGATGATGTTGTGATGCTCTGATGATGCTACGATTATGTTGCGATGACTCTGTGATGATGATGTGATGATGCTGTGATGATGCACTGATGATGGTGTGATGATGCTGTGATGACACTGTGATGATGCTGTGACGATGCAGTGATTATGCTGTGATGATGTTGTGATGATGCCATGAAGACGCTCTGATGATGCTGTGATGACGCAGGGATGATGATGTGATGATGCAGTGATGACGCTGTAATGATTATCTGATGATGCAGTGATGATGCATTGATGATGCTGTGATGGTGGTGTGATGATGTTGTGATGATGTAGTGATGGTGCAGGGATGATGCTGTGATGATGCTGTGATGACTCTGTTATGATGCTGTAATGATTCTGTGATGATGCTGTGATGACTCTGTGATGATGCAGTGATGACGCTGTGTTGATGTAGTGATGACGCTGCGATGATGATGTTGTGATGCTACGATGATGCAGTGGTGATGGTGTGATGATGCTCTGATGATGCAGTGATGATACAGTGATGATGCTGTTATGACACTGTGATGATGTTGTGATGATCCAGTTATGATGCAGTGATGATGCTGTGATGATGCTGTGAAGACGCTCTGATGATGCTGTGATGATGCAGTGATGACGCTGTGATGATATTGTGTAGCTGATGTGATGATGCAGTGATGATGCAGAGATGATGCAGTGATGATGCTGTGATGATGAAGTGATTATTCAGTGATGATGCTGTGATGATGCTTTGATGACGCTGTGAAGACGCAGTGATGATGATGTGATGACGCAGTGATGATGATGTGATGATTATCTGATGATGCAGTGATGATGCACTGATGATGCTGTGATGGTGGTGTGATGATGTTGTGTGATGGTGCAGGGATGATGCTGTGATGATGCTGTGATGACTCTGTGGTGATGCTGTAATGATGCTGTGATGATGCAGTGATGATACTGTGATGATGCTGTGATGACACTGTGATGATGTTGTGATGATACTGCGATGATGCAGTGATGATACTGTGATGATGCAGTGATGACGCTGTGTTGATGTAGTGATGACGCTGCGATGATGATGTTGTGATGATGCAGTGATGATGCAGTGATTATGCAGTGATAATGCTGTGATGACTCTGTGATGATGCAATGATGATGCAGTAATCATGCTGTGATGATGCTGTGATGATGCTGTGATGACACTCTGATGATGCACTGATGATGCTGTGACTATGCAGTGATGATGCTGTGATGATGCAGTGTTGACCATGCGATGATGCTGTGATGAGGCAGTGATGATGCTATGATGATGCAATGATGCTGCTCTGATGACGCTGTGATGATGCAGTAATAAGCAGTAATGATGCTGTGATGATGCTGTGATGATGCTTTGATGATGCAGTGATTATGCAGTGATGATGGTGTGATGACGGTCTAATGATGCTGTGATGATGCAGTGATGATGCTGTGATGATGCTGTGATGATGCTTTGATGATGCAGTGTTTATGCAATGATGATGCTGTGATTATGCTGAGATGATGCTGTGATGATGCAGTGATGATGCTGTGATGATGCTGTGATGATGCTTTGATGATGCAGTGATTATGCAGTAATGATGCTGTGATTATGCTGATATGATGCTTTGATGATGCAGTGATGATGCAGTGATGATGCTGTGATTATGTATTGATGTTACTGTGACAACACTGTGATGATGTTGTGTAGTTGATGTGATGATGCTGTGATGATGCAGTGATGATGATGTGATGATGCTGTGAAGATGTTGTAAAGATGCTGTGATGATGATGTGATGACGCTCTTATGATGCTGTAATGATGCAATGATGATGATGTGATGATGTAGTGATGATGCTATGATGATGCTGTGATGATGCTGAGATGATGCATTGATGATGGTGTGATAATGTTGTTATGATGATGTGATGATGCAGTGATGATGCTGTGATGACGCTGTGATAATGTTGTGATGCTGTGATGATGTTGTGATGACGCTCTGATGATGCTGTGATGATGCAGTGATGACGATGTGATGATGCTGTGATGATGTTGTGATGACGCTCTGATGATGCTGTGATGATGCTGCGATGATGCCGTGATGATGCCGTGATGATGCTGTGATGATGCAGTGATGCAGTGATGACACTGTGATGATGTTTTGATAATGTTGTGAAGATGCTCTGATGATTCTCTGATGACGCAGTGATGATGCAGTGATGATGGTGTGATGATGCATTGATTATGCAGTGATGATGCTGTGATGACGCTCTAATCATGCTCTGATGATGCTGTGATGATGATGTGATGATGCTTTGATGATGCAGGGATGATGCAGTGATGACGCTGTGATGATGCAGTGATGATGCAGTGATGATGGTGTGATGATGTTGAGATGATGCTGTGATGATGCAGTGATGACGCAGTGATGAAGCAGTCATGATGCTGTGATGATGCTACTATGATGCATTGATGATGCTATGATGATGCTGTGATTACGCAGTGATGATTTTGTAATGACGCTGTGATGATGCTGAGATGATGCTGTGGTGATGCTCTGATGATGCTGTGATGATGCTGAGATGATGCATTTATGATGGTGTGATAATGTTGTTATGATGATGTGATGATGCAGTGATGATGCTGTGATGACGCTGTGGTAATGTTGTGATGCTGTGATGATGTTGTGATGACGCTCTGATGATGCTGTGATGATGTAGTGATGACGCAGTGATGATGCTGTGATGATGCTGTGATGACATAGTGATGAAGCAGTCATGATGTTGTGATGATGCTACGATGATGCAGAGATGATGCTATGATGATGAAGTGATGATTTTTTAATGACGCTCTGATGATGCAGTGATGACGCTGCGATGACTCTGTGATGACGCTGTGATAATGCAGTGATGCAGTGATGACACTGTGATGATGTAGTAAGTAAGCAGTGATGATGATGAGATGTTGTCGTGGTGATGCAGTGATGATGCTTTGATGATGCAGTGATGATGCGGTGATGATGCTGTGATGATGCAGTGGTGATGCTGTGATGATGCTATGATTATGTTGTGATGATGCTGTGATGACGCTGTAATGATGGTTTGATGATGTTGTGATGATGCAGTGATGATGCTGTGATGATGATGTGGTGACTATGTGATGATGCAGTGATTATGCAGGGATGATGCTGTGATGATGGTGTGATGATGCAGTGTTGAAGCAATAAAGATGCTCTGATGATGCTAAGATGATGCAGTGATGATGCTCTGATGACACTGTGATGACGCTGCGATGACACAGTGTTTACGCTGTGATGATGTTGTGATAATGTTGTGAAGATGCTGTGATGATGCAGTGATGATGCAGTAATGATGCTGTGATGACACTGTGATGATGTTGTGTAGTTGATGTGATGATGCTGTGATGATGCACGGATGATGCAGAGATGATGCATTGATGACGCTGTGGTGATGGTATGATGATGCAGTGAGTATGCAGTAATGATTCTCTGATGATGCTCAGATCATGCTGTGATGATGCAGTGAAGATGCTGTGATGATGCTGCGATGATGCAGTGATGATGCAGTGATGATACTATGATGATGCAGTGATGCAGTGATGACACTGTGATGATATTGTGATAATGTTGTGAAGATGCTCTGATGATTCTCTGATGACGCAGTGATGATGGTGTGATGATGTATTGATTATGCAGTGATAATGCTGTGATGACGCTCTAATCATGCTCTGATGATGCTGTGATGATGCTGTGATGATGCTGTGATGATGCTTTGATGATGCAGGGATGATGCAGTGATGACGCTGTGATGATGCAGTGATGATGCAGTGATGATGGTGTGATGATGTTGAGATGATGCTGTGATGATGCAGTGATGACGCAGTGATGAAGCAGTCATGATGCTGTGATGATGCTACTATGATGCATTGATGATGCTATGATGATGCTGTGATTACGCAGTGATTATTTTGTAATGACGCTGTGATGATGCAGTGATGATGCTGCGATGACTCTGTGATGACGCTGTGATAATGCAGTGATGCAGTGATGACACTGTGATGATGTTGTGATAATGCTGTGAAGATGCTGTGATGATGCATTGATGAGGCAGTAATGATGCTGTGATGATGCAGTGATCATGCTGTGATGATGCGGTAATGATGCTGTGATGATGCATTTATTATGCAGTGATGGTGCTGTGATGACACTGTGATGATGTTTTGTATTTGATGTGATGATGCTGTGATGACGTTCTGATGATACTGTGATGAGGCTGTGATGATGCAGTGAGTAACCAGTAATGATGTTGTGATGATGCTGTGAAAATGGTGTGATGATGCTGTGACTATGCAGTGATGATGATGTGATGATGCAGTGATGATGCTGTGATGATGCTGTCATGATGCTGTGATGATGCTGTAATTATGCTGTGATGACGCTGTGATGATGCAGTGATGATGGTGTGATGATGCAATGATTATGCAGTGATGATGCTGTGATGATGCTGTAATGATGCTGTGATGATGGTGTGATGACGCTCTAATGATGCTGTGGTGATGCAGTGATGATGCTGTGATGATGCAGTGAAGATGCAGTGATGATTCTATGATGATGCTGTGATGATGATGTGATGATGCTTTGATGATGCTCTGATGATGCAGAGATGACACTGTGAAGACGCAGTTATGATGCTGTGATGATGCTGTGATGATGATGTGATGATTATTTGATGATGCAGTGTTGATGTTGTAATGATGCAATGATGACGCTGTGATGATGCAGTGAGTAAGCAGTAATGATGCTGTGATGATGCTCAGATGATGCTGTGATGATGCTGTGGTGATGCTGTGATGATGGTGTGATGGCACTGTGATGATGCTGTGATGATGGTGTGATGATGCTGTGATGATGTTCTGATGACGCAGTGATGATGCTCAGATGATGCTGTGATTTTGCAGTGATGATGCTGTGATGACGCTGTGATGATAATGTATAGTTGATGTGATGCTTCTGTGATGATGCAGTGAGTAAGCAGTAATGATGCTGTGATGATGCTCAGATGATGCTGTGATGATGCAGAGAAGATTCTGTGATGATGCTGTGATGATGCTCAGATGATGCTGTGATGACACTGTGATGATATTGTGTAGATGCTGTGATAATGCAGTGATGATGCCTTGATCATGATGTGATGATGCAGTGATGATCCTGTGATGATGCTGTGATGATGCAACGATGATGCTGTTATGATGCAGTGATGATGCTGTGATGATGTTGTATAGATGACGTGATGATTATGTGATGATGCAGTGATTATGCAGTGATGATGCTGTGGTGACACTGTGATGATGTAGTGTAGATGATGTGATGATGCAGTGATGATGCCTTGATCATGCTGTAATAATGAAGTGATTATGCAGTGATGATGCTGTGATGATGCTGTGATGACTCTGTGATGATGCAGTGATCATGCTGTGATGATGTTGTGATGACGGTGTGATGATGCTGTGACTAAGCAGTGATGATGCTGTGATGATGCAGTGATGATTCTGTGATATTGCTGTAATGATGCTGTGATGATGCAGTAATTATGCAGTGATGATGCTGTGATGACACTGTGATGATGTTGTGTAGTTGATGTGATGATGCTGTGATGACGCACGGATGATGCAGAGATGATGCATTGATGACGCTGTGATGACAGTGTGATGATGCAGTGATTTTGCATTAATGATTCTCTGATGATGCTCAGATCATGCTGTGATGATGCAGTGATGAGGCAATAATGATGCTGTGATGATGCTGTAATTATGCTGTGATGACGCTGTGATGATGCAGTGATGGTGTGATGATGCAATGATTATGCTGTGATGATGCTGTGATGATGCAGTGAGTATGCTATGATGATGGTGTGATGACGCTCTAATGATGCTGTGCTGATGCAGTGATGATGCTGTGATGATGCAGTGAAGATGCAGTGATGATGCTGTGATGATGCAGTGATGCAGTGATGACGCTGTGATGACACAGTGATGATGGCGTGATGATGCATTGATTATGCAGTGGTGATGCTGTGATGACGCTCTAATCATGCTCTGATGATGCTGTGATGATGCTGTGATGATGATGTGATGATGCTTTGATGATGCAGGGATGATGCAGTTGTGACGCTGTGATGATGCAGTGATGATGCAGTGATGATGGTGTGCTGATGTTGAGATGATGCTGTGATGATGCAGTGATGACGCAGTGATGAAGCAGTCATGACGCTGTGATGATGCTACTATGATACATTGATGATGCTGTGATGATGCTGTGATTACGCAGTGATGATTTTGTAATGACGCTGTGATGATGCAATGATGACTCTGTGATGACGCTGTGATAATGCAGTGATGTGTGGAGGAATGGTTAAATGAAATAGGGCATGTGAATGTGGAGCAGCTTAGAGATGGTGAGCTTGCTAAATACTGGACACAGCTTGTGTGAGGCTAGGCACGTACACAGTTGGACACAGTCTATGTGAACACAGGTGGATGTAACCAATGCAAGTTTGTGCTGTACTTGTGCTGTACTTATTGTATCAAAGTAACATTGATAGAGAAGAAATGTAGTCAGCGGTATGTAGAAAATAGCTGAGATAAACAAGATGTAGCTATAACCAATCATGAGCTTAGCTTTTGCAATATGTATGAGCTAATTATATCGTATCACATAAAAGACGGCTAAATTGTTCAATAAATTGAAGTTCGCTGATCACTCATATTGAGCGACTGTGTCTTCCTTCCGTCAATATCTGGGAACTGCAACAAAAAGGGGTTGCAACAAATGGCGCCCGAACAGGGACCCGGGCTCTGCTGGACAGAGACTCTGCGAGGGTAAGCCGGATTCAGGAGTTGACGGAATATAAGAAAGCCGGTCCTGGAACGCAGCTGACACAGGTGAAGAGCGCTCATACCTAGCTGCTCAGGAGGTGACAAAACGGAGGATCACCCGGGACGAGCCCATAGAGGGTCCTGCCGGAACGCGCCGCAAAAGTCTGCCAAAGTCTGCAAAGGTTGCAACGGTACCGTCGTAAGTAAAATGGAGAGACAAGCGGCATATTATTTGCTCAGATGCTTTTTATAAAAGCGGAGCACACAGGGAATAGACTGTCAGAAGGAATTGCCAGGTCTACTAGCCTACGGAGTAGCTAAGGGGTGTTTTGTAAACCCTGACACAGTATTCGAACAAACCGAATGGCGTAAATTCGGGGATAAATTATTTGAGGATGTGATTAATGATAATAAACCTGCTAAAAAATTGATGAAGCCTTGGAGGGCAGTCCCTTTCAGAACATGCTTGTTTGGGGTCCCAATAGGGGATCCAAAGGAACTGTGAGAATTGCTAGCACCGTATTCTGCTAATATTGAACTGCTTCATGGAAGCTTTTCCACAAACGTATCGGATGGACTGGTTGTTGCCCTGCAGAGTCTAAACAACTCATTACCTTGGGACCCTCAGGAACTGGATCTATTAGGATCTGTAGTGGTGGGGAATACCAGTAAGAATCGGACACAAACATGCTTTATACTCAATGAAGGAAAGCAGAATAAGGGAAATTGAAGTAATCGCGGTACGACGCGGGACATCCGAGATCGAGTTGCTACGGGAGACCAGAGGCGTCAGTGGGCAACGGCAGCCGACCCTCACCGTGCGGCGAGTCGGCACATAGCAGAGGGGCGGAGAGCAGGACCCTGCAGCCTGTCTGACGTAACCATGGAGGCAGCAGCGGCTGTGCTGCTTCTCTCTAGCATTCTTTTTATAAGAGGTTTATCTTGCAATGCAAAAAAGACTATTCGTCCCCAGATCGGTGTTATAACTATGTTTCTGGATAACATTCCGTGGGGTTGCCACATTCTACGGATTACTAATGACGATTTAGCTCTATTGTGGGGCAGGAGTGCAGAGACGCAGATTACACTGCCAAATGACCACCGGCAGGCTCTTTCACAAATAGCCTCTAAGGTTGCAGCTGGCACTGCCTGCAGCCGTATAGCAGACGTTACACTCTCTTTCCTAACTAGTAATCATGTGTCTCATCCATTTGTGGTGAATGGTCAGTGGCAAAAGGAAAAGGGGGAGAGTAAGGGGCGACAAAGACAGAAATGGTACCAGGAGGATGCCACTGACACTAACAGCATGGGTAATAGGAGTAGTAAAAGTGACACAGGTGACGGAGTGGGGCGGCGGCGGAACGGTTTTTTGCAGCAGCATTAACTCCGGGTGTTGCGGTCGCACATGCTATGTCTAATCTCAATAAGCTTGCTTGCTGAGCTGTCAAACAATCGAATGTTACGACAAATGTCCCTCGGGATATGCATATGTATAGGAATGTTCATGTGTATGTAACTCTTTACTAGATATAACCAAAGCAAGTTGCCATGTTAGGCGTACCCACCCCATGCTGCCCAGAACTGAGTAAACATACCTACTTTACAATCTTACTGATCTGCTCAGCTGCGGGATCGGCTGTGGAGCGGACGCCCCTAGGTGCACCCTGAGTGTTTTGCTCGGAGGGGACTCCACTCTCAGCTGCTCGACGCAGGAGCAAAGATCTCCTGAAGCTGCAGACAAACGGTATGTTTTCGGCTGCTGGAGGGATACTAACTGGAGTGTTAATAATTGTATGTGTTATTTTTAAATGTCCAGGTATTTTGTGTTGAAAGTATTTGTGTAAGTGTAAGGGTTTGAAACAAAGTGTACAAGTCACTTCACGAAGAACACAGTCAGAGACAATACTTGTTTGATTGGTTATCATTCTAAATGATATTCTTGTGGTATGAATGAGATGTGCTAAGAGGCCTCTTTGTGTGATTGTGCGATTGTGCTGTGTGAGTGAGACGCAAAGCGAGTACAGAGTTATTATTGGCACAAGGCCATGGGTGTGAAGGTTTTGAAGGAATGTGTTGTTTTAAGCTCTCTGATCATGGGCAGTCTATTCATGATCAGTTGCAGTGGTTGCGGGAACACATGAAGAAAATCACTGTGCAGGAAAACTGGTTTGACGATTGGTTTAAGTCTATCTTTGGGAATATGGGAGGTTGGGCACTTGGGTTAATTAAGGAAGGACTTCAAATGTTACTTATAATCATGTTAATCATAATCGCTGCACAAGTAATTTTTAGCTGCTTAACTAAAAAGCTTGAACAATTAACAGAAAAGGTCTTCCTGGTCCAAAATAAAAACGGGGGAATTGTGGAGGAATGGTTAAATGAAATAGGGCATGTGAATGTGGAGCAGCTTAGAGATGATGAGCGTGCTAAATACTGGACACAGCTTGTGTGAGGCTAGGCACGTACACAGTTGGACACAGTCTATGTGAACACAGGTGGATGTAACCAATGCAAGTTTGTGCTGTACTTGTGCTGTACTTATTGTATCAAAGTAACATTGATAGAGAAGAAATGTAGTCAGCGGTATGTAGAAAATAGCTGAGATAAACAAGATGTAGCTATAACCAATCATGAGCTTAGCTTTTGCAATATGTATGAGCTAATTATATCATATCACATAAAAGACGGCTAAATTGTTCAATAAATTGAAGTTCGCTGATCACTCATATTGAGCGACTGTGTCTTCCTTCCGTTAATATCCGGGGAACTGCAACAAGTAGAATTGCAACAGTGATGCAGTGATGACACTGTGATGATGTTGTGATAATGCTGTGAAGATGCTGTGATGATGCATTGATGAGGCAGTAATGATGCTGTGATGATGCAGTGATCATGCTGTGATGATGCAGTAATGATGCTGTGATGATGCATTTATTATGCAGTGATGGTGCTGTGATGACACTGTGATGATGTTTTGTAGTTGATGTGATGATGCTGTGATGATGCTGTGATGACGTTCTGATGATACTGTGATGAGGCTGTGATGATGCAGTGAGTAACCAGTAATGATGTTGTGATGATGCTGTGAAAATGGTGTGATGATGCTGTGACTATGCAGTGATGATGCTGTGATGATGCTGTCATGATGCTGTGATGATGCTGTAATTATGCTGTGATGACGCTGTGATGATGCAGTGATGATGGTGTGATGATGCAATGATTATGCAGTGATGATGCTGTGATGATGCTGTAATGATGCTGTGATGATGGTGTGATGACGCTCTAATGATGCTGTGGTGATGCTGTGATGATGCAGTGAAGATGCAGTGATGATGCTATGATGATGCTGTGATGATGATGTGATGATGCTTTGATGATGCAGAGATGACGCTGTGAAGACGCAGTTATGATGCTGTGATGATGCTGTGATGATGATGTGATGATGCAGTGATCATGCTGTGATGATGTTGTGATGATGCTGTGATGACGGTGTGATGATGCTGTGACTATGCAGTGATGATGCTGTGATGATGCAGTGATGATTCTGTGATGATGCTGTAATGATGCTGTGATGATGCAGTAATTATGCAGTGATGATGCTGTGATGACACTGTGATGATGTTGTGTAAATGATATGATGATGCTGTGATCATGCTGTGATGATGCAGTGGTCCTGCTGTGATGATGCTGTGATGATGCAGTGATGAAGCAGTCATGAAGCTGTGATGATGCTAAGATGATGCAGTGATGATGCTCTGATGACACTGTGATGACGCTGCGATGACACAGTGATTACGCTGTGATGATGTTGTGATAATGTTGTGAAGATGCTGTGGTGATACAGTGATGATGCAGTAATGATGCTGTGATGATGCAGTGTTGACCATGCGATGATGTTGTGTAGTTGATGTGATGATGCACGGATGATGCAGAGATGATGCATTGATGACGCTGTGATGATGGTGTGATGATGCAGTGAGTATGCAGTAATGATTCTCTGATGATGCTCAGATCATGCTGTGATGATGCAGTGAAGATGCTGTGATGATGCAGTGATGATGCAGTGATGATACTGTGATGATGCAGTGATGCAGTGATGACACTGTGATGATGTTGTGATAATGTTGTGAAGATGCTCTGATGATTCTCTGATGAAGCAGTGATGATGCAGTGATGATGCTGTGATGATGCTGTGATGATGATGTGATGATGCTTTGATGATGCAGGGATGATGCAGTGATGACGCTGTGATGATGCAGTGATGATGCAGTGATGGTGTGATGATGTTGAGATGATGCTGTGATGATGCATTGATGAGGCAGAAATGATGCTGTGATGATGCAGTGATCATGCTGTGATGATGCGGTAATGATGCTGTGATGATGCATTTATTATGCAGTGATGGTGCTGTGATGACACTGTGATGATGTTTTGTAGTTGATGTGATGATGCTGTGATGATGCTGTGATGACACTGTGATGACGCTCTGGTGATGCAGTGATAATAACGTGATGATGTTATGATAATGTTGTGAAGATGCTGTGATGATGCATTTATGATGCAGTGTTGATGCAATAATGATGTTGTGGTGATGCTCAGAAGATGCTGTGGTTACGCAGTGATGCTGCTGTGATGACACTGTGATGATATTGTGTAGTTGAAGTGATGATGCTGTTATGATGCAGTGATGATGCAGAGTTGATGCAGTGATTATGCTGTGATGATGCTCTAATGATGCACTGATGATGCTGCGATGATGATGTGATGATGCTGTGATGATTATTTGATGATGCAGTGATGATGCTGTGATGATGCAGTGATGACGCTGTGATGATGCAGTGAGAAAGCAGTAATGATGCTGTGATGATGCTCGGAAGATGCTGTGATGATGCAGTTGTGATGCTGTGATGATGGTGTGGTGACACTGTGATGATGCTGTGATGATGCTCAGATGATGATGAGATGATGCAGTTTTGATGCTGTGATGATGCTGTGATGATGCTGTGATGATGCGTTGATGATGGTGTGATGATGCAGTGGTGATGCTGTGATGATACTGTGATGATGGTGTGAAGATGCAGTGATGATGCAGTGATGATGAAGTGATTATGCTGTGATGATGTTCTGACGACGCAGTGATGATGCTATGATGATGCTGTGATGACACTGTGATGATGCTGCAATGATGCTGTGATGATGCTGTGATGATGCTGTGATGACTCTGTGATGATGCAGTCAGTAAGCAGTAATGATGCTGTGATGATGCTGTGATGATGCAGTGATTACGCAGTGATTACGCAGAGATGATGCAGTGTTTATGCAGTGATTATGCAGTGATGACGCTGTGATGATTCTCTGATGATGCAGTGATGATGCCGTGATGATGCTGTGATGATGTTGTGTATATCATGTGTTGACGCTGTGATGATGTTGTGATGATGATGTGGAGATGCAGTGATGATGATGTGACGATGCAGTGATTATGCAGTGATGATGCAGAGATGATACTGTAATGATGCAGTGATTATGCACTGATGACGCTGTGTTGATGCAGTGATGATGCTGCGATGATTATGTTGTGATGCTGTGATGATGCTATGATTATGTTGTGATGACTCTGTGATGATGATGTGATGATGCAGTGATGATCACAGAATCACAGAATTTTCTAGGTTGGAAGAGACCTTAAGATCATCGAGTCCAACCTCTGACCTAACGCTAACAGTCCCCACTAAATCATATCCCTAAGCTCAACATCTAATCGTCTTTTAAAGTCTTCCAGGGATGGTGACTCCACCACTTCCCTGGGCAGCCTGTTCCAATGTCGAACAACCCTTTCGGTAAAAAAGTGCCCCCTAACATCCAGCCTAAAACTCCCCTGGCGCAACTTAATCCCATTCCCCCTCGTCCTATCACCAGGCACGTGGAAGAATAAACCAACCCCCACCTCACTACAGCCTCCCTTAAGGTATCTGTAGAGAGCAATAAGGTCACCCCTGAGCCTCCTTTTCTCAAGCCCAGCTCCCTCAGCCACTCCTCGTAAGACTTGTTCTCCAGGCCCCTCACCAGCTTCGTCGCCCTTCTCTGAACCCGCTCAAGCACCTCGACGTCCTTCTTGTAGCGAGGGGCCCAAAACTGAACACAGTACTCGAGGTGCGGCCTCACCAGAGCCGAGTACAGGGGGACGATCACCTCCCTAGCCCTGCTGGCCACACTGTTTCTTATGCAGGCCAGGATGCTGTTGGCCTTTTTGGCGACCTGAGCACACTGCTGGCTCATATTCAGCCGACTATCCACCATCACTCCCAGGTCCTTCTCTGCCAGGCAGCTCTCCAACCACTCATCTCCCAGCCTGTAGCTCTGCTTGGGGTTATTGCGCCCCAGGTGCAGGACCCGGCACTTGGCCTTGTTGAACTTCATGCAGTTGGCCTCAGCCCATCGGTCAAGCCTGTCCAGATCCTCCTGCAGAGCCTTCCTACCCTCAAGCAGATCGACACACGCACCTAGCTTGGTGTCATCTGCAAACTTACTGAGGGTGCACTCAATGCCCTCGTCCAGATCATCGATGAAGATATTAAAGAGGACCGGCCCCAGCACCGAGCCCTGGGGAACGCCACTAGTGACCGGCCTCCAACTGGACTTGACTCCATTCACCATGACTCTTTGGGCCCGGCTATCCAGCCAGTTTCTAACCCAACGAAGCATGCGCCAGTCCAAGCCAAGAGCAGCCAGTTTCTTGAGGAGAATGCTGTGGGAGACGGTGTCAAAAGCCTTGCTGAAGTCAAGGTAGACCACATCCACAGCCTTTCCCTCATCCACCCAGCGCGTCACTTTGTCATAGAAGGAGATCAGGTTCGTCAAGCAGGATCTGCCTTTCAGAAACCCATGCTGACTGGGCCTGATCGCCTGCTTGCCCTGCAAGTGCTGCATGATGACTCTCAAGAGGATCTGCTCCATGAGCTTCCCTGGCACTGAGGTTAAACTGACAGGCCTGTAGTTTCCTGGGTCTGCCCTCCGGCCCTTCTTGTAGATGGGCGTCACGTTTGCTAGCCGCCAGTCAACTGGGACCTCCCCCGATAGCCAGGACTGCTGATAAATGATGGATAGTGGCTTGGCCAGCTCCTCTGCCAGTTCTCTCAGTACCCTTGGGTGGATCCCATCCGGCCCCATCGACTTGTGCACATCCAAGTGCCGTAGCAGGTCACCAGGATCCTTTTTCCCCTAAAAGATAGAGACCCGTCCGCGGCCATCAGGCCAGGTGCTGAGTAAAGTGCCCCATGGTCGAAAAACCCAAGATTTCTGCGTTGGCACCAGCCCCGAAGCCACGTGTTTAACAGGTGGGCTTTCCATGTCCTCTCTGTTCCCCTCCCTGCCACCGTAGGGATGGATGAAAACACCACCTGCACTCCCGCTCCATCCACTAACCGTCCCAGCCCCCTAAAGTCTCGTTTAATAGCCTTCAGGCTTCTCTCTTCAATGTTGTCACTGCCCGCCTGGACTATCAAAAGAGGATAATAATCAGAGGGGCGTACCAGGTTGGGAAGCTGCCTGGCAACGTCCCTGACCCTGGCCCCAGGGAGGCAGCAGACTTCCCTACGGGTAGGGTCGGGCCGACAAATAGGGCCCTCTGTTCCCCTAAGAATAGAGTCTCCAACAACAATAACCCTCCTGTCTTTCTTGATGGAGGCAGTCCTGAGGCGTGGAGTCGACCTCCTCGTCCTAGGCACCCTCCTGGGAACACTTGCTACCTCTTCCTCAGCTACTGGTCTGTCGAGCTCCAGGGCCTCAAACCTGTTGCGTAAGGGCACCTGGGAAGGTGGGGCCGGAAGGGGAGGGCATCGCCTGCGGTGTCGAGCAGGGACCTGTTTCCATTCCTCCTCAACTCCCAGATTCCCTCCCTCTGCCCGACGGTTACAGGGCAGGGGGTCCACCACTGTTTGGGGCGTCTCACCCCGGTACCTCTCCTTGAGGCCCTGCAGGGAGTCGCTCCACCAGTCTATCTCCCGCTCACACTCCCTGATATCCCTCAACCTCTCCACCTCCTCCTTGAGCTCCGCCACCATGCGGACCAGGTCATCCACCTGCTCGCACCTCACGCACGCAGTTTCTCTGCCTCCTGCCGATGGCAGCAACAGGCTCAGACACTCCTTGCATCCGGTGACCTGAACTGCTGCGTTTTTTAACGGGTAGTCGGTCTGGGTGTGTACCGACTTCCTGGAGAGCGCACCCTGCCTGGTGGAGACCATTATCACCTAGCTAACGGCTGTCGTTAAGGAGGTGTTCGTATGGGCAGGGGGAGCGCTCCGCCCTGCCTGCTCGCCCTGCCTGCGCGAACTGCCGCGCTAACTGCCGCACCACGCCCTGTTTGCCCGCCCTGTTCGCCGCGCTCCTGGTCGCTCGCGCTCCCTAGGGGCAGCTTTTGAACAGCCGGGGGGGGGGCGCTGCTGGCTCCGCCTTCGCCTCGTCAGCCTCCCTCACGAGGGCTGCCGGGTCCTGGCGGCTCCCTCAAGTAGGCTCGATGCCTGAAAAATTAGCCCTGCCTGGCCCGATCCCCCGCTCCGCTGCAGAACGCGTCTGCCCCGGAGCCGATCGCCTCGGCAAATGGCAGTGAATGATGGTGTGATGATGCTGTGAAGACGCTCTGATGATGCTGTAGTGACGCAGTGATGATGATGTGATGATGCAGTGATGACGCTGTGATGATTTTCTGATGATGCAGTGATGATGCAGTGATGATACTGTGATGATGCAGTGATGATGTTGTGATGATGTAGTGATGGTGCAGGGATGATGCTGTGATGATACTGTGATGACACTGTGATGATGCTGTGATGATGCAGTGACGCAGTGATGACACTGCGTTGATGTTGAGATAATGTTGTGAGGATGCTGTGATGATGCAGTCATGATGCTATAATGATGCTTTGATGATGCAGTGATGATACTGTGATGATGCAGTGATGACGCTGTGTTGATGTAGTGATGACGCTGCGATGATGATGTGATGATGCAGTGATGATGCAGTGGTGATGGTGTGATGATGCTGTGATGATGCAGTGATTATGCTGTGATGACTCTGTGATGATGCAGTGATGATGCAGTGATCTTGCTGTGATGATGTTGTGATGATGCTGTGATGACACTTAGATGATGCACTGATGATGCTGTGACTATGCAGTGATGATGCAGTGTTGACCATGCGATGATGCTGTGATGATGCAGTGATGACGCTGCGATGACACTGTGATGATGCAGTGATGATGCTGTGATGACACTGTGATGATGCTGTGACGATGCTGTGATGACACTGTGATGATGCTGTGAAGATGCAGTGATGATGGTGTGATGACTCTGTGAAGACGCTCTGATGATGCTGTGATGACGCAGTGATGATGCTGTGATGATGTAGTGATAATGCTATGATGACGCTGTGGTGATGCTGTAATGATTCTGTGATGATGCAGTGATGATACTGTGATGATGCAGTGATGCAGTGATGACACTGTGATGATGTTGTGATAATGTTGTGAAGATGCTCTGATGATGCTCTGATGACGCAGTGATGATTTTGTAATGACGCTGTGATGATGCATTTATGTTGCTGCGATGACACTGTGACGACGCTGTGATGATGCAGTGACGCAGTGATGACACTGCGTTGATGTTGAGACAATGTTGTGAGGATGATGTGATGATGCAGTCATGATGCTATGATGATGCTCAGATGATGCAGTGATTATGCAGTGATGATGCTGTGATGACACTGTGATGATATTTTGTAGTTGATGTGATGATGCTCTGATGATGCAGTGATGATGCTGAGATGATGCTGTGAAGATGCTGTGACTATGCAGTGATGATGATGTGATGATGCAGTGATTATGCAGTGATGATGCTGTGATGACGCTCTGATGATGCTGTGATGATGCAGTGATGATGCTGTGATGCTGCAGTGATGATGCTGTTATGACACTGTGATGATGTTGTGTAGACGATGTGATGATGCTGCAATGATGCTTTGATAACGCTTTGATAATGCAGTGATGATGCTGTGATGACGCTGTGATGATGCTGTGACTATGCAGTGATGATGCAGTGATGACACTGTGATGATTTTGTGATGATGCAGTGATGATACTGTGATGATGCGGTAATGATGCACTGATGACGCTTTGTTGATGCTTTGTTGACAGTGTGATGATGATGTTGTGATGGTGTGATGATGCTATGATTATGTTGCGATGACTCTGTGATGATGCAGTGATGACGCTGTGTTGATGTAGTGATGACACTGCAATGATGATGTGATGATGCAGTGATGATGCAGTGGTGATGGTGTGATGATGCTCTGAAGATGCAGTGATGATGCAGTGATGATGCTGTGATGACTCTGTGATGATGCTCTGATGATGCAGTGATGATGCTGTGATGACGCAGTGATGATGATGTGATGATGCAGTGATGACGCTGTAATGATTATCTGATGATGCAGTGATGATGCATTGATGATGCTGTGATGGTGGTGTGATGATGTTGTGATGATGTAGTGATGGTGCAGGGATGATGCTGTGATGATGCTGTGATGACTCTGTTATGATGCTGTAATGATTCTGTAATGATGCAGTGATGATGTTGTGATGATACTGCGATGATGCAGTGATGATGCAGTGATGACGCTGTGTTGATGTAGTGATGACGCTGCGATGATGATGTTGTGATGCTGTGATGATGCAGTGGTGATGGTGTGATGATGCTCTGATGATGCAGTGATGATGCTGTGATGACGCTGTGATGATATTATGTAGTTCATGTGATGATGCAGTGATGATGCAGTGATGATGCTGTGATGATGCAGTGATTATTCAGTGATGATGCTGTGATGATGCTTTGATGACACTGTGATGATGCTGTGATGACACTGTGATGATGTTGTGTAGATGATGTGATGATGCTGTGATGACACTGTGATGATGCTGTGATGATGCAGTGATGACCATGCGATGATGCTGTGATGATGCAGTGATGACGCTGCGATGACACTGTGATGACGCTGTGATGATGCAGTGATGCTGTGATGATGCTGTGATGACGCTGTGATGACACTGTGATGATGCTGTGATGGTGCTGTGATGACGGAGTGATTATGCAGTGATGATGCTGTTATGACACTGTGATGATGTTGTGTAGATGATGTGATGATGCTTTGATGACGCTTTGATGATGCAGTGATGATGCTGTGATGACGCTGTGATGATGCTGTGATTATGATGTGATGATGCAGTGATGACGCCGTGATGATGCAGTGATGACGCCGTGATGATGTAGTGATGATGCTGTGATGATGCAGCGATGATGCAGTGATAATGCTGTGATGATGCAGTGATTATACAGTGATGATGCTGTGATGACACTCTGATGAGTCTGTGACGATGCAGTGATGAGGCAGTGATGATGGTGTGATGATGCTGTGAAGACGCTGTAATGATTATCTGATGATGCAGTGATGATGCATTGATGATGCTGTGATGGTGGTGTAATGATGTTGTGATGATGTAGTGATGGTGCAGGGATGATGCAATGATGATGCTCTGGTGACGCTGTGATGATGCAGTAATAAGCAGTAATGATGCTGTGATGATGCTTTGATGATGCAGTGATTAGGCAGTGATGATGGTGTGATGACGGTCTAATGATGCTGTGATGATGCAGTGATGATGCTGTGATGATGCTGTGAAGACGCTATGATGATGCTCTGATGACAATGTGATGATGCAGTAATAAGCAGTAATGATGCTTTGATGATGCTGTGATGATGCTTTGATGATGCAGTGATTATGCAGTGATGATGGTGTGACGACGGTCTAATGATGCTGTGATGATGCAGTGATGATGCTGTGTTGATGCAGTGATGATGCAGTGATTATGCTGTGATGATGGTGTGATGGTGCAGTGATTATGCAGTGATGATGCTCTGATGACGCTCTAATCATGCTCTGATGATGCTGTGATGATGATGTGATGATGCTTTGATGATGCAGGGATGATGCAGAGATGACGCTGTGAAGACGTAGTTATGATGCTGTGATGACGCTGTGATGATACAGTGATTATGAAGTGATGATGCTGTGATGACACTGTGATGATGCTGTGATGAGGCAGTGTTGACCATGCGATGATGCTGTGATGACGCAGTAATGATACAGTTATGACGCTGCGATGACACTGTGATGACGCTGTGATGATGCAGTGATGATGCTGTGATGACGCTGTGATGACACTGTGATGATGCTGTGATGATGCAGTGATGATGCAGTGATGATGCAGTTATGACACTGTGATGATGTTGTGTAGACGATGTGATGATGCTGTAATGATGCTTTGATGACGCTGTGATGATGCAGTGATGATGCTGTGATTATGATGTGATGATGCATTGATGATGCTGTGACTATGCAGTGGTGATGCAGTGATGACACTGTGATGATTTTGTGATGATGCTGTGATGATGCAGTGATGATTCTGTGATGATCACAGAATCACAGAATTTTCTAGGTTGGAAGAGACCTTAAGATCATCGAGTCCAACCTCTGACCTAACACTAACAGTCCCCACTAAACCATATCCCTAAGCTCTACATCTAATCGTCTTTTAAAGACTTCCAGGGATGGTGACTCCACCACTTCCCTGGGCAGCCTGTTCCAATGTCGAACAACCCTTTCAGTGAAAAAGTGCCCCCTAACATCCAGCCTAAAACTCCCCTGGCGCAACTTAATCCCATTCCCCCTCGTCCTATCACCAGGCACGTGGGAGAATAGACCAACCCCCACCTCGCTACAGCCTCCTTTAAGGTACCTGTAGAGAGCAATAAGGTCACCCCTGAGCCTCCTTTTCTCCAGGCTGAACAGGCCCAGCTCCCTCAGCCGCTCCTCGTAGGACTTATTCTCCAGGCCCCTCACCATCTTCGTCGCCCTTCTCTGAACCCGCTCAAGCACCTCGATGTCCTTCTTGTAGCGAGGGGCCCAAAACTGAACACAGTACTCGAGGTGCGGCCTCACCAGAGCCGAGTACAGGGGGACGATCACCTCCCTAGCCCTGCTGGCCGCACTGTTTCTTATACAGGCCAGGATGCTGTTGGCCTTTTTGGCCACCTGAGCACACTGCTGGCTCATATTCAGCCGACTATCAACCATCACTCCCAGGTCCTTCTCTGCCAGGCAGCTCTCCAACCACTCATCTCCCAGCCTGAAGCTCTGCTTGGGGTTATTGCGCCCCAGGTGCAGGACCCGGCACTTGGCCTTGTTGAACTTCATACAGTTGGCCTCAGCCCATCGGTGCAGCCTATCCAGATCCTCCTGCAGAGCCTTCCTATCCTCAAGCAGATCGACACACGCACCTAGCTTGGTGTCATCTGCAAACTTACTGAGGGTGCACTCAATGCCCTCGTCCAGATCATCGATGAAGATATTAAAGAGGACCGGCCCCAGCACCGAGCCCTGGGGAACGCCACTAGTGACTGGCCTCCAACTGGACTTGACTCCATTCACCATGACTCTTTGGGCCCGGCTATCCAGCCAGTTTCTAACCCAACGAAGCGTGCGCCAGTCCAAGCCAAGAGCAGCCAGTTTCTTGAGGAGAATGCTGTGGGAGACGGTGTCAAAAGCCTTGCTGAAGTCAAGGTAGACCACATCCACAGCCTTTCCCTCATCCACCCAGCGCGTCACTTTGTCATAGAAGGAGATCAGGTTCGTCAAGCAGGATCTGCCTTTCAGAAACCCATGCTGACTGGGCCTGATCGCCTGCTTGCCCTGCAAGTGCTGCATGATAACTCTCAAGAGGATCTGCTCCATGAGCTTCCCTGGTACTGAGGTTAAACTGACAGGCCTGTAGTTTCCTGGGTCTGCCCTCTGGCCCTTCTTGTAGATGGGCGTCACGTTTGCCAGCCGCCAGTCAACTGGGACCTCCCCCGATAGCCAGGACTGCTGATAAATGATGGATAGTGGCTTGGCCAGCTCCTCCGCCAGTTCTCTCAGTACCCTTGGGTGGATCCCATCCGGCCCCATCGACTTGTGCACATCCAAGTGCCGTAGCAGGTCACCAACCAGTTCCTCGTCGATAGTGAGGGCCACATCCTGCTCCCCATCCCCCTCCACCAGCTCAGGGTACTGGGTATCCAGAGAACAACCGGTATTGCCGCTAAAGACTGAGGTGAAGAAGGCATTAAGCACCTCCGCCTTTTCTTCATCTCTTGTAACTAAGTTTCCCCCCTCATCCAGTAAAGGATAGAGATTCTCCTTAGTCCTCCTTTTTGTGTTGATGTATTTATAAAAACGTTTTTTGTTATCTTTAACGGCAGTAGCCAGATTGAGCTCCAGATGAGCTTTGGCCTTCCTAATTTTGTCCCTGCACAGCCTCACAACATCCTTATAGTCCTCCCTAGTGGCCTGCCCACTTTTCCAAAGGTTATAGACCCTCTTTTTTCTCCTAAGCTCAAGCCACAATTCTCTATTCAGCCAGGCTGGTCTTCTTCCCCGCCAGCTCGTCTTTGGGCACGTGGGGACAGACCGTTCCTGCGCCATTAAGATTTCCCTCTTGAAGAGCGCCCAGCCTTCCTGGACCCCTCTGCCCTTCAGAACCGCCTCCCAAGGGACTCTACCAACCAGTGTCCTGAGCAGCTCAAAGTCAGCCCTCCGGAAGTCCAATACAGCAGTTGTGCTGGTCCCCTTCCTGGCCTCGCCAAGAATAGTGAACTCCACCATTTCGTGGTCACTCTGCCCAAGACAGCTCCCGACAATCACATCCTCCACCAGTCCTTCTCTGTTTGTGAAGAGAAGGTCTAGCGGGGCACCACCCCTGGTAGGTTCACTAACCAGCTGCGTCAGGAAGCTATCTTCCACACTCTCCAGAAACCTCCTAGACTGCTTTCTTTGGGCTGTGTTGTGCTTCCAGGATATGTCAGGGAAGTTGAAGTCCCCCACGAGTACAAGCGCTGAAGATTTTGCAACTTCTGTCAGTTGCCTGTAGAACTCCTCGTCCGTCTCCTCATCCTGGTTCGGCGGTCTATAGCAGACCCTGACCAGGACACTAGCCTTGTTGCCCCTGCCGATCCTAACCCAAAGGGACTCGACCTTGTCATTCCTAGCCTCGAGTTCTACAACCTCAAAAGACTCTCTAATGTAGAGAGCCACACCACCACCCCTTCTGTGCCGCCTGTCCCTTCTGAAGAGCTTATAGCCAGGCATTGCAGCACTCCAGTCATGAGACTGGTCCCACCACGTCTCCGTGATGGCAACCAAGTCGTAGCCTGCCTGCCGCACGATGGCTTCCAGCTCCTCCTGTTTGTTACCCATGCTGCGTGCATTGGTGTAGATGCACTTTAGCTGGGCCATTACCTTATCCTCCGGCCTTGCCATTATTCCCCCTGGCACAGCCTCAACAATCCTTGCCTCAGCCCCATCCCCCTTCTTACCTAGTTTAAAGCCCTCTCAATGAGCCCTGCCAGCTCCTGGCCCAGGATCCTTTTTCCCCTAAAAGATAGGGACCCGTCCGCGGCCATCAGGCCAGGTGCCGAGTAAAGTGCCCCATGGTCAAAAAACCCAAGATTTCTGCGTTGGCACCAGCCCCGAAGCCACGTGTTTAACAGGTGGGCTTTCCATGTCCTCTCTGTTCCCCTCCCTGCCACCGTAGGGATGGATGAAAACACCACCTGCACTCCCGCTCCATCCACTAACCGTCCCAGCCCCCTGAAGTCTCATTTGATAGCCTTCAGGCTTCTCTCTTCAATGTTGTCACTGCCCGCCTGGACTATCAAAAGAGGATAATAATCAGAGGGGCGTACCAGGTTGGGAAGCTGCCTGGCAACGTCCCTGACCCTGGCCCCAGGGAGGCAGCAGACTTCCCTACGGGTAGGGTCGGGCCGACAAATAGGGCCCTCTGTTCCCCTAAGAATAGAGTCTCCAACAACAATAACCCTCCTGTCTTTCTTGATGGAGGCAGTCCTGAGGCGTGGAGTCGACCTCCTCGCCCTAGGCATCCTCCTGGGAACACTTGCTACCTCTTCCTCAGCTACTGGTCTGTCAAGTTCCAGGGCCTCAAACCTGTTGCGTAAGGGCACCTGAGAAGGTGGGGCCGGAAGGGGAGGGCATCGCCTGCGGTGTCGAGCAGGGACCTGTTTCCATTCCTCCTCAACTCCCAGATTCCCTCCCTCTGCCCGACGGTTACAGGGCAGGGGGTCCACCCCCATTTGGGGTGTCTCACCCCGGTACCTCTCCTTGAGGCCCTGCAGGGAGTCGCTCCACCAGTCTATCTCCCGCTCACACTCCCTGATATCCCTCAACCTCTCCACTTCTTCCTTGAGCTCCGCCACCATGCGGACCAGGTCATCCACCTGCTCGCACCTCACGCACGCAGTTTCTCTGCCTCCCGCCGATGGCAGCAGCAGGCTCAGACACTCCTTGCATCCGGCGACCTGAACTGCTGCGTTTTTTAACGGGTAGTCGGTCTGGGTGTGTACCGACTTCCTGGAGAGCGCACCCTGCCTGGTGGAGACCATTATCACCTAGCTAACGGCTGTCGTTAAGGAGGTGTTCGTATGGGCGGGGGGAGCGCTCCGCCCTTCCTGCGCGAACTGCCTCACTAACTGCCGCACCACGCCCTGTTCGCCGCGCTCCTGGTCGCTCGCGCTCCCTAGGGGCAGCTTTTGAATGGCCAGGGGGAGGGGGCGCTGCTGGCTCCGCCTTCGCCTCGTCAGCCTCCCTCACGAGGGCTGGGCTGCCGGGTCCTGGCGGCTCCCTCAAGTAGGCTCGATGCTGGAAAAATTAGCCCTGCCCGGCCCGATCCCCCGCTCCGCTGCAGAACGCGTCTGCCCCGGAGCCGATCACCTCGGCAAATGGCAGTGAATGATGGTGTGATGATGCTGTGAAGACGCTCTGATGATGCTGTAGTGACGCAGTGATGATGATGTGATGATGCAGTGATGACGCTGTGATGATTTTCTGATGATGCAGTGATGATGCAGTGATGATACTGTGATGATGCAGTGATGATGTTGTGATGATGTAGTGATGGTGCAGGAATGATGCTGTGATGATACTGTGATGACGCTGTAATGGTGCTGTGATGATGCTGTGATGACACTGTGATGATGCTGTGATGATGCAGTGATGATACTGTGATGATGCAGTGATGATGCACTGATGACGCTGTGTTGATGCAGTGATGACGCTGTAATGATAATCTGATGATGCAGTGATGATGCATTGATGATGCTGCGATGGTGGTGTGATGATGTAGTGATGGTGCAGGGATGATGCTGTGATGACTGTTATGATGCTGTAATGATTCTGTAATGATGCAGTGATGATGCTGTGATGATGTTGTGATGATACTGCGATGATGCAGTGATGATGCAGTGATGACGCTGTGTTGATGTAGTGATGACGCTGCGATGATGATGTTGTGATGCTGTGATGATGCAGTGGTGATGGTGTGATGATGCTCATATGATGCATTGATTATGCAGTGATGATGCTGTGATGATGCAGTAATGATGCACTGATGACGCTTTGTTGATGCTTTGTTGACGGTGCGATGATGATGTTGTGATGGTGTGATGATGCTATGATTATGTTGCGATGACTCTGTGATGATGCAGTGATGATGCTGTGATGTTGCAGTGATGATGGTGTGATGATGCTCTGATGATGTAGTGATTATGCAGTGATGACGCTGTGACGATGCAGTGATGATGCAGTGATGATGCAGTGATGACACTGTGATGATGCTGTGACGCAGTGATGATGCAGTGATGATGGTGTGATGATGCTGTGAAGACACTGTGATGATGCTGTGATGACGCAGTGATGATGATGTGATGATACAGTGATGACGCTGTGATGATGTTGTGATAATGTTGTGAAGATGCTCTGATGATGCTCTGATGACGCAGTGATGATTTTGTAATGACGCTGTGATGATGCATTTATGTTGCTGCGATGACACTGTGACGACGCTGTGATGATGCATTGACGCAGTGATGACACTGCGTTGATGTTGAGATAATGTTGTGAGGATGATGTGATGATGCAGTCATGATGCTATGACGATGCTCAGATGATGCAGTGATTATGCAGTGATGATGATGTGATGATGCTTTGATGACGCTTTGATGATGCAGTGATGATGCTGTGATGATGCTGTGACTATGCAGTGGTGATGCAGTGATGACATTGTGATGATTATGTGATGATGCAATGATGATGCAGTGATGATACTGTGATGATGCAGTGATGATGGTGTGATGATGCTCTGATGATGCAGTGATTATGCAGTGATGATGCTGTGATGACACTGTGATGATGCTGTGACGATGCAGTGATGATGGTGTGATGATGCTGTGAAGACGCTCTGATGATGCTGTGATGACGCAGTGATGATGATGTGATGATGCAGTGATGACGCTGTAATGATTATCTGATGATGCAGTGATGATGCATTGATGATGCTGCGATGGTGGTGTGATGATGTTGTGATGATGTAGTGATGGTGCAGGGATGATGCTGTGATGATGCTGTGATGACTCTGTTATGATGCTGTAATGATTCTGTAATGATGCAAGGATGATGCTGTGATGATGTTGTGATGATACTGCGATGATGCAGTGATGATACTGTGATGATGCAGTGATGACGCTGTGATGATGTAGTGATGACGCTGCGATGATGATGCTGTCATGCTGTGATGATGCAGTGGTGATGGTGTGATGATGCTCTGATGATGCAGTGATGATGCTGTGAAGACGCTCTGATGATGCTGTGATAATGCAGTGATGACGCTGTGATGATATTATGTAGTTGATGTGATGATGCAGTGATGATGCAGAGATGATGCAGTGATGATGCTGTGATGATGGTGTGATGATGCAGTGATTATTCAGTGATGATGCTGTGATGATGCTTTGATGACGCTGTGATGATGCTGTGATAATATTGTGATGATGCAGTGATGATGGTGTGATGATGAAGTGAGGATGCTGTGATGATGCAGTGATGATGCAGTGATCATGCTGTGATGATGCTGTGATGATGCTGATATAATGCTGTGATGATGCAGTAATTATGCAGTGATGATGCTGTGATGACACTGTGGTGATGCAGTGATGACGCTGCGATGATGATGTTGTGATGCTGTGATGATGCTATGATTATGTTGAGACGACTCTGTGATGATGCAGTGATGATGCTGCGATGATGCAGTGATGACACTGATGATGCTGTGACGATGCAGTGATGGTGCTGTGAAGGCGCTCTGATGATGTTGTGATGACACAGTGATGATGATGTGATGATACAGTGATGACGCTGTGATGATTATCTGATGATGCAGTGATGATGCACTGATGATACTGTGATGATGCAGTGATTATGCTGTGATGATGTAGTGATGGTGCAGGGATGATGCTGTGATGATTCTGTGGTGATGCTGTAATGATGCTGTGACGATGCAGTGATGATGCTGTGATGACACTGTGATGATGCTGCGATGATGCAGTGATGATACTGTGATGATGCAGTGATGACGCTGTGTTGATGTAGTGATGACGCTGCGATTATGGTGTGATGATGCAGTGATGATGCAGGGATGATGCAGTGATGACGCTGTGAAGACGCAGTTCTGATGCTGTTATGACGCTGTGATGATGCTGTGATGATACAGTGATTATGCAGTGATGATGCTGTGATGACACTGTGATGATGTTGTGTAGATGATGTGATGATGCTGTGATGATGCTGTGACGATGCAGTGTTGACCATGCGATGATGCTGTGATGACACAGTGATGATGATGTGATGATACAGTGATGACGCTGTGATGATTATCTGATGATGCAGTGATGATGCACTGATGATACTGTGATGATGCAGTGATTATGCTGTGATGATGTAGTGATGGTGCAGGAATGATGCTGTGATGATACTGTGATGACGCTGTAATGGTGCTGTGATGATGCTGTGATGACACTGTGATGATGCTGTGATGATGCAGTGATGATACTGTGATGATGCAGTGATGATGCTGTGATGATGCAGTGATTATGCAGTGATGATGCTGTTATGACACTGTGATGATGTTGTGTAGACGATGTGATGATGCTGCAATGATGCTTTGATGACGCTTTGATGATGCTGTGATGACGCTGTGATGATACAGCGATGATGCAGTGATAATGCTGTGATGATGCAGTGATTATACAGTGATGATGCTGTGATGGCACTGTGATGATTTTGTGATGATGCTGTGATGATGCAGTGATGATACTGTGATGATGCAGTAATGATGCACTGATGACGCTTTGTTGATGCTTTGTTGACGGTGCGATGATGATGTTGTGATGATGCTATGATTATGTTGCGATGACTCTGTGATGATGCAGTGATGATGCTGTGATGATGCAGTGATGATGGTGTGATGATGCTCTGATGATGCAGTGATTATGCAGTGATGATGCTGTGATGACACTGTGATGAGTCTGTGACGATGCAGTGATGATGCAGTGATGATGCTCTGATGATGCAGTGATTATGTAGTGATGATGCTGTGATGACTCTGTGATGATGCAGTGATGATGCAGTGATCATGCTTTGATGATGCAGTGTTGACCATGCGATGATGCTGTGATGAGGCAGTGATGAAGCAGTTAAGATGCTGTGATGATGCTCTTATGACACTCTGATGATGCTGTGATGTTGCAGTGATGATGCTGTGATGATGCAGTGATTATGCTGTGATGATGGTGTGATGATGCAGTGATTATGCAGTGATGATGCTCTGATGACGCTCTAATCATGCTCTGATGATTCTGTGATGATGCTGTGATGATGATGTGATGATGCTTTGATGATGCAGGAATGATGCACTGAGGACGCTGTGAAGACGCAGTTATGATGCTGTGATGATGCTGAGATGATGCAGTTTTGACCATGCGATGATGCTGTGATGACGCAGAGATGATGCAGTGATGACACTGCTATGACACTGTGATGACGCTGTGATGATGCAGTGATGCTGTGATGACACTGTGATGATGCTGTGATGACGCTCTGATGATGCTGTGATGATGCAGTGATGATGATGTGATGATGCAGTTATGATGCAATGATGATGTAATGGTGATGCTCCGATGATGCAGTGATGATGCAGTAAGTAAGCAGTAATGATGCTGTGATAATTCTGTGATGAAGATGTGATTATGTATTGATTACGCAGTCATGACGTTGTGATGATGCAGTCATGATGCAGAGATGATGCAGTGATCATGCTGTGATGATGCTTTGATGACGCTGTGATGATGCTGTGATAATACTGTGATGATGCAGTGATGATGGTGTGATGATGCAGTGAGGATGCTGTGATGATGCAGTGATGATGCAGTGATCATGCTGTGATGATGCTGTGATGATGCTGATATAATGCTGTAATGATGCAGTGATTATGCAGTGATGATGCTGTGATGACACTGTGGTGATGCAGTGATGACGCTGTGATGATTCAGTGATGATGGTGTTATGATGCTCTGATAATGCAGTGATTATGCAGTGATGATGGATTGATGATGGTGTGATGATGCTGTGAAGACGTTCTGATGATGCTGTGATGACGCAGTGATGATGATCTGTTGATACAGTGATGACGCTGTGATGATTATCTGATGATGCAGTGATGATGCACTGATGATGCTGTGATGGTGGTGTGATGATGTTGTGATGCTGTGATGATGCTATGCTTATGTTGCGATGACTCTGTGATGATGCAGTGATGATGCTGTGATGATGCAGTGATGGTGTGATGATGCTCTGATGATGCAGTGATTATGCAGTGATGATGCAGTGATGACACTGTGATGATGCTCTGACGATGCAGTGATGATGCAGGGATGATGGTGTGATGATGCTGTGAAGACACTCTGATAATGCTGTGATGACGCAGTGATGATGATGTGATGATACAGTGATGACGCTGTGATGATTATCTGATGATGCAGTGATGATGCACTGATGATGCTGTGATGGTGGTGTGATGATGTTGTGATGCTGTAATGATGCAGTGATGATACTGTGATGATGCAGTGATGACGCTGTGTTGATGTAGTGCTGATGCTGCGATGATGATGTTGTGATGATGCAGTGGTGATGGTGTGATGATGCTCTGATGATGCAGTGATTATGCAGTGATGATGCTGTGATGACTGTGATGATGCAGTGATCATGCTGTGATGATGCTGTGATGATGCTGTGATGATGCTGTGATGACACTGTGATGATGCACTGATGATGCTGTGACTATGCAGGGATGATGCTGTGATGATGCAGTGATGATGCTGTGATGATGCTGTGATGATGCACTGATGATGCTGTGACTATGCAGTGATGATGCTGTGATGACTGTGATGATGTTGTGATGATGCTGTGATGATGCTGTGATGATGCAGTGATGACGCTGTGATGATTATCTGATGATGCAATGATGATGCTCTGATGACGCTGTGATGATACAGTAATAAGCAGTAATGATGCTGTGATGATGCTGTGATGATGCTTTGATGATGCAGTGATTATGCAGTGATGATGGTGTGATGACGGTCTAATGATGCTGTGATGATGCAGTGATGATACTGTGATGATGCAGTGATTATGCAGTGATGATGCTCTGATGACGCTCTAATCATGCTCTGATGATGCTGTGATGATGATGTGATGATGCAGGGATGATGCTGTGATGACGCTGTGAAGACGCAGTTATGATGCTGTGATGACGCTGTGATGATGCTGTGATGATACAGTGATTATGCAGTGATGATGCTGTGATGACACTGTGATGATGTTGTGTAGATTATGTGATGATGCTGTGATGACACTGTAATGATGCTGTTATGAGGCAGTGTTGACCATGCGATGATGCTGTGATGACGCAGTGATGACGCTGCGATGACACTGTGATGATGCTGTGATGATGCAGTGATGATGCAGCGATTATACAGTGATAATACTGTTATGACACTGTGATGATGTTGTGTAGACGATGTGATGATGCTGCAATTATGCTTTGATGACGCTTTGATGATGCAGTGATGATGCTGTGATGACGCTGTGATGATGCTGTGATTATGATGTGATGATGCAGTGATGACGCCGTGATGATGTAGTGATGATGCTGTGATGATGCAGTGATAATGCTGTGATGATGCAGTGATTATACAGTGATGATGCTGTGATGACACTGTGATGAGTCTGTGACGATGCAGTGATGATGCAGTGATGATGGTGTGATGATTCTGTGAAGACGCTGTAATGATTATCTGATGATGCAGTGATGATGCTGTGATGGTGGTGTGATGATGTAGTGATGGTGCAGGGATGATGCTGTGATGATGCTGTGATGATGCAGTGATGATGATGTGATGATGCAGTGATGACGCTGTAATGATTATCTGATGATGCAGTGATGATGCATTGATGATGCTGTGATGGTGGTGTGATGATGTTGTGTTGATGTAGTAATGGTGCAGGGATGATGCTGTGATGATGCTGTGATGAATCTGTGGTGATGCTGTAATGATTCTGTGATGATGCAGTGATGACACTGTGATGATGTTGTGATGATACTGCGATGATGCATTGATGATACTGCGATGATGCAGTGATGATACTGTGATGATGCAGTGATGACGCTATGTTGATGTAGTGATGACGCTGCGATGATGATGTTGTGATGCTGTGATGATGCAGTGGTCATGGGGTGATGATGCTATGATGATGCAGTGATGATGCAGTGATGATGCTCTGATGACGCTGTGACGATGCAGTGATGATGCAGTGATGATGCTGTGAAGACGCTGTAATGATTATCTGATGATGCAGTGATGATGCACTGATGATGCTGTGATGGTGGTGTGATGATATTGTGATGATGTAGTGATGGTGCAGGGATGATGGTGTGATGATGCTGTGAAGACGCTCTGATGATGCTGTGATGACACAGTGATGATGCAGTGAACACGCTGTGTTGATGCAGTGATTATGCTGTGATGATGGTGTGATGATGCAGTGATTATGCAGTGATGATGCTCTGATGATGCTCTAATCATGCTCTGATGATGCTGTGATGATGCTGTGATGATGCTTTGATGATGCAGGGATGATGCTGTGATGACACTGTGATGATGTTGTGTAGACGATGTGATGATGCTTGGATGATGCTGTGATGACGCTTTGATGATGCAGTGATGATGCTCAGATGATGCTGTGATGATGCTGTGACTATGCAGTGATGATGATGTGATGATGCAGTGATTATGCAGTGATGATGATGTGATGATGTTGTGATGACACTGTGATGATGTTGTGTAGACGATGTGATGATGCTGTGATGATGCAGTGATGGCGCTTTGATGATGCTGTGATGACGCTGTGATGACACTGTGATGATGCTGTGATGATGCAGCGATGATGCTGTTATGACACTGTGATGATGTTGTGTAGACGATGTGATGATGCTGTGATTATGCTGCAATGATGCTTTGATGACGCTTTGATGATGCAGTGATGACGCTGTGATGATGCTGTGACTATGCAGTGATGATGCTGTGATGATGCAGTGATGATGCTGTGATTATGATGTGATGATGCAGTGATGACGCCGTGATGATGTAGTGATGATGCAGCGATGATACTGTGATGATGCAGTAATGATGCACTGATGACGCTTTGTTGATGCTTTGTTGACGGTGCGATGATGATGTTGTGATGGTGTGATGATGCTATGATTATGTTGCGATGACTCTGTGATGATGCAGTGATGATGCAGTGACGATCCAGTGATGATGCAGTGATGATGCACTGATGATGGTGTGATGATGCTGTGAAGATGCTCTGATGATGCTGTGATGACGCAGTGATGATGATGTGATGATGCAGTGATGACGCTGTAATGATTATCTGATGATGCAGTGATGATGCATTGATGATGCTGCGATGGTGGTGTGATGATGTTGTGGTGATGTAGTGATGGTGCAGGGATGATGCTGTGATGATGCTGTGATGACTCTGTTATGATGCTGTAATGATTCTGTAATGATGCTGTGATGATGTTGCGATGATACTGCGATGATGCAGTGATGATACTGTGATGATGCAGTGATGACGCTGTGTTGATGTAGTGATGACGCTACGATGATGATGTTGTGATGCTGTGATGATGCAGTGGTGATGGTGTGATGATGCTCTGATGATGCAGTGATGATGCAGTGATGATGCTGTTATGACACTGTGATGATGTTGTGATGATGCAGTGATGATGCTGTGATGATGCTGTGAAGACGCTCTGATGATGCTGTGATGATGCAGTGATGACGCTGTGATGATATTATGTAGTTGATGTGATGATGCAGTGATGATGCAGTGATGATGCAGAGATGATGCAGTGATGATGCTGTGATAATGGTGTGATGATGCAGTGATTATTCAGTGATGATGCTGTGATTATGCTTTGATGACGCTGTGATGATGCTGTGATAATACTGTGATGATGCAGTGAGGATGCTGTGATGATGCAGTGATGATGCTGATATAATGCTGTGATGATGCTGATATAATGCTGTGATGATGCAGTAATTATGCAGTGATGATGCTGTGATGACACTGTCGTGATGCAGTGATGATACTGTGATGATGCAGTGATGACGCTGTGTTGATGTCGTGATGACGCTGCGATGATGATGTGATGATGCAGTGATGATGCAGTGGTGATGGTGTGATGATGCTCTGATGATGCAGTGATGATGCAGTGATGATGCTGTGATGATGCTGTGATGATGCAGTAATGATGCAGTGATGATGCTGTGAAGACGCTCTGATGATGATGTGATGATACAGTGATGACGCTGTGATGATTATCTGATGATGCAGTGATGATGCACTGATGATGCTGTGATGGTGGTGTGATGATGTCGTGATGATGTAGTGATGGTGCAGGGATGATGCTGTGATGACTCTGTGGTGATGCTGTAATGATGCTGTGATGATGCAGTGATGATACAGTGATGATGCTGTGATGACGCTGTGATGATGCAGTGATGATACTGTGATGATGCAGTGATGACGCTGTGTTGATGTAGTGATGACGCTGTGATGATGATGTTGTGATGCTGTGACGATGCAGTGGTGATGGCGTGTTGATGCTCTGATGATGCAGTGATTATGCAGTGATGACTCTGTGATGATGCAGTGATCTTGCTGTGATGATGCTGTGATGATGCACTGATGATGCTGTGATTATGCAGTGATGATGCTGTGATGACGGTCTAATGATGCTGTGATGATGCAGTGATCATGCTGTGTTGATGCAGTGATTATGCATTGATTATGCTGTGATGATGCAGTGATTATGCAGTGATGATGCTCTGATGATGCTCTAATCATGCTGTGATGATGCTGTGATGATGCTTTGATGATGCAGGGATGATGCAGTGATGACGCTGTGAAGACGCAGTTATGATGCTGTGATGACGCTGTGATGATACAGTGATTATGCAGTGATGATGCTGTGATGACACTGTGATGATGTTGTGTTGATGATGTGATGATGCTGTGATGATGCTGTGATGAGGCAGTGTTGACCATGCGATGATGCTGTGATGACGCAGTGATGACACTGTGATGACGCTGTGATGATGCAGTGATGCTGTGATGACACTGTGATGATGCAGTGATGATGCTGTGATGACTCTGTGATGATGCTGTGACGATGCAGTGATGATGCAGTGATGATGGTGTGATGATGCTGTGAAGACACTCTGATGATGCTGTGATGACGCAGTGATGATACAGTGATGACGCTGTGATGATTATCTGATGATGCAGTGATGATGCGCTGATGATGCTGTGATGGTGGTGTGATGATGTTGTGATGCTGTAATGATGCAGTGATGATACTGTGATGATGCAGTGATGACGCTGTGTTGATGTCGTGATGACGCTGCGATGATGATGTTGTGATGATACAGAGGTGATGGTGTGATGATGCAGTGATTATGCAGTGATGATGCTGTGATGACTGTGATGATGCAGTGATGATGCAGTGATCATGCTGTGATGATGCTGTGATGATGCTGTGATGACACTGTGATGATGCACTGATGATGCTGTGACTATGCAGGGATGATGCTGTGATGATGCAGTGATGATGCTGTGATGATGCACTGATGATGCTGTGACTATGCAGTGATGATGCTGTGATGGCTGTGATGATGTTGAGATGATGCTGCGATGATGCAGTGATGATACTGTGATGATGCAGTGATGATGCTGTGATGATGCACTGATGATGCTGTGACTATGCAGTGATGATGCTGTGATGGCTGTGATGATGTTGAGATGATGCTGCGATGATGCAGTGATGATACTGTGATGATGCAGTGATGACGCTGTGATGATTATCTGATGATGCAATGATGATGCTCTGATGACGCTGTGATGATGCAGTAATAAGCAGTAATGATGCTGTGATGATGCTTTTATGATGCAGTGATTATGCAGTTATGATGGTGTGATGACGGTCTAATGATGCTGTGATGATGCTGTGTTGATGCAGTGATGATGCAGTGATTATGCTGTGATGATGCTCTGATGACGCTCTAATCATGCTCTGATGATGCTGTGATGATGATGTGATGATGCTTTGATGATGCAGGGATGATGCACTGATGACGCTGTGAAGACGCAGTTATGATGCTCTGATGACGCTGTGATGATGCTGTGATGATACAGTGATTATGCAGTGATGATGCTGTGATGACACTGTGATGATGTTGTGTAGATGATGTGATGATGCTGTGATGACACTGTAATGATGCTGTTATGAGGCAGTGTTGACCATGCGATGATGCTGTGATGACGCAGTGATGACGCTGCGATGACACTGTGATGATGCTGTGATGATGCAGTGATTATACAGTGATGATGCTGTGATGACACTGTGATGAGTCTGTGACGATGCAGTGATGATGCAGTGATGATGGTGTGATGATTCTGTGAAGACGCTGTAATGATTATCTGATGATGCAGTGATGATGCATTGATGATGCTGTGATGGTGGTGTGATGATGTAGTGATGGTGCAGGGATGATGCTGTGATGATGCTGTGATGACGCAGTGATGATGCTGTGATGATGCAGTGATGACGCTGTAATGATTATCTGATGATGCAGTGATGATGTATTGATGATGCTGTGATGGTGGTGTGATGATGTTGTGATGATGTAGTGATGGTGCAGGGATGATGCTGTGATGATGCTGTGATGACTCTGTGGTGATGCTGTAATGATTCTGTGATGATGCAGTGATGATGCAGTGATGACACTGTGATGATGTTGTGATGATACTGCGATGATGCAGTGATGATACTGCGATGATGCAGTGATGATACTGTGATGATGCAGTGATTACGCTATGTTGATGTAGTGATGACGCTGCGATGATGATGTTGTGATGCTGTGATGATGCAGTGGTCATGGGGTGATGATGCTATGAGATGCAGTGATGATGCTCTGATGACGCTGTGACGATGCAGTGATGATGCAGTGATGTTGCTGTGAAGACGCTGTAATGATTATCTGATGATGCAGTGATGATGCACTGATGATGCTGTGATGGTGGTGTGATGATGTTGTGATGATGTAGTGATGGTGCAGGGATGATGGTGTGATGATGCTATGAAGACGCTCTGATGATGCTGTGATGACACAGTGATGATGCAGTGAACACGCTGTGTTGATGCAGTGATTATGCTGTGATGATGGTGTGATGATGCAGTGATGATGCTGTGATGATGCTCTGATGATGCTCTAATCATGCTCTGATGATGCTGTGATGATGCTGTGATGATGCTTTGATGATGCAGGGATGATGCAGTGATGACGCTGTGAAGACGCAGTTATGATGCTGTGATGACGCTGTGATGATACAGTGATTATGCAGTGATGATGCTGTGATGACACTGTGATGATGTTGTGTAGATGATGTGATGATGCTGTGATGATGCTGTGATGAGGCAGTGTTGACCATGCGATGACGCTGTGATGACGCAGTGATGACGCTGCGATGACACTGTGATGACGCTGTGATGATGCAGTGATGCTGTGATGACACTGTGATGATGCAGTGATGATGCTGTGATGACGCTGTGATGACACTGTGATGATGCAGTGATGATGCTGTGATGATGCAGTGATTATGCAGTGATGATTCTGTTATGACACTGTGATGATGTTGTGTAGACGATGTGATGATGCTGCAATGATGCTTTGATGACGCTTTGATGATGCAGTGATGATGCTGTGATGACGCTGTGATGATGCTGTGACTATGCAGTGATGACGCTGTGATGATGCATGATGATGCTGTGATTATGATGTGATGATGCAGTGATGACGCCATGATGATGTAGTGATGATGCTGTGATGATGCAGCGATGATGCAGTGATAATGCTGTGATGATGCAGTGATGATGCATTGATGATGCTGTGATGACACTGTGATGATGCTGTGATGATGCAGTGATGATACTGTGATGATGCAGTAATGATGCACTGATGACGCTTTTTTGATGCTTTGTTTTCGTTGCGATGATGATGTTGTGATGCTCTGATGATGCTATGATTATGTTGCGATGACTCAGTGATGATGCTGTGATGATGCAGTGATGATGGTGTGATGATGCAGTGATTATTCAGTGATGACACTGTGATGATGATGTGATGATGCAGTGATGATGCTGTGATGATGCTGTGAAGACGCTCTGATAATTCTGGCATGATGCAGTGATAATGATGTGATGATGCAGTGATGACGCTGTGATGATTATCTGATGATGCAGTGATGATGCTGTGATGACTGTGATGATGCTGTAATGATGCTGTTATGATGCAGTGATTTTACAGTGATGATGCTGTTATGACACTGTGATGATGTTGTGTAGACGATGTGATGATGCTTGGATGATGCTGTGATGACGCTTTGATGATGCAGTGATGATGCTCAGATGATGCTGTGATGATGCTGTGACTATGCAGTGATGATGATGTGATGATGCAGTGATTATGCAGTGATGATGATGTGATGATGTTGTGATGACACTGTGATGATGTTGTGTAGATGATGTGATGATGCTGTGATGATGCAGTGATGACGCTTTGATGATGCAGTGATGATGCTGTGATGACGCTGTGATGACACTGTGATGATGCAGCGATGATGCTGTTATGACACTGTGATGATGTTGTGTAGACGATGTGATGATGCTGTGATGATGCTGCAATGATGCTTTGATGACGCTTTGATGATGCAGTGATGATGCTGTGATGACGCTGTGATGATGCTGTGACTATGCAGTGATGATGCTGTGATGATGCAGTGATGATGCTGTGATTATGATGTGATGATGCAGTGATGACGCCGTGATGATGTAGTGATGATGCAGCGATGATACTGTGATGATGCAGTAATGATGCACTGATGACGCTTTGTTGATGCTTTGTTGACGGTGCGATGATGATGTTGTGATGGTGTGATGATGCTATGATTATGTTGCGATGACTCTGTGATGATGCAGTGATGATGCAGTGATGATGCAGTGATGATGCAGTGATGATGCAGTGATGATGCAGTGACGATCCAGTGATGATGCAGTGATGATGCAGTGATGATGGTGTGATGATGCTGTGAAGATGCTCTGATGATGCTGTGATGACGCAGTGATGATGATGTGATGATGCAGTGATGACGCTGTAATGATTATCTGATGATGCAGTGATGATGCATTGATGATGCTGCGATGGTGGTGTGATGATGTTGTGATGATGTAGTGATGGTGCAGGGATGATGCTGTGATGATGCTGTGATGACTCTGTTATGATGCTGTAATGATTCTGTAATGATGCTGTGATGATGTTGTGATGATACTGCGATGATGCAGTGATGATACTGTGATGATGCAGTGATGACGCTGTGTTGATGTAGTGATGACGCTACGATGATGATGTTGTGATGCTGTGATGATGCAGTGGTGATGGTGTGATGATGTTGTGATGATGCAGTGATGATGCTGTGATGATGCTGTGAAGACGCTCTGATGATGCTGTGATGATGCAGTGATGACGCTGTGATGATATTATGTAGTTGATGTGATGATGCAGTGATGATGCAGAGATGATGCAGTGATGATGCTGTGATGATGGTGTGATGATGCAGTGATTATTCAGTGATGATGCTGTGATTATGCTTTGATGACGCTGTGATGATGCTGTGATAATAATGTGATGATGCAGTGAGGATGCTGTGATGATGCAGTGATCATGCTGTGATGATGCTGTGATGATGCTGATATAATGCTGTGATGATGCTGTGATGACACTGTGGTGATGCAGTGATGCTACTGTGATGATGCAGTGATGACGCTGTGTTGATGTAGTGATGACGCTGCGATGATGACGTGATGATGCAGTGATGATGCAGTGATGATGCTGTGATGATGCTGTGATGATGCAGTAATGATGCAGTGATGATGCTCTGAAGACGCTCTGATGATGATGTGATGATACAGTGATGACGCTGTGATGATTATCTGATGATGCAGTGATGATGCACTGATGATGCTGTGATGGTGGTGTGATGATGTTGTGATGATGTAGTGATGGTGCAGGGATGATGCTGTGATGACTCTGTGGTGATGCTGTAATGATGCTGTGATGATGCAGTGATGATACAGTGATGATGCTGTGATGACGCTGCGATGATGCAGTGATGATACTGTGATGATGCAGTGATGACGCTGTGTTGATGTAGTGATGACGCTGCGATGATGATGTTGTGATGCTGTGATGATGCAGTGGTGATGGCGTGTTGATGCTCTGATGATGCAGTGATTATGCAGTGATGACTCTGTGATGATGCAGTGATCTTGCTGTGATGATGCTGTGATGATGCACTGATGATGCTGTGACTATGCAGTGATGATGCTGTGATGATGCAGTGTTGACCATGCGATGATGCTGTGATGAGGCAGTGATGAAGCAGTTAAGATGCTGTGATGATGCTCTGATGACACTCTGATGATGCTGTGATGATGCTGTGATGATGCAGTGATGATGCTGTGATGATGCAATGATGATACTCTGATGACGCTGTGATGATGCAGTAATAAGCAGTAATGATGCTGTGATGATGCTGTGATGATGCTTTGATGATGTAGTGATTATGCAGTGATGATGCTGTGATGACGGTCTAATGATGCAGTGATGATGCTGTGTTGATGCAGTGATTATGCATTGATGATGCTGTGATGATGGTGTGATGATGCAGTGATTATGCAGTGATGATGCTCTGATGACGCTCTAATCATGCTCTGATGATGCTGTGATGATGCTGTGATGATGATGTGATGATGCTTTGATGATGCAGGGATGATGCAGTGATGACGCTGTGAAGACGCAGTTATGATGCTGTGATGACGCTGTGATGATACAGTGATTATGCAGTGATGATGCTGTGATGACACTGTGATGATGTTGTGTAGATGATGTGATGATGCTGTGATGACACTGTGATGATGCTGTGATGATGCAGTGTTGACCATGCGATGATGTTGTGATGACGCAGTGATGACGCTGCGATGACACTGTGATGACGCTGTGATGATGCAGTGATGCTGTGATGATGCAGTGATGATGCTGTGATGACGCTGTGATGACACTGTGATGATGCTGTTATGATGCAGTGATGATGGAGTGATTATGCAGTGATGATGCTGTGATGACACTGTGATGATGTTGTGTAGACGATGTGATGATGCTGCAATGATGCTTTGATGACGCTTTGATGATGCAGTGATGATGCTGTGATGACGCTGTGATGATGCTGTGATTATGCAGTGATGATGCAGTGATGACGCCGTGATGATGTAGTGATGATGCTGTGATGATGCAGCGATGATGCAGTGATAATGCTGTGATGATGCAGTGATTATACAGTGATGATGCTGTGATGACACTGTGATGAGTCTGTGACGATGCAGTGATGAGGCAGTGATGATGGTGTGATGATGCTGTGAAGACGCTGTAATGATTATCTGATGATGCAGTGATGATGCATTGATGATGCTGTGATGGTGGTGTGATGATGTTGTGATGATGTAGTGATGGTGCAGGGATGATGCTGTGATGATGCTGTGATGACGCAGTGATGATGATGTGATAATGCAGTGATGACGCTGTAATGATTATCTGATGATGCAGTGATGATGCTGCGATGGTGGTGTGATGATGTTGTGATGATGTAGTGATGGTGCAGGGATGATGCTGTGATGACTCTGTGGTGATGCTGTAATGATTCTGTGATGATGCAGTGATGATGTTGTGTTGATGTAGTGATGACGCTGCGATGATGATGTTGTGATGCTGTGATGATGCAGTGGTGATGGTTTGATGATGCTCTGATGATGCAATGATGATGCATTGATGATGCTGTGATGGTGGTGTGATGATGTTGTGATGATGTAGTGATGGTGCAGGGATGATGGTGTGATGATGCTGTGAAGACGCTCTGATGATGCTGTGATGACTCTGTGGTGATGCTGTAATGATTCTGTGATGATGCAGTGATGATGCTGTGATGACACTGTGATGATGTTGTGATGATACTGCAATGATGCAGTGATGATACTGTGATGATGCAGTGATGACGCTGTGTTGATGTAGTGATGACGCTGCGATGATGATGTTGTGATGCAGTGATGATGCAGTGGTGATGGTGTGATGATGCTCTGAAGATGCAGTGATGATGCTGTTATGACACTGTGATGATGTTGTGATGATGCTGTGAAGACGTTCTGATGATGCTGTGATGATGCTGTAATGATGCAGTGATGACGCTATGATGATATTCTGTAGTTGATGTGATGATGCAGTGATGATGCAGAGATGATGCAGTGATGATGCTGTGATGATGCAGTGATTATTCAGTGATGATGCTTTGATGACGCTGTGATGATGCTGTGATAATACTGTGATGATGCAGTGATGATGGTGTGATGATGCAGTGATCATGCTGTGATGATGCTGTGTTGATGCAGTGATGACGCTGCGATGATGATGTTGTGATGCTGTGATGATGCTATGATTATGTTGCGATGACTGTGTGATGATGCTGTGATGATGCACTGATGGTGTGATGATGCTCTGATGATGCAGTAATTATGGAGTGATGATGCTGTGATGACATTGTGATGGTGCTGTGAAGATGCAGTGATGATGCAGTGATGATGGTGTGATGATGCTGTTAAGACGCTCTGATGATTATCTGATGATGCAGTGATGATGCACTGATGATGCTGTGATGGTGGTGTGATGATGTAGTGATGGTGCAGGGATGATGCTGTGATGACTCTGTGGTGATACTGTAATGATGCTGTGATGATACTGCGATGATGCTGTGATGACACTGTGATTATGTTGTGATGATGCTGCGATGATGCAGTGATGATACTGTGATGATGCAGTGATGATTCTGTGATGATGCAGTGATGATGCAGTGATCATGCTGTGATGATGCTGTGATAATACTCTGATGATGCACTGATGATGCTGTGACTATGCAGTGATGATGCTGTGATGATGCAGTGTTCACCATGCGATGATGCTGTGATGAGGCAGTGATGAAGCAGTTAAGATGCTGTGATGATGCTCTGATGACACTCTGATGACACTCTGATGATGCTGTGATGATGCTGTGATGATGCAGTGATGATGCTATGATGATGCAATGATGATGCTCTGATGACGCTGTGATGATGCAGTAATAAGCAGTGATGATGCTGTGATGATGCTTTGATGATGCAGTGATTATGCAGTGATGATGCTGTGATAATGCTGTTGTGACACTGTGATGATGTTGTGATGATGCAGTGATGATGCTGTGAAGACGCTGTGATGATGCAGTGATGATGCTGTGATGATGCTCTGATGACACTCTGATGATTCTGTGATGATGCTGTGATGAGGCAGTGATGACGCTGTGATGATATTGTGTAGTTGATGTGATGATGCAGTGATGATGCAGAGATGATGCAGTGATGATGCAGTGATTATTCAGTGATGATGCTGTGATGATGCTTTGATGACGCTGTGATGATGCTGTGATAATACTGTGATGATGCAGTGATGATGGTGTGATGATGCAGTGAGGATGCTGTGATGATACAGTGATGATGCAGTGATCATGCTGTGATGATGCTGTGATGATGCTGATATAATGCTGTGATGATGCAGTAATTATGCAGTGATGATGCTGTGATGACACTGTGGTGATGCAGTGATGATACTGTGATGATGCAGTGATGACGCTGTGTTGATGTAGTGATGACGCTGCGATGATGATGTGATGATGCAGTGATGATGCAGTGGTGATGGTGTGATGATGCTCTGATGATGCAGTGATGATGCAGTGATGATGCAGTGATGATGCTGTGAAGACGCTCTGATGATGCTGTGATGACGCAGTGATGATGATGTGACGATACAGTGATGACGCTGTGATGATTATCTGATGATGCAGTGATGATGCACTGATGATGCTGTGATGGTGGTGTGATGATGTTGTGATGATGTAGTGATGGTGCAGGGATGATGCTGTGATGACTCTGTGGTGATGCTGTAATGATGCTGTGATGATGCAGTGATGATGCTGTGATGACACTGTGATGATGCTGCGATGATGCAGTGATGATACTGTGATGATGCAGTGATGACGCTGTGTTGATGTAGTGATGACGCTGCGATGATGATGTTGTGATGCTGTGATGATGCAGTGGTGATGGTGTGATGATGCTCTGATGATGCAGTGATGATGCAGTGATCTTGCTGTGATGATGCTGTGATGATGCACTGATGATGCTGTGACTATGCAGTGATGATGCTGTGATGATGCAGTGTTGACCATGCGATGATGCTGTGATGAGGCAGTGATGAAGCAGTTAAGATGCTGTGATGATGCTCTGATGACACTCTGATGATGCTGTGATGATGCTGTGATGATGCAGTGATGATGCTATGATGGTGTAATGATGATGCTCTGATGACGCTGTGATGATGCAGTAATAAGCAGTAATGATGCTTTGATGATGCTGTGATGATGCTTTGATGATGCAGTGATTATGCAGTGATGATGCTGTGATGACGGTCTAATGATGCTGTGATGATGCAGTGATGATGCTGTGTTGATGCAGTGATTATGCATTGATGATGCTGTGATGATGGTGTGATGATGCAGTGATTATGCAGTGATGATGCTCTGATGACGCTCTAATCATGCTCTGATGATGCTGTGATGATGCTGTGATAATGATGTGATGATGCTTTGATGATGCAGGGATGATGCAGTGATGACGCTGGGAAGATGCAGTGATGATGCAGTGATGACGCTGTGATGATACAGTGATTATGCAATGATGATGCTGTGATGACACTGTGATGATGTTGTGTAGATGATGTGATGATGCTGTGATGACACTGTTATGATGCTGTGATGATGCAGTGTTGACCATGCGATGATGCTGTGATGACGCTGCGATGACACTGTGATGACGCTGTGATGATGCAGTGATGCTGTGATGATGCAGTGATGATGCTGTGATGACGCTGTGATGACACTGTGATGATGCTGTGATGATGCAGTGATGATGCAGTGATTATGCAGTGATGATGCTGTGATGACACTGTGATGATGTTGTTTAGACGATGTGATGATGCTGCAATGATGCTTTGATGACGCTTTGATGATGCAGTGATGATGCTGTGATGATGCTGTGATGACGCAGTGATGACGCTGTGATGATGCAGTGATGATGCTGTAATTATGATGTGATGATGCAGTGATGACGCCGTGATGATGCTGTGATGATGCAGCGATGATGCAGTGATAATGCTGTGATGATGCAGTGATTATACAGTGATGATGCAGTGATGACACTGTGATGATTATCTGATGATGCAGTGATGATGCATTGATGATGCTGTGATGGTGGTGTGATGATGTTGTGATGGTGCAGGGATGATGCTGTGATGATGCTGTGATGACGCAGTGATGATGATGTGATGATGCAGTGATGATGCAGTGATGACGCTATGTTGATGTAGTGATGACGCTGCAATGATGATGTTGTGATGCTGTGATGATGCAGTGGTCATGGGGTGATGATGCTATGATGATGCAGTGATGAGGCAGTGATGATGCTCTGATGACGCTGTGACGATGCAGTGATGATGCAGTGATGATGCAGTGATGATGCTGTGAAGACGCTGTAATGATTATCTGATGATGCAGTGATGATGCATTGATGACGCTGTGATGGTGGTGTGATGATGTTGTGATGATGTAGTGATGGTGCAGGGATGATGCTGTGATGATGCTGTGATGACGCAGTGATGATGATGTGATGATGCAGTGATGATGCAGTGATGACGCTATGTTGATGTAGTGATGACGCTGCAATGATGATGTTGTGATGCTGTGATGATGCAGTGGTCATGGGGTGATGATGCTATGATGATGCAGTGATGATGCTCTGATGACGCTGTGACGATGCAGTGATGATGCAGTGATGATGCAGTGATGATGCTGTGAAGACGCTGTAATGATTATCTGATGATGCAGTGATGATGCATTGATGACGCTGTGATGGTGGTGTGATGATGTTGTGATGATGTAGTGATGGTGCAGGGATGATGGTGTGATGATGCTGTGAAGACGCTCTGATGATGCTGTGATGACTCAGTGATGATGCAGTGAACACGCTGTGTTGATGCAGTGATTATGCTGTGATGATGGTGTGATGATGCAGTGATTATGCAGTGATGATGCTCTGATGATGCTCTAATCATGCTCTGATGATGCTGTGATGATGCTGTGATGATGCTTTGATGATGCAGGGATGATGCAGTGATGACGCTGTGACGACGCAGTTATGATGCTGTGATGATGCTGTGATGATACAGTGATTGTGCAGTGATGATGCTGTGATGACACTGTGATGATGTTGTGTAGATGATGTGATGATGCTGTGATGATGCTGTGATGAGGCAGTGTTGACCATGCGATGATGCTGTGATGACGCAGTGATGACGCTGCGATGACACTGTGATGACGCTTTGATGATGCAGTGATGCTTTGATGACACTGTGATGATGCAGTGATGATGCTGTGATGATGCAGTGATTATGCAGTGAAGATGCTGTTATGACACTGTGATGATGTTGTGTAGACGATGTGATGATGCTGCAATGATGCTTTGATGACGCTTTGATGATGCTGTGATGATGCTGTGATGACGCTGTGATGATGCTGTGATGATGCAGCGATGATGCAGTGATAATGCTGTGATGATGCAGTGGTTATACAGTGATGATGCTGTGATGACACTGTGATGATGCTGTGATGATGCAGCGATGATGCAGTGATAATGCTGTAATAATGCAGTGATTATACAGTGATGATGCTGTGATGACACTGTGATGAGTCTGAGACGATGCAGTGATGATGCAGTGATGATGGTGTGATGATGCTGTGAAGACGCTGTAATGATTATCTGATGATGCAGTGATGATGCTGTGATGGTGGTGTGATGATGTTGTGATGATGTAGTGATGGTGCAGGGATGATGCTCTGATGATGCTGTGATGACGCAGTGATGATGATGTGATAATGCAGTGATGACGCTGTAATGATTATCTGATGATGCAGTGATGATGCTGCGATGGTGGTGTGATGATGTTGTGATGATGTAGTGATGGTGCAGGGATGATGCTGTGATGACTCTGTGGTGATGCTGTAATGATTCTGTGATGATGCAGTGATGATGCTGTGTTGATGTAGTGATGACGCTGCGATGATGATGTTGTGATGCTGTGATGATGCAGTGGTGATGGTTTGATGATGCTCTGATGATGCAATGATGATGCATTGATGATGCTGTGATGGTGGTGTGATGATGTTGTGATGATGTAGTGATGGTGCAGGGATGATGGTGTGATGATGCTGTGAAGACGCTCTGATGATGCTGTGATGACTCTGTGGTGATGCTGTAATGATTCTGTGATGATGCAGTGATGATGCTGTGATGACACTGTGATGATGTTGTGATGATACTGCAATGATGCAGTGATGATACTGTGATGATGCAGTGATGACGCTGTGTTGATGTAGTGATGACGCTGCGATTATGATGTGATGATGCAGTGATGATGCTGTGATGATGCAGTAATGATGCAGTGATGATGCTGTGAAGACGCTCTGATGATGCTGTGATGACGCAGTAATGATGATGTGATGATACAGTGATGACGCTGTGATGATTATCTGATGATGCAGTGATGATGCTGCGATGGTGGTGTGATGATGATGTGATGATGCTTTGATGATGCAGGGATGATGCAGTGATGACGCTGTGAAGACGCAGTTATGATGCTGTGATGACGCTGTGATGATACAGTGATTATGCAGTGATGATGCTGTGATGACACTGTGATGATGTTGTGTAGATGATGTGATGATGCTGTGATGACACTGTGATGATGCTGTGATGATGCAGTGTTGACCATGCGATGATGTTGTGATGACGCTGTGATGATGCAGTGATGCTGTGATGATGCAGTGATGATGCTGTGATGACGCTGTGATGACACTGTGATGATGCTGTTATGATGCAGTGATGATGGATTATGCAGTGATGATGCTGTGATGACACTGTGATGATGTTGTGTAGACGATGTGATGATGCTGCAATGATGCTTTGATGACGCTTTGATGATGCAGTGATGATGCTGTGATGACGCTGTGATGATGCTGTGATTATGCAGTGATGATGCAGTGATGACGCCGTGAGGATGTAGTGATGATGCTGTGATGATGCAGCGATGATGCAGTGATAATGCTGTGATGATGCAGTGATTATACAGTGATGATGCTGTGATGACACTGTGATGAGTCTGTGACGATGCAGTGATGAGGCAGTGATGATGGTGTGATGATGCTGTGAAGACGCTGTAATGATTATCTGATGATGCAGTGATGATGCATTGATGATGCTGTGATGGTGGTGTGATGATGTTGTGATGATGTAGTGATGGTGCAGGGATGATGCTGTGATGATGCTGTGATGACGCAGTGATGATGATGTGATAATGCAGTGATGACGCTGTAATGATTATCTGATGATGCAGTGATGATGCTGCGATGGTGGTGTGATGATGTTGTGATGATGTAGTGATGGTGCAGGGATGATGCTGTGATGACTGTGGTGATGCTGTAATGATTCTGTGATGATGCAGTGATGATGCTGTGTTGATGTAGTGATGACGCTGCGATGATGATGTTGTGATGCTGTGATGATGCAGTGGTGATGGTTTGATGATGCTCTGATGATGCAATGATGATGCATTGATGATGCTGTGATGGTGGTGTGATGATGTTGTGATGATGTAGTGATGGTGCAGGGATGATGGTGTGATGATGCTGTGAAGACGCTCTGATGATGCTGTGATGACTCTGTGGTGATGCTGTAATGATTCTGTGATGATGCAGTGATGATGCTGTGATGACACTGTGATGATGTTGTGATGATACTGCAATGATGCAGTGATGATACTGTGATGATGCAGTGATGACGCTGTGTTGATGTAGTGATGACGCTGCGATGATGATGTTGTGATGCTGTGATGATGCAGTGGTGATGGTGTGATGATGCTCTGAAGATGCAGTGATGATGCAGTGATGATGCTGTTATGACACTGTGATGATGTTGTGATGATGCTGTGAAGACGTTCTGATGATGCTGTGATGATGCTGTAATGATGCAGTGATGACGCTATGATGATATTCTGTAGTTGATGTGATGATGCAGTGATGATGCAGAGATGATGCAGTGATGATGCTGTGATGATGCAGTGATTATTCAGTGATGATGCTTTGATGACGCTGTGATGATGCTGTGATAATACTGTGATGATGCAGTGATGATGGTGTGATGATGCAGTGATCATGCTGTGATGATGCTGTGTTGATGCAGTGATGACGCTGCGATGATGATGTTGTGATGCTGTGATGATGCTATGATTATGTTGCGATGACTGTGTGATGATGCTGTGATGATGCACTGATGGTGTGATGATGCTCTGATGATGCAGTAATTATGGAGTGATGATGCTGTGATGACATTGTGATGGTGCTGTGAAGATGCAGTGATGATGCAGTGATGATGGTGTGATGATGCTGTTAAGACGCTCTGATGATTATCTGATGATGCAGTGATGATGCACTGATGATGCTGTGATGGTGGTGTGATGATGTAGTGATGGTGCAGGGATGATGCTGTGATGACTCTGTGGTGATACTGTAATGATGCTGTGATGATACTGCGATGATGCTGTGATGACACTGTGATTATGTTGTGATGATGCTGCGATGATGCAGTGATGATACTGTGATGATGCAGTGATGATTCTGTGATGATGCAGTGATGATGCAGTGATCATGCTGTGATGATGCTGTGATAATACTCTGATGATGCACTGATGATGCTGTGACTATGCAGTGATGATGCTGTGATGATGCAGTGTTCACCATGCGATGATGCTGTGATGAGGCAGTGATGAAGCAGTTAAGATGCTGTGATGATGCTCTGATGACACTCTGATGACACTCTGATGATGCTGTGATGATGCTGTGATGATGCAGTGATGATGCTATGATGATGCAATGATGATGCTCTGATGACGCTGTGATGATGCAGTAATAAGCAGTGATGATGCTGTGATGATGCTTTGATGATGCAGTGATTATGCAGTGATGATGCTGTGATAATGCTGTTGTGACACTGTGATGATGTTGTGATGATGCAGTGATGATGCTGTGAAGACGCTGTGATGATGCAGTGATGATGCTGTGATGATGCTCTGATGACACTCTGATGATTCTGTGATGATGCTGTGATGAGGCAGTGATGACGCTGTGATGATATTGTGTAGTTGATGTGATGATGCAGTGATGATGCAGAGATGATGCAGTGATGATGCAGTGATTATTCAGTGATGATGCTGTGATGATGCTTTGATGACGCTGTGATGATGCTGTGATAATACTGTGATGATGCAGTGATGATGGTGTGATGATGCAGTGAGGATGCTGTGATGATACAGTGATGATGCAGTGATCATGCTGTGATGATGCTGTGATGATGCTGATATAATGCTGTGATGATGCAGTAATTATGCAGTGATGATGCTGTGATGACACTGTGGTGATGCAGTGATGATACTGTGATGATGCAGTGATGACGCTGTGTTGATGTAGTGATGACGCTGCGATGATGATGTGATGATGCAGTGATGATGCAGTGGTGATGGTGTGATGATGCTCTGATGATGCAGTGATGATGCAGTGATGATGCAGTGATGATGCTGTGAAGACGCTCTGATGACGCTGTGATGACGCAGTGATGATGATGTGACGATACAGTGATGACGCTGTGATGATTATCTGATGATGCAGTGATGATGCACTGATGATGCTGTGATGGTGGTGTGATGATGTTGTGATGATGTAGTGATGGTGCAGGGATGATGCTGTGATGACTCTGTGGTGATGCTGTAATGATGCTGTGATGATGCAGTGATGATGCTGTGATGACACTGTGATGATGCTGCGATGATGCAGTGATGATACTGTGATGATGCAGTGATGACGCTGTGTTGATGTAGTGATGACGCTGCGATGATGATGTTGTGATGCTGTGATGATGCAGTGGTGATGGTGTGATGATGCTCTGATGATGCAGTGATGATGCAGTGATCTTGCTGTGATGATGCTGTGATGATGCACTGATGATGCTGTGACTATGCAGTGATGATGCTGTGATGATGCAGTGTTGACCATGCGATGATGCTGTGATGAGGCAGTGATGAAGCAGTTAAGATGCTGTGATGATGCTCTGATGACACTCTGATGATGCTGTGATGATGCTGTGATGATGCAGTGATGATGCTATGATGATGTAATGATGATGCTCTGATGACGCTGTGATGATGCAGTAATAAGCAGTAATGATGCTTTGATGATGCTGTGATGATGCTTTGATGATGCAGTGATTATGCAGTGATGATGCTGTGATGACGGTCTAATGATGCTGTGATGATGCAGTGATGATGCTGTGTTGATGCAGTGATTATGCATTGATGATGCTGTGATGATGGTGTGATGATGCAGTGATTATGCAGTGATGATGCTCTGATGACGCTCTAATCATGCTCTGATGATGCTGTGATGATGCTGTGATAATGATGTGATGATGCTTTGATGATGCAGTAATGATGCAGTGATGATGCTGTGAAGACGCTGTGATGATGCTGTGATGACGCAGTAATGATGATGTGATGATACAGTGATGACGCTGTGATGATTATCTGATGATGCAGTGATGATGCACTGATGATGCTGTGATGGTGGTGTGATGATGTTGTGATGATGTAGTGATGGTGCAGGGATGATGCTGTGATGACTCTGTGGTGATGCTGTAATGATGCTGTGATGATGCAGTGATGATACACTGATGATGCTGTGAAGACACTGATGATGCTGCGATGATGCAGTGATGATACTGTGATGATGCACTGATGACGCTGTGTTGATGTAGTGATGACGCTGCGATGATGATGTTGTGATGCTGTGATGATGCTCTGATGATGCAGTGATCTTGCTGTGATTATGCTGTGATGATGTTGTGATGACACAGTGATGATGCACTGATGATGCTGTGACTATGCAGTGATGATGCTGTGATGACACAGTGTTGACCATGCGATGATGCTGTGATGAGGCAGTGATGAAGCAGTTAAGATGCTGTGATGATGCTCTGATGACACTCTGATGAATCTGTGATGATGCAGTGATGATGCTGTGATGATGTTACGATGATGCAATGATGATGCTCTGATGACGCTGTGATGATGCAGTAATAAGCAGTAATGATGCTTTGATGATGCTGTGATGATGCTTTGATGATGCAGTGATTATGCAGTGATGATGCTGTGATGACGGTCTAATGATGCTGTGATGATGCAGTGATGATGCTTTGATGATGCAGTGATTATGCAGTGATGATGCTCTGATGACGCTCTAATCATGCTCTGATGATGCAGTGATGATGGTGTGATGATGATGTGATGATGCTTTGATGATGCAGGGATGATGCAGTGATGACGCTGTGAAGACGCAGTTATGATGCTGTGATGACGCTGTGATGATACAGTGATGATGCTGTGATGACACTGTGATGATGTTGTGTAGATGACGTGATGATGCTGTGATGACACTGTTATGATGCTGTGATGATGCAGTGTTGACCATGCGATGATGTTGTGATGACGCTGCGATGACACTGTGATGACGCTGTGATGATGCAGTGATGCTGTGATGATGCAGTGATGATGCTGTTATGACGCTGTGATGACACTGTGATGATGCAGTGATGATGCTGTGATGATGCAGTGATTATGCAGGGATGATGCTGTGATGACGCTGTGATGATGCTGTGACTATGCAGTGATGACGCTGTGATGATGCAGTGATGATGCTGTGATTAAGATGTGATGATGCAGTGATGATGTAGTGATGATGCTGTGATGATGCAGCGATGATGCAGTGATAATGCTGTGATGATGCAGTGATTATACAGTGATGATGCAGTGATGATGGTGTGATGATGCTGTGAAGACGCTGTAATGATTATCTGATGATGCAGTGATGATGCATTGATGATGCTGTGATGGTGGTGTGATGATGTTGTGATGATGTAGTGATGGTGCAGGGATGATGCTGTGATGATGCTGTGATGACGCAGTGATGATGATGTGATAATGCAGTGATGACGCTGTAATGATTATCTGATGATGCAGTGATGATGCATTGATGATGCTGTGATGGTGGTGTGATGATGTTGTGATGATGTAGTGATGGTGCAGGGATGATGGTTTGATGATGCTGTGAAGACGCTCTGATGATGCTGTGATGACTCTGTGGTGATGCTGTAATGATTCTGTGATGATGCAGTGATGATGCTGTGATGACACTGTGATGATGTTGTGATGATACTGAGATGATGCAGTGATGATACTGTGATGATGCAGTGATGATGCTGTGTTGATGTAGTGATGACGCTGTGATGATGATGTGATGCTGTGATGATGCAGTGGTGATGGTGTGATGATGCTCTGATGATGCAGTGATGATGCTGTTATGACACTGTGATGATGTTGTGATGATGCAGTGATGATGCTGTGAAGACCTTCTGATGATGCTGTGATGATGCTGTGATGATGCAGTGATGACGCTGTGATGATATTGTGTAGTTGATGTGATGATGCAGTGATGATGCAGAGATGATGCAGTGATGATGCTGTGATGATGCAGTGATTATTCAGTGATGATGCTTTGATGACGCTGTGATGATGCTGTGATAATACTGTGATGATGCAGTGATGATGGTGTGATGATGCAGTGATGATGCAGTGATCATGCTGTGATGATGCTGTGATGATGCAGTGATGACGCTGCGATGATGATGTTGTGATGCTGTGATAATGCAGTGATGGTGTGATGATGCTCTGATGATGCAGTGATTATGCAGTGATGATGCTGTGATGGCATTGTGATGATGCTGTGAAGATGCAGTGATGATGCAGTGATGATGGTGTGATGATGCTGTGAAGACGCTCTGATGATTATCTGATGATGCTGTGATGATGCACTGATGATGCTGTGATGGTGGTGTGATGATGTTGTGATGATGTAGTGATGGTGCAGGGATGATGCTGTGATGATGCTGTGATGACTCTGTGGTGATGCTGTAATGATGCAGTGATGATGCAGTGATGATACTGTGATGATGCTGTTATGACACTGTGATGATGTTGTGATGATGCTGCGATGATGCAGTGATGATACTGTGATGATGCAGTGATGATGCAATGATGACTCTGTGATGATGCAGTGATCATGCTGTGATGATGCTGTGATGATGCTGTGATGACACTCTGATGATGCACTGATGATGCTGTGACTATGCAGTGATGATGCAGTGATGATGCAGTGATGATGCAGTGATGATGCAGAGATGATGCAGTGATGATGCTGTGATGATGCTGTGATGATGCAGTGATTATTCAGTGATGATGCTGTGATTATGCTTTGATGACGCTGTGATGATGCTGTGATAATACTGTGATGATGCAGTGAGGATGCTGTGATGATGCAGTGATCATGCTGTGATGATGCTGTGATGATGCTGATATAATGCTGTGATGATGCAGTAATTATGCAGTGATGATGCTGTGATGACACTGTGGTGATGCAGTGATGATACTGTGATGATGCAGTGATGACGCTGTGTTGATGTAGTGATGACGCTGCGATGATGATGTGATGACGCAGTGATGATGCAGTGATGATGCTGTGATGATGCAGTGATGATGCAGTGATGATGCTGTGAAGACGCTCTGATGATGCTGTGATGACGCAGTGATGATGATGTGACGATACAGTGATGACGCTGTGATGATTATCTGCTGATGCAGTGATGATGCACTGATGATGCTGTGATGGTGGTGTGATGATGTTGTGATGATGTAGTGATGGTGCAGGGATGATGCTGTGATGACTCTGTGGTGATGCTGTAATGATGCTGTGATGATGCAGTGATGATACAGTGATGATGCAGTGATGACACTGTGATGATGCTGCGATGATGCAGTGATGATACTGTGATGATGCAGTGATGACGCTGTGTTGATGTAGTGATGACGCTGCGATGATGATGTTGTGATGCTGTGATGATGCAGTGGTGATGGTGTGATGATGCTCTGATGATGCAGTGATGATGCAGTGATGTTGCTGTGATGACTCTGTGATGATGCAGTGATGATGCAGTGATCTTGCTGTGATGATGCTGTGATGATGCACTGATGATGCTGTGACTATGCAGTGATGATGCTGTGATGATGCAGTGTTGACCATGAGATGATGCTGTGATGAGGCAGTGATGAAGCAGTTAAGATGCTGTGATGATGCTCTGATGACACTCTGATGATGCTGCGATGATGCTGTGATGATGCAGTGATGATGCTATGATGATGCAATGATGATGCTCTGATGACGCTGTGATGATGCAGTAATAAGCAGTAATGATGCTGTGATGATGCTGTGATGATGCTTTGATGATGCAGTGATGATGCTGTGATGACGGTCTAATGATGCTGTGATGATGCAGTGATGATGCTGTGTTGATGCAGTGATTATGCATTGATTATGCTGTGATGATGGTGTGACGATGCACTGATGATGCTGTGACTATGCAGTGATGATGCAGTGTTGACCATGCGATGATGCTGTGATGAGGCAGTGATGAAGAAGTTAAGATGCTGTGATGATGCTCTGATGACACTCTAATCATGCTCTGATGATGCAGTGATGACGCTGTGAAGACGCAGTGATGATGCAGTGATGACGCTGTGATGATACAGTGATTATGCAATGATGATGCTGTGATGACACTGTGATGATGTTGTGTAGATGATGTGATGATGCTGTGATGACACTGTGATGATGCTGTGATGATGCAGTGTTGACCATGCGATGATGCTGTGATGACGCAGTGATGACGCTGCGATGACACTGTGATGACGCTGTGATGGTGCAGTGATGCTGTGATGACGCAGTGATGATGCTGTGATGACGCTGTGATGACACTGTGATGACGCTGTGATGATGCAGTGATGATGCTGTGATGATGGAGTGATTATGCCATGATGATGCTGTTATGACACTGTGATGATGTTGTGTAGACGATGTGATGATGCTGCAATGATGCTTTGATGACGCTTTGATGATGCAGTGATGATGCTGTGATGACGCTGTGATGATGCTGTGACTATGCAGTGATGATGCTGTGATGATGCAGTGATGATGCTGTGATTATGATGTGATGATGCAGTGATGACGCCGTGATGATGTAGTGATGATGCAGCGATGATACTGTGATGATGCAGTAATGATGCACTGATGACGCTTTGTTGATGCTTTGTTGACGGTGCGATGATGATGTTGTGATGGTGTGATGATGCTATGATTATGTTGCGATGACTCTGTGATGATGCAGTGATGATGCTGTGATCATGCTGTGATGATGCTGTGATGATGCAGTGATGACGCTGTGATGATATTGTGTAGTTGATGTGATGATGCAGTGATGATGCAGAGATGATGCAGTGATGATGCTGTGATGATGCAGTGATTATTCAGTGATGATGCTTTGATGACGCTGTGATGATGCTGTGATAATACTGTGATGATGCAGTGATGATGGTGTGATGATGCAGTGATGATGCAGTGATCATGCTGTGATGATGCTGTGTTGATGCAGTGATTACGCTGAGATGATGATGTTGTGATGCTGTGATAATGCAGTGATGGTGTGATGATGCTCTGATGATGCAGTGATTATGCAGTGATGATGCTGTGATGGCATTGTGATGATGCTTTGAAGATGCAGTGATGATGCAGTGATGATGGTGTGATGATGCTGTGAAGACGCTCTGATGATTATCTGATGATGCTGTGATGATGCACTGATGATGCTGTGATGGTGGTGTGATGATGTTGTGATGATGTAGTGATGGTGCAGGGATGATGCTGTGATGATGCTGTGATGACTCTGTGGTGATGCTGTAATGATGCAGTGATGATGCAGTGATGATACTGTGATGATGCTGTTATGACACTGTGATGATGTTGTGATGATGCTGCGATGATGCAGTGATGATACTGTGATGATGCAGTGATGATGCAATGATGACTCTCTGATGATGCAGTGATGATGCAGTGATCATGCTGTGATGATGCTGTGATGATGCTGTGATGACACTCTGATGATGCACTGATGATGCTGTGACTATGCAGTGATGATGCAGTTATGATGCAGTGATGATGCAGTGATGATGCTGTGATGATGCTGTGATGATGCAGTGATTATTCAGTGATGATGCTGTGATTATGCTTTGATGACGCTGTGATGATGCTGTGATAATACTGTGATGATGCAGTGATGATGGTGTGATGATGCAGTGAGGATGCTGTGATGATGCAGTGATCATGCTGTGATGATGCTGTGATGATGCTGATATAATGCTGTGATGATGCAGTAATTATGCAGTGATGATGCTGTGATGACACTGTGGTGATGCTGTAATGATTCTGTGATGATGCAGTGATGATACAGTGATGATGCTGTGATGACACTGTGATGATGCTGCGATGATGCAGTGATGATACTGTGATGATGCAGTGATGACGCTGTGTTGATGTAGTGATGACGCTGCGATGATGATGTTGTGATGCTGTGATGATGCAGTGGTGATGGTGTGATGATGCTCTGATGATGCAGTGATGATGCAGTGATGTTGCTGTGATGACTCTGTGATGATGCAGTGATGATGCAGTGATCTTGCTGTGATGATGCTGTGATGATGCACTGATGATGCTGTGACTATGCAGTGATGATGCTGTGATGATGCAGTGTTGACCATGAGATGATGCTGTGATGAGGCAGTGATGAAGCAGTTAAGATGCTGTGATGATGCTCTGATGACACTCTGATGATGCTGCGATGATGCTGTGATGATGCAGTGATGATGCTATGATGATGCAATGATGATGCTCTGATGACGCTGTGATGATGCAGTAATAAGCAGTAATGATGCTGTGATGATGCTGTGATGATGCTTTGATGATGCAGTGATGATGCTGTGATGACGGTCTAATGATGCTGTGATGATGCAGTGATGATGCTGTGTTGATGCAGTGATTATGCATTGATTATGCTGTGATGATGGTGTGACGATGCACTGATGATGCTGTGACTATGCAGTGATGATGCAGTGTTGACCATGCGATGATGCTGTGATGAGGCAGTGATGAAGAAGTTAAGATGCTGTGATGATGCTCTGATGACACTCTAATCATGCTCTGATGATGCAGTGATGACGCTGTGAAGACGCAGTGATGATGCAGTGATGACGCTGTGATGATACAGTGATTATGCAATGATGATGCTGTGATGACACTGTGATGATGTTGTGTAGATGATGTGATGATGCTGTGATGACACTGTGATGATGCTGTGATGATGCAGTGTTGACCATGCGATGATGCTGTGATGACGCAGTGATGACGCTGCGATGACACTGTGATGACGCTGTGATGGTGCAGTGATGCTGTGATGACGCAGTGATGATGCTGTGATGACGCTGTGATGACACTGTGATGACGCTGTGATGATGCAGTGATGATGCTGTGATGATGGAGTGATTATGCCATGATGATGCTGTTATGACACTGTGATGATGTTGTGTAGACGATGTGATGATGCTGCAATGATGCTTTGATGACGCTTTGATGATGCAGTGATGATGCTGTGATGACGCTGTGATGATGCTGTGACTATGCAGTGATGATGCTGTGATGATGCAGTGATGATGCTGTGATTATGATGTGATGATGCAGTGATGACGCCGTGATGATGTAGTGATGATGCAGCGATGATACTGTGATGATGCAGTAATGATGCACTGATGACGCTTTGTTGATGCTTTGTTGACGGTGCGATGATGATGTTGTGATGGTGTGATGATGCTATGATTATGTTGCGATGACTCTGTGATGATGCAGTGATGATGCTGTGATCATGCTGTGATGATGCTGTGATGATGCAGTGATGACGCTGTGATGATATTGTGTAGTTGATGTGATGATGCAGTGATGATGCAGAGATGATGCAGTGATGATGCTGTGATGATGCAGTGATTATTCAGTGATGATGCTTTGATGACGCTGTGATGATGCTGTGATAATACTGTGATGATGCAGTGATGATGGTGTGATGATGCAGTGATGATGCAGTGATCATGCTGTGATGATGCTGTGTTGATGCAGTGATTACGCTGCGATGATGATGTTGTGATGCTGTGATAATGCAGTGATGGTGTGATGATGCTCTGATGATGCAGTGATTATGCAGTGATGATGCTGTGATGGCATTGTGATGATGCTTTGAAGATGCAGTGATGATGCAGTGATGATGGTGTGATGATGCTGTGAAGACGCTCTGATGATTATCTGATGATGCTGTGATGATGCACTGATGATGCTGTGATGGTGGTGTGATGATGTTGTGATGATGTAGTGATGGTGCAGGGATGATGCTGTGATGATGCTGTGATGACTCTGTGGTGATGCTGTAATGATGCAGTGATGATGCAGTGATGATACTGTGATGATGCTGTTATGACACTGTGATGATGTTGTGATGATGCTGCGATGATGCAGTGATGATACTGTGATGATGCAGTGATGATGCAATGATGACTCTCTGATGATGCAGTGATGATGCAGTGATCATGCTGTGATGATGCTGTGATGATGCTGTGATGACACTCTGATGATGCACTGATGATGCTGTGACTATGCAGTGATGATGCAGTTATGATGCAGTGATGATGCAGTGATGATGCTGTGATGATGCTGTGATGATGCAGTGATTATTCAGTGATGATGCTGTGATTATGCTTTGATGACGCTGTGATGATGCTGTGATAATACTGTGATGATGCAGTGATGATGGTGTGATGATGCAGTGAGGATGCTGTGATGATGCAGTGATCATGCTGTGATGATGCTGTGATGATGCTGATATAATGCTGTGATGATGCAGTAATTATGCAGTGATGATGCTGTGATGACACTGTGGTGATGCTGTAATGATTCTGTGATGATGCAGTGATGATACAGTGATGATGCTGTGATGACACTGTGATGATGCTGCGATGATGCAGTGATGATACTGTGATGATGCAGTGATGACGCTGTGTTGATGTAGTGATGACGCTGCGATGATGATGTTGTGATGCTGTGATGATGCAGTGGTGATGGTGTGATGATGCTCTGATGATGCAGTGATGATGCAGTGATGTTGCTGTGATGACTCTGTGATGATGCAGTGATGATGCAGTGATCTTGCTGTGATGATGCTGTGATGATGCACTGATGATGCTGTGACTATGCAGTGATGATGCTGTGATGATGCAGTGTTGACCATGAGATGATGCTGTGATGAGGCAGTGATGAAGCAGTTAAGATGCTGTGATGATGCTCTGATGACACTCTGATGATGCTGCGATGATGCTGTGATGATGCAGTGATGATGCTATGATGATGCAATGATGATGCTCTGATGACGCTGTGATGATGCAGTAATAAGCAGTAATGATGCTGTGATGATGCTGTGATGATGCTTTGATGATGCAGTGATGATGCTGTGATGACGGTCTAATGATGCTGTGATGATGCAGTGATGATGCTGTGTTGATGCAGTGATTATGCATTGATTATGCTGTGATGATGGTGTGACGATGCACTGATGATGCTGTGACTATGCAGTGATGATGCAGTGTTGACCATGCGATGATGCTGTGATGAGGCAGTGATGAAGAAGTTAAGATGCTGTGATGATGCTCTGATGACACTCTAATCATGCTCTGATGATGCAGTGATGACGCTGTGAAGACGCAGTGATGATGCAGTGATGACGCTGTGATGATACAGTGATTATGCAATGATGATGCTGTGATGACACTGTGATGATGTTGTGTAGATGATGTGATGATGCTGTGATGACACTGTGATGATGCTGTGATGATGCAGTGTTGACCATGCGATGATGCTGTGATGACGCAGTGATGACGCTGCGATGACACTGTGATGACGCTGTGATGGTGCAGTGATGCTGTGATGACGCAGTGATGATGCTGTGATGACGCTGTGATGACACTGTGATGACGCTGTGATGATGCAGTGATGATGCTGTGATGATGGAGTGATTATGCCATGATGATGCTGTTATGACACTGTGATGATGTTGTGTAGACGATGTGATGATGCTGCAATGATGCTTTGATGACGCTTTGATGATGCAGTGATGATGCTGTGATGACGCTGTGATGATGCTGTGACTATGCAGTGATGATGCTGTGATGATGCAGTGATGATGCTGTGATTATGATGTGATGATGCAGTGATGACGCCGTGATGATGTAGTGATGATGCAGCGATGATACTGCGATGATGCAGTGATGATACTGTGATGATGCAGTGATGATGCTGTGTTGATGTAGTGATGACGCTGCGATGATGATGTTGTGATGCTGTGATGATGCAGTGGTCATGGGGTGATGATTCTATGATGATGCAGTGATGATGCAGTGATGATGCTCTGATGACGCTGTGACGATGCAGTGATGATGCAGTGATGATGCTGTGAAGACGCTGTAATGATTGTCTGATGATGCAGTGATGATGCATTGATGATGCTGTGATGGTGGTGTGATGATGTTGTGATGATGTAGTGATGGTGCAGGGATGATGGTGTGATGATGCTGTGAAGACGCTCTGATGATGCTGTGATGACACAGTGATGATGCAGTGAACACGCTGTGTTGATGCAGTGATTATGCTGTGATGATGGTGTGATGATGCAGTGATTATGCAGTGATGATGCTCTGATGATGCTCTTATCATGCTGTGATGATGCTGTGATGATGTTTGATGATGCAGGGATGATGCAGTGATGACGCTGTGAAGACGCAGTTATGATGCTGTGATGACGCTGTGATGATACAGTGATTATGCAGTGATGATGCTGTGATGACACTGTGATGATGTTGTGTAGATGATGTGATGATGCTGTGATGATGCTGTGATGAGGCAGTGTTGACCATGCGATGATGCTGTGATGACGCAGTGATGACGCTGCGATGACACTGTGATGACACTGTGATGATGCAGTGATGATGCTGTGATGACACTGTGATGACACTGTGATGATGCAGTGATGATGCTGTGATGATGCAGTGATTATGCAGTGATGATGCTGTTATGACACTGTGATGATGTTGTGTAGATGATGTGATGATGCTGTGATGACACTGTGATGATGCTGTGATGATGCAGTGTTGACCATGCGATGACACTGTGATGATGCAGTGATGCTGTGATGATGCAGTGATGATGAAGTGATGATGCAGTGATTTTGCTGTGATGACACTGTGATGATGCAGTGATGATGCAGTGATGATGCAGTGATGATGCTGTTATGACACTGTGATGATGTTGTGTAGACGATGTGATGATGCTGCAATGATGCTTTGATGACGCTTTGATGATGCAGTGATGATGCTGTGATGATGCTGTGACTATGCAGTGATGACGCTGTGATGATGCAGTGATGATGCAGTGATCATGCTGTGATGACACTCTGATGATGCACTGATGATGCTGTGACTATGCAGTGATGATGCAGTGATGATGCAGTGTTGACCATGCGATGATGCTGTGATGAGGCAGTGATGAAGCAGTTAAGATGCTGTGATGATGCTCTGATGACACTCTGATGATGCTGTGATGATGCAGTGATGATGCTGTTATGATGCAGTGATGATGCTATGATGATGCTCTGATGACGCTGTGATGATGCAGTAATAAGCAGTAATGATGCTGTGATGATGCTTTGATGATGCAGTGATTATGCAGTGATGATGCTGTGATGACGGTCTAATGATGCTGTGATGATGCTTTGATGATGCAGGGATGATGCAGTGATGACGCTGTGAAGACGCAGTTATGATGCTGTGATGACGCTGTGATGATGCTCTGATGACGCTGTGATGACACTGTGATGGTGCAGTGATGATGCTGTGATGATGCAGTGATTATGCAGTGATGATGCTGTTATGACACTGTGATGATATTGTGTAGACGATGTGATGATGCTGCAATGATGCTTTGATGACGCTTTGATGATGCAGTGATGATGCTGTGATGACGCTGTGATGATGCTGTGACTATGCAGTGATGACGCTGTGACTATGCAGTGATGATGCAGTGATGATGATGTGATGATGCAGTGATGACGCTGTAATGATTATCTGATGATGCAGTGATGATGCATTGATGATGCTGTGATGGTGGTGTGATGATGCTGTGAAGACGCTCTGATGATGCTGGGATCATGCTGTGATGATGCTGTGATGACTCTGTGGTGATGCTGTAATGATTCTGTGATGATGCTGTGATGACACTGTGATGATGTTCTGATGATACTGCGATGATGCAGTGTTGATACTGCGACGATGCAGTGATGATTCTGTGATGATGCAGTGATGACGCTGTGTTGATGTAGTGATGAAGCTGCGATGACGATTTTGTGATGGTGTGATGATGCTCTGATGATGCAGTGATTATGCAGTGATGACGCTGTGAAGATGCAGTGATGATGGTGTGATGATGCTGTGAAGACGTTGTAATGATTATCTGATGATGCAATGATGATGCATTGATGATGCTGTGATGGTGGTATGATGATGTTGTGATGATGTAGTGATGGTGCAGGGATGATGGTGTGATGATGCTGTGAAGACGCTGTGATGACACAGTGATGATGCAGTGATGACGCTGTAATGATTATCTGATGATGCAGTGATGATGCTGCGATGGTGGTGTGATGATGTAGTGATGGTGCAGGGATGATGCTGTGATGACTCTGTGGTGATGCTGTAATGATTCTGTGATGATGCAGTGATGATGCTGTGATGACACTGTGATGATGTTGTGATGATGCAGTGATGATGCTGTGAAGACGCTGTGATGATGCTGTGATGATGCAGTGATGACGCTGTGATGATATTGTGTAGTTGATGTGATGATGCAGAGGTGATGCAGTGATGATGCTGTGATGATGCAGTGATTATTCAGTGATGATGCTGTGATGATGCTTTGATGACGCTGTGATGATGTTGTGATAATACTGTGATGGTGCAGTGATGATGGTGTGATGATGCAGTGATGATGCAGTGATCATGCTGTGATGATGCTGTGATGATGCTGATATAATGCTGTGATGATGCAGTGATTATGCAGTGATGATGCTGTGATGACACTGTGGTGATTTTGTGATGATGCAGTGATGCTGTGATGATGCTGTGATGACGCTGTGTTGATGCAGTGATGACGCTGCGATGATGATGTTGTGATGCTGTGATGATGCTATGATTATGTTGCGATGACTCTGTGATGATGCAGTGATGATGCTGTAATGATGCAGTTATGGTGTGATGATGCTCTGATGATGCAGTGATTATGCAGTGATGATGCTGTGATGACACTGTGATGATTCTGTGACGATGCAGTGATGATGCACTGATGATGGTGTGATGATGCTGTGAAGACGCTCTGATGATGCTGTGATGACGCAGTGATGATGATGTGATGATACAGTGATGACGCTGTGATGATTATCTGATGATGCAGTGATGATGCACTGATGATGCTGTGATGGTGGTGTGATGATGTTATGATGATGTAGTGATAGTGCAGGGATGATGCTGTGATGATGCTGTGATGACTCTGTGGTGATGCTGTAATGATGCTGTGATGATGCTGTGATGACACTGCGATGATGATGTTGTGATGATGCTGCGATGATGCTGTGATGATGCTGTGAAGATGCTGTGATGATGCAGTAATAAGCAGTAATGATGCTGTGATGATGCTTTGATGATGCAGTGATTATGCACTGATGATGGTGTGATGACGGTCTAATGATGCTGTGATGATGCAGTGATGATGCTGTGTTGATGCAGTGATGATGCTGTGATGATGGTGTGATGATGCAGTGATTATGCAGTGATGATGCTCTGATAATGCTCTAATCATGCTCTGATGATGCTGTGATGATGCAGGGATGATGCAGTGATGACGCTGTGAAGATGCAATTATGATGCTGTGATGATGCTGTGATGATGCTGTGATGAGGCAGTGTTGACCATGCGATGATGCTGTGATGACGCAGTGATGACGCTGCGATGACACTGTGATGACGCTGTGATGATGCAGTGATGCTGTGATGACACTGTGATGATGCAGTGATGATGCTGTGATGACGCTGTGATGACACTGTGATGATGCAGTGATGATGCTGTGATGATGCAGTGATTATGCAGTGATGATGCTGTTATGAGACTGTGATGACGTTGTGTAGACGATGTGATGATGCTGCAATGATGCTTAGATGACGCTTTGATGATGCAGTGATGATGCTGTGATGACGCTGTGATGATGCTGTGACTATGCAGTGATGATGCTGTGATGATGCATGATGATGCTGTGATTATGATGTGATGACGTCGTGATGATGTAGTGATGATGCTGTGATGATGCAGCGATGATGCAGTGATAATGCTGTGATGATGCAGTGATGATACTGTGATGATGCAGTAATGATGCACTGATGACGCTTTGTTGATGCTTTGTTTACGGTGCGATGATGATGGTTGATGCTCTGATGATGCTATGATTATGTTGCGATGACTCTGTGATGATGCAGTGATGATGGTGTGATGATGCTCTGATGATGCAGTGATGATGATGTGATGACACTGTGATGATGCATTGATGATGCTGTGATGATGCTGTGATGATGCTGTGATGATGCTGTGAAGACGCTCTGATAATTCTGGCATGATGCAGTGATAATGATGTGATGATGCAGTGATGACGCTGTGATTATTATCTGATGATGAATTGATGATGCATTGATGATGCTGTGATGGTGGTGTGATGATATTGTGATGATGTAGTGATTATGCAGTGATGATGCTGTGATGACTCTGTGACGATGCTGTAATGATGCTGTTATGATGCAGTGATTTTACAGTGATGATGCTGTTATGAAACTGTGATGATGTTGTGTAGACGATGTGATGATGCTTGGATGATGCTGTGATGATGCTTTGATGACGCTGTGATGATGTTGTGACAATACTGTGATGATGCAGTGATGATGGTGTGATGATGCAGTGATCATGCTGTCATGATGCTGATATAATGCTGTGATGATGCAGTGATGATGCTGTGATGACACTGTGGTGATGCAGTGATGACGCTGCGATGATGATGTCGTGATGCTGTGATGATGCTATGATTATGTTGCGATGACTCTGTGATGATGCAGTGATGATGCTGTGATGATTCTGTGACTATGCAGTGAGTGACTATGCTGTGTTGACCATGCGATGATGCTGTGATGAGGCAGTGATGAAGCAGTTAAGATGCTGTGATGATGCTCTGATGACACTCTGATGATGCTGTGATGATGCAGTGATGATGCTGTGATGATGCTATGATGATGCAATGATGATGCTCTGATGACGCTGTGATGATGCAGTAATAAGCAGTGATGATGCTTTGATGATGCAGTGATTATGCAGTGATGATGGTGTGATGACGGTCTAATGATGCTCTAATGATGCAGTGATGATGCTGTGATGATGCAGTGATTATGCTGTGATGATGGTGTGATGATGCAGTGATTATGCAGTGATGATGCTCTGATGACGCTCTAATCATGCTCTGATGATGCTGTGATGATGATGTGATGATGCTTTGATGATGCAGTGATGACGCTGTGAAGACGCAGTTATGATGCTGTGATGACACTGTGATGATGTTTTGATGATGCAGTGTTGACCATGCGATGATGCTGTGATGACGCTGCGATGACACTGTGATGACGCTGTGATGATGCAGTGATGATGCTGTGATGACGCAGTGATGACGCTGCGATGACACTGTGATGATGCTGTGATTATGATGTGATGATGCAGTGATGACGCTGCGATGATATAATGATGATGCTGTGATGAAGCTGTGATGACACTGTGATGATGCTGTGACGATGCAGTGATGATGCAGTGATGATGGTGTGATGATGCTGTGAAGACGCTGTAATGGTTATCTGATGATGCAGTGATGATGCATTGATGATGCTGTGATGGTGGTGTGATGATGTAGTGATGGTGCAGGGATGATGCTGTGATGATGCAGTGATGATGATGTGATGATGCAGTGATGACGCTGTAATGATTATCTGATGATGCAGTGATGATGCATTGATGATGCTGTGATGGTGGTGTGATGATGTAGTGATGGTGCAGGGATGATGCTGTCATGATGCTGTGATGACTCTGTGGTGATGCTGTAATGATGCTGTGATGATGCAGTGATGATGCAGTGATGACACTGTGATGACGCTGTGACGATGCAGTAATGATGGTGTGATTATGCTGTGAAGACGCTATAATGATTTCTGATGATGCAGTGATGATGCATTGATGATGCTGTGATGATGGTGTGATGATGTTGTGATGATGTAGTGATGGTGCAGGGATGATGGTGTGATGATGCTGTGAAGACGCTCTGATGATGCTGTGATGACACAGTGATTATGCAGTGATGACGCTCTGATGATTATCTGATGATGCACTGATGATGCTGCGATGGTGGTGTGATGATGTAGTGATGGTGCAGGGATGATGCTGTGATGACTCTGTGGTGATGCTGTAATGATTCTGTGATGATGCAGTGATGATGCTGTGATGACACTGTGATGATGTTGTGATGACACTGCAATGATGCAGTGATGATACTGTGATGATGCAGTGATGACGCTGTGTTGATGTAGTGATGACGCTGCGATGATGATGTTGTGATGCTGTGATGATGCAGTGGTGATGGTGTGATGACGCTCTGATGATGCAGTGATGATGCTGTTATGACACTGTGATGATGCAGTGATTATTCAGTGATGATGCTGTGATGATGCTTTGATGACGCTGTGATGATGCAGTGATGATGCAGTGATGACACTGTGGTGATTTTGTGATGATGCAGTGATGATGGTGTGATGATGCTGTGATGACACTCTGATGATGCTGTGATGACGCTGCGATGATGATGTTGTGATGCTGTGATGATGCTATGATTATGTTGCGATGACTCTGTGATGATGCAGTGATGATGTTGTGATGATGCAGTGATGGTGTGATGATGCTCTGATGATGCAGTGATTATGCAGTGATGATGCTGTGATGACACTGTGATGATGCTGTGACGATGCAGTGATGATGGTGTGATGATGCTGTGAAGACGCTCTGATGATGCTGTGATGACGCAGTGATGATGATGTGATGATACAGTGATGACGCTGTGATGATTGTCTGATGATGCAGTGATGATGCACTGATGATGCTGTGATGATGTTGTGATGATGTAGTGATGGTGCAGGGATGATGCTGTCATGAGGCTGTGATGACTCTGTGGTGATGCTGTAATGACGCTGCGATGATGCAGTGATGACGCTATGTTGATGTAGTGATGACGCTGCGATGATGATGTTGTGATGCTGTGATGATGCAGTGGTCATGGGGTGATGATGCTATGATGATGCAGTGATGATGCAGTGATGATGCTCTGATGACGCTGTGACGATGCAGTGATGATGCAGTGATGTTGCTGTGAAGACGCTGTAATGATTATCTGATGATGCAGTGATGATGCACTGATGATGCTGTGATGGTGGTGTGATGATGTTGTGATGATGTAGTGATGGTGCAGGGATGATGGTGTGATGATGCTATGAAGACGCTCTGATGATGCTGTGATGACACAGTGATGATGCAGTGAACACGCTGTGTTGATGCAGTGATTATGCTGTGATGATGGTGTGATGATGCAGTGATTATGCAGTGATGATGCTCTGATGATGCTCTAATCATGCTCTGATGATGCTGTGATGATGCTGTGATGATGCTTTGATGATGCAGGGATGATGCAGTGATGACGCTGTGAAGACGCAGTTATGATGCTGTGATGACGCTGTGATGATGCTGTGATGATACAGTGATTATGCAGTGATGATGCTGTGATGACACTGTGATGATGTTGTGTAGATGATGTGATGATGCTGTGATGACACTGTAATGATGCTGTTATGAGGCAGTGTTGACCATGCGATGATGCTGTGATGACGCAGTGATGACGCTGCGATGACACTGTGATGATGCTGTGATGATGCAGTGATTATACAGTGATGATGCTGTGATGACACTGTGATGAGTCTGTGACGATGCAGTGATGATGCAGTGATGATGGTGTGATGATTCTGTGAAGACGCTGTAATGATTATCTGATGATGCAGTGATGATGCATTGATGATGCTGTGATGGTGGTGTGATGATGTAGTGATGGTGCAGGGATGATGCTGTGATGATGCTGTGATGACGCAGTGATGATGATGTGATGATGCAGTGATGACGCTGTAATGATTATCTGATGATGCAGTGATGATGCATTGATGATGCTGTGATGGTGGTGTGATGATGTTGTGATGATGTAGTGATGGTGCAGGGATGATGCTGTGATGATGCTGTGATGACTCTGTGGTGATGCTGTAATGATTCTGTGATGATGCAGTGATGATGCAGTGATGACACTGTGATGATGTTGTGATGATACTGCGATGATGCAGTGATGATACTGCGATGATGCAGTGATGACGCTATGTTGATGTAGTGATGACGCTGCGATGATGATGTTGTGATGCTGTGATGATGCAGTGGTCATGGGGTGATGATGCTATGATGATGCAGTGATGATGCTCTGATGACGCTGTGACGATGCAGTGATGATGCAGTGATGTTGCTGTGAAGACGCTGTAATGATTATCTGATGATGCAGTGATGATGCACTGATGATGCTGTGATGGTGGTGTGATGATGTTGTGATGATGTAGTGATGGTGCAGGGATGATGGTGTGATGATGCTATGAAGACGCTCTGATGATGCTGTGATGACACAGAGATGATGTAGTGAACACGCTGTGTTGATGCAGTGATTATGCTGTGATGATGGTGTGATGATGCAGTGATTATGCAGTGATGATGCTCTGATGATGCTCTAATCATGCTCTGATGATGCTGTGATGATGCTGTGATGATGCTTTGATGATGCAGGGATGATGCAGTGATGACGCTGTGAAGACGCAGTTATGATGCTGTGATGACGCTGTGATGATACAGTGATTATGCAGTGATGATGCTGTGATGACACTGTGATGATGTTGTGTAGATGATGTGATGATGCTGTGATGATGCTGTGATGAGGCAGTGTTGACCATGCGATGACGCTGTGATGACGCAGTGATGACGCTGCGATGACACTGTGATGACGCTGTGATGATGCAGTGATGCTGTGATGACACTGTGATGATGCAGTGATGATGCTGTGATGACACTGTGATGATGCAGTGATGATGCTGTGATGATGCAGTGATTATGCAGTGATGATGCTGTTATGACACTGTGATGATGTTGTGTAGACGATGTGATGATGCTGCAATGATGCTTTGATGACGCTTTGATGATGCAGTGATGATGCTGTGATGACGCTGTGATGATGCTGTGACTATGCAGTGATGACGCTGTGATGATGCATGATGATGCTGTGATTATGATGTGATGATGCAGTGATGACGCCATGATGATGTAGTGATGATGCTGTGATGATGCAGCGATGATGCAGTGATAATGCTGTGATGATGCAGTGGTTATACAGTGATGATGCTGTGATGACACTGTGATGATGCTGTGATGATGCAGCGATGGTGCAGTGATAATGCTGTGATGATGCAGTGATTATACAGTGATGATGCTGTGATGACACTGTGATGATGCTGTGATGATGCAGTGATGATACTGTGATGATGCAGTAATGATGCACTGATGACGCTTTTTTGATGCTTTGTTTTCGTTGCGATGATGATGTTGTGATGCTCTGATGATGCTATGATTATGTTGCGATGACTCAGTGATGATGCTGTGATGATGCAGTGATGATGGTGTGATGATGCAGTGATTATGCAGTGATGACACTGTGATGATGCTGTGATGATGCAGTGATGATGCTGTGATGATGCTGTGAAGACGCTCTGATAATTCTGGCATGATGCAGTGATAATGATGTGATGATGCAGTGATGATGCTGTGATGACTGTGATGATGCTGTAATGATGCTGTTATGATGCAGTGATTTTACAGTGATGATGCTGTTATGACACTGTGATGATGTTGTGTAGACGATGTGATGATGCTTGGATGATGCTGTGATGACGCTTTGATGATGCAGTGATGATGCTCAGATGATGCTGTGATGATGCTGTGACTATGCAGTGATGATGCTGTGATGATGCAGTGATGACGCTTTGATGATGCAGTGATGATGCTGTAATGACGCTGTGATGACACTGTGATGATGCAGCGATGATGCTGTTATGACACTGTGATGATGTTGTGTAGACGATGTGATGATGCTGTGATGATGCTGCAATGATGCTTTGATGACGCTTTGATGATGCAGTGATGATGCTGTGATGACGCTGTGATGATGCTGTGACTATGCAGTGATGATGCTGTGATGATGCAGTGATGATGCTGTGATTATGATGTGATGATGCAGTGATGACGCCGTGATGATGTAGTGATGATGCAGCAATGATACTGTGATGATGCAGTAATGATGCACTGATGACGCTTTGTTGATGCTTTGTTGACGGTGCGATGATGATATTGTGATGGTGTGATGATGCTATGATTATGTTGCGATGACTCTGTGATGATGCAGTGATGATGCACTGATGATGCAGTGATGATGCAGTGACGATCCAGTGATGATGCAGTGATGATGCAGTGATGATGGTGTGATGATGCTGTGAAGATGCTCTGATGATGCTGTGATGACGCAGTGATGATGATGTGATGATGCAGTGATGACGCTGTAATGATTATCTGATGATGCAGTGATGATGCATTGATGATGCTGCGATGGTGGTGTGATGATGTTGTGATGATGTAGTGATGGTGCAGGGATGATGCTGTGATGACTCTGTGGTGATGCTGTAATGATTCTGTAATGATTCTGTAATGATGCTGTGATGATGTTGTGATGATACTGCGATGATGCAGTGATGATACTGTGATGATGCAGTGATGACGCTGTGTTGATGTAGTGATGACGCTACGATGATGATGTTGTGATGCTGTGATGATGCAGTGGTGATGGTGTGATGATGCTCTGATGATGCAGTGATGATGCAGTGATGATGCTGTTATGACACTGTGATGATGTTGTGATGATGCAGTGATGATGCTGTGATGATGCTGTGAAGACGCTCTGATGATGCTGTGATGATGCAGTGATGACGCTGTGATGATATTATGTAGTTGATGTGATGATGCAGTGATGATGCAGAGATGATGCAGTGATGATGCTGTGATGATGGTGTGATGATGCAGTGATTATTCAGTGATGATGCTGTGATTATGCTTTGATGACGCTGTGATGATGCTGTGATAATACTGTGATGATGCAGTGAGGATGCTGTGATGATGCAGTGATCATGCTGTGATGATGCTGTGATGATGCTGATATAATGCTGTGATGATGCTGTGATGACACTGTGGTGATGCAGTGATGATACTGTGATGATGCAGTGATGACGCTGTGTTGATGTCGTGATGACGCTGCGATGATGACGTGATGATGCAGTGATGATGCAGTGGTGATGATGTGATGATGCTCTGATGATGCAGTGATGATGCAGTGATGATGCTGTGATGATTCTGTGATGATGCAGTAATGATGCAGTGATGATGCTGTGAAGACGCTCTGATGATGATGTGATGATACAGTGATGACGCTGTGATGATTATCTGATGATGCAGTGATGATGCACTGATGATGCTGTGATGGTGGTGTGATGATGTTGTGATGATGTAGTGATGGTGCAGGGATGATGCTGTGATGACTCTGTGGTGATGCTGTAATGATGCTGTGATGATGCAGTGATGATACAGTGATGATGCTGTGATGACGCTGCGATGATGCAGTGATGATACTGTGATGATGCAGTGATGACGCTGTGTTGATGTAGTGATGACGCTGCGATGATGATGTTGTGATGCTGTGATGATGCAGTGGTGATGGCGTGTTGATGCTCTGATGATGCAGTGATTATGCAGTGATGACTCTGTGATGATGCAGTGATCTTGCTGTGATGATGCTGTGATGATGCACTGATGATGCTGTGACTATGCAGTTATGATGCTGTGATGATGCAGTGTTGACCATGCGATGATGCTGTGATGAGGCAGTGATGAAGCAGTTAAGATGCTGTGATGATACTCTGATGACACTCTGATGATGCTGTGATGATGCTGTGATGATGCAGTGATGATGCTGTGATGATGCAATGATGATGCTCTGATGACGCTGTGATGATGCAGTAATAAGCAGTAATGATGCTGTGATGATGCTGTGATGATGCTTTGATGATGTAGTGATTATGCAGTGATGATGCTGTGATGACGGTCTAATGATGCAGTGATGATGCTGTGTTGATGCAGTGATTATGCATTGATTATGCTGTGATGATGGTGTGATGATGCAGTGATTATGCAGTGACGATGCTCTGATGACGCTCTAATCATGCTCTGATGATGCTGTGATGATGCTGTGATGATGATGTGATGATGCTTTGATGATGCAGGGATGATGCAGTGATGACGCTGTGAAGACGCAGTTATGATGCTGTGATGACGCTGTGATGATACAGTGATTATGCAGTGATGATGCTGTGATGACACTGTGATGATGTTGTGTAGATGATGTGATGATGCTGTGATGACACTGTGATGATGCTGTGATGATGCTGTGATGACACTGTGATGATGTTGTGTAGATGACGCAGTGATGACGCTGCGATGACACTGTGATGACGCTGTGATGATGCAGTGATGCTGTGATGATGCAGTGATGATGCTGTGATGACGCTGTGATGACACTGTGATGATGCTGTTATGATGCAGTGATGATGGAGTGATTATGCAGTGATGATGCTGTTATGACACTGTGATGATGTTGTGTAGACGATGTGATGATGCTGCAATGATGCTTTGATGACGCTTTGATGATGCAGTGATGATGCTGTGATGACGCTGTGATGATGCTGTGATTATGCAGTGATGATGCAGTGATGACGCCGTGATGATGTAGTGATGATGCTGTGATGATGCAGCGATGATGCAGTGATAATGCTGTGATGATGCAGTGATTATACAGTGATGATGCTGTGATGACACTGTGATGAGTCTGTGACGATGCAGTGATGATGCAGTGATGATGGTGTGATGATGCTGTGAAGACGCTGTAATGATTATCTGATGATGCAGTGATGATGCATTGATGATGCTGTGATGGTGGTGTGATGATGTAGTGATGGTGCAGGGATGATGCTCTGATGATGCTGTGATGACGCAGTGATGATGATGTGATAATGCAGTGATGACGCTGTAATGATTATCTGATGATGCAGTGATGATGCTGCGATGGTGGTGTGATGATGTTGTGATGATGTACTGATGGTGCAGGGATGATGCTGTGATGACTCTGTGGTGATGCTGTAATGATTCTGTGATGATGCAGTGATGATGCTGTGTTGATGTAGTGATGACGCTGCGATGATGATGTTGTGATGCTGTGATGATGCAGTGGTGATGGTTTGATGATGCTCTGATGATGCAATGATGATGCATTGATGATGCTGTGATGGTGGTGTGATGATGTTGTGATGATGTAGTGATGGTGCAGGGATGATGGTGTGATGATGCTGTGAAGACGCTCTGATGATGCTGTGATGACTCTGTGGTGATGCTGTAATGATTCTGTGATGATGCAGTGATGATGCTGTGATGACACTGTGATGATGTTGTGATGATACTGCAATGATGCAGTGATGATACTGTGATGATGCAGTGATGACGCTGTGTTGATGTAGTGATGACGCTGCGATGATGATGTTGTGATGCTGTGATGATGCAGTGGTGATGGTGTGATGATGCAGTGATGATGCAGTGATGATGCAGTGATGATGCTGTTATGACACTGTGATGATGTTGTGATGATGCTGTGAAGACGTTCTGATGATGCTGTGATGATGCTGTAATGATGCAGTGATGACGCTATGATGATATTGTGTAGTTGATGTGATGATGCAGTGATGATGCAGAGATGATGCAGTGATGATGCTGTGATGATGCAGTGATTATTCAGTGATGATGCTTTGATGACGCTGTGATGATGCTGTGATAATACTGTGATGATGCAGTGATGATGGTGTGATGATGCAGTGATCATGCTGTGATGATGCTGTGTTGATGCAGTGATGACGCTGCGATGATGATGTTGTGATGCTGTGATGATGCTATGATTATGTTGCGATGACTGTGTGATGATGCTGTGATGATGCACTGATGGTGTGATGATGCTCTGATGATGCAGTAATTATGCAGTGATGATGCTGTGATGACATTGTGATGATGCTGTGAAGATTCAGTGATGATGCAGTGATGATGGTGTGATGATGCTGTTAAGACGCTCTGATGATTATCTGATGATGCAGTGATGATGCACTGATGATGCTGTGATGGTGGTGTGATGATGTAGTGATGGTGCAGGGATGATGCTGTGATGACTCTGTGGTGATGCTGTAATGATGCTGTGATTACACTGTGATTATGTTGTGATGATGCTGTGATGATGCAGTGATGATACTGTGATGATGCAGTGATGATTCTGTGATGATGCAGTGATGATGCAGTGATCATGCTGTGATGATGCTGTGATAATACTCTGATGATGCACTGATGATGCTGTGAATATGCAGTGATGATGCTGTGATGATGCAGTGTTGACCATGCGATGATGCTGTGATGAGGCAGTGATGAAGCAGTTAAGATGCTGTGATGATGCTCTGATGACACTCTGATGACACTCTGATGATGCTGTGATGATGCTGTGATGATGCAGTGATGATGCTATGATGATGCAATGATGATGCTCTGATGACGCTGTGATGATGCAGTAATAAGCAGTGATGATGCTGTGATGATGCTTTGATGATGCAGTGATTATGCAGTGATGATGCTGTGATAATGCTGTTGTGACACTGTGATGATGTTGTGATGATGCAGTGATGATGCTGTGAAGACGCTGTGATGATGCAGTGATGATGCTGTGATGATGCTCTGATGACACTCTGATGATTCTGTGATGATGCTGTGATGAGGCAGTGATGACGCTGTGATGATATTTTGTAGTTGATGTGATGATGCAGTAATGATGCAGAGATGATGCAGTGATGATGCAGTGATTATTCAGTGATGATGCTGTGATGATGCTTTGATGACGCTGTGATGATGCTGTGATAATACTGTGATGATGCAGTGATGATGGTGTGATGATGCAGTGAGGATGCTGTGATGATACAGTGATGATGCAGTGATCATGCTGTGATGATGCTGATATAATGCTGTGATGATGCAGTGATGATGCAGTGATGACGTTGCGATGATGATGTCGTGATGCTGTGATGATGCTATGGTTATGTTGCGATGACTCTGTGATGATGCAGTGATGATGCTGTGATGACTCTGTGGTGATGCTGTAATGATGCTGTGATGATACTGTGATGATGCAGTGATCATGCTGTGATGATGCTGTGATGATGCTGATATAATGCTGTGATGATGCAGTAATTATGCAGTGATGATGCTGTGATGACACTGTGGTGATGTAGTGATGATACTGTGATGATGCAGTGATGACGCTGTGTTGATGTAGTGATGACGCTGCGATGATGATGTGATGATGCAGTGATGATGCAGTGGTGATGGTGTGATGATGCTCTGATGATGCAGTGATGATGCAGTGATGATGCAGTGATGATGCTGTGAAGACGCTCTGATGATGCTGTGATGACGCAGTGATGATGATGTGACGATACAGTGATGACGCTGTGATGATTATCTGATGATGCAGTGATGATGCACTGATGATGCTGTGATGGTGGTGTGATGATGTTGTGATGATGTAGTGATGGTGCAGGGATGATGCTGTGATGACTCTGTGGTGATGCTGTAATGATGCTGTGATGATGCAGTGATGATGCTGTGATGACACTGTGATGATGCTGCGATGATGCAGTGATGATACTGTGATGATGCAGTGATGACGCTGTGTTGATGTAGTGATGACGCTGCGATGATGATGTTGTGATGCTGTGATGATGCAGTGGTGATGGTGTGATGATGCTCTGATGATGCAGTGATTATGCAGTGATGATTCTGTGATGACTCTGTGATGATGCAGTGATGATGCAGTGATCTTGCTGTGATGATGCTGTGATGATGCACTGATGATGCTGTGACTATGCAGTGATGATGCTGTGATGATGCAGTGTTGACCATGCGATGATGCTGTGATGAGGCAGTGATGAAGCAGTTAAGATGCTGTGATGATGCTCTGATGACACTCTGATGATGCTGTGATGATGCAGTGATGATGCTATGATGATGCAATGATGATGCTCTGATGACGCTGTGATGATGCAGTAATAAGCAGTAATGATGCTTTGATGATGCTGTGATGATGCTTTGATGATGCAGTGATTATGCAGTGATGATGCTGTGATGACGGTCTAATGATGCTGTGATGATGCAGTGATGATGCTGTGTTGATGCAGTGATTATGCATTGATTATGCTGTGATGATGGTGTGATGATGCAGTGATTATGCAGTGATGATGCTCTGATGACGCTCTAATCATGCTCTGATGATGCTGTGATGATGCTGTGATAATGATGTGATGATGCTTTGATGATGCAGGGATGATGCAGTGATGACGCTGGGAAGATGCAGTGATGATGCAGTGATGACGCTGTGATGATACAGTGATTATGCAATGATGATGCTGTGATGACACTGTGATGATGCTGTGATGATGCAGTGTTGACCATGCGATGATGCTGTGATGACGCAGTGATGACGCTGCGATGACACTGTGATGAAGCTGTGATGATGCAGTGATGCTGTGATGATGCAGTGATGATGCTGTGATGACGCTGTGATGACACTGTGATGATGCTGTGATGATGCAGTGATGATGCAGTGATTATGCAGTGATGATGCTGTGATGACACTGTGATGATGTTGTGTAGACGATGTGATGATGCTGCAATGATGCTTTGATGACGCTTTGATGATGCAGTGATGATGCTGTGATGATGCTGTGATGACGCAGTGATGACGCTGTGATGATGCAGTGATGATGCTGTAATTATGATGTGATGATGCAGTGATGACGCCGTGATGATGCTGTGATGATGCAGCGATGATGCAGTGATAATGCTGTGATGATGCAGTGATTATACAGTGATGATGCTGTGATGACACTGTGATGATTATCTGATGATGCAGTGATGATGCATTGATGATGCTGTGATGGTGGTGTGATGATGTTGTGATGATGTAGTGATGGTGCAGGGATGATGCTGTGATGACGCAGTGATGATGATGTGATGATGCAGTGATGATGCAGTGATGACGCTATGTTGATGTAGTGATGACGCTGCAATGATGATGTTGTGATGCTGTGATGATGCTGTGATGATACAGTGATTGTGCAGTGATGATTCTGTGATGACACTGTGATGATGTTGTGTAGATGATGTGATGATGCTGTGATGATGCTGTGATGAGGCAGTGTTGACCATGCGATGACGCTGTGATGATGCAGTGATGCTTTGATGACACTGTGATGATGCAGTGATGATGCTGTGATGACGCTGTGATGACACTGTGATGATGCTGTGATGATGCAGTGATGATGCTGTGATGATGGAGTGATGATGCTGTTATGACACTGTGATGATGTTGTGTAGACGATGTGATGATGCTGCAATGATGCTTTGATGACGCTTTGATGATGCAGTGATGATGCTGTGATGACGCTGTGATGATGCTGTGACTATGCAGTGATGACGCTGTGATGATGCATGATGATGCTGTGATTATGATGTGATGATGCAGTGATGACGCCATGATGATGTAGTGATGATGCTGTGATGATGCAGCGATGATGCAGTGATAATGCTGTGATGATGCAGTGGTTATACAGTGATGATGCTGTGATGACACTGTGATGATGCTGTGATGATGCAGCGATGATGCAGTGATAATGCTGTGATGATGCAGTGATTATACAGTGATGATGCTGTGATGACACTGTGATGATGCTGTGATGATGCAGTGATGATACTGTGATGATGCAGTAATGATGCACTGATGACGCTTTGTTGATGCTTTGTTTCCGTTCCGATGATGATGTTGTGATGCTCTGATGATGCTATGATTATGTTGCGATGACTCTGTGATGATGCAGTGATGATGCTGTGATGATGGTGTGATGATGCTCTGATGATGCAGTGATGATGATGTGATGACACTGTGATGATGCTGTGATGATGCAGTGATGATGCTGTGATGATGCTGTGAAGACGCTCTGATAATTCTGGCATGATGCAGTGATAATGATGTGATGATGCAGTGATGACGCTGTGATGATTATCTGATGATGCATTGATGATGCTGTGATGGTGGTGTGATGATATTGTGATGATGTAGTGATTATGCAGTGATGATGCTGTGATGACTCTGTGATGATGCTGTAATGATGCTGTTGTGATGCAGTGATTTTACAGTGATGATGCTTTTATGACACTGTGATGATGTTGTGTAGACGATGTGATGATGCTGTGATGATGCAGTGATGACGCTTTGATGATGCAGTGATGATGCTGTGATGACGCTGTGATGATGTTGTGTAGACGATGTGATGATGCTGTGATGATGCTGCATTGATGTTTTGATGACGCTTTGATGATGCAGTGATGATGCTGTGATGACGCTGTGATGATGCTGTGACTATGCAGTGATGATGCTGTGATGATGCAGTGATGATGCTGTGATTATGATGTGATGATGCAGTGATGACGCTGTGATGATGTCGTGATGATGCAGCGATGATACTGTGATGATGCAGTAATGATGCACTGATGACACTTTGTTGATGCTTTGTTGACGGTGCGATGATGATGTTGTGATGGTGTGATGATGCTATGATTATGTTGCGATGACTCTGTGATGATGCAGTGATGATGCTGTGATCATGCTGTGATGATGCTGTGATGATGCACTGATGATGCAGTGATGATTCTGTGACGATCCAGTGATGATGCAGTGACGATGCAGTGATGATGGTGTGATGATGCTGTGAAGACGCTCTGATGATGCTGTGATGACGCAGTGATGATGATGTGATGATGCAGTGATGACGCTGTAATGATTATCTGATGATGCAGTGATGATGCATTGATGATGCTGCGATGGTGGTGTGATGATGTAGTGATGGTGCAGGGATGATGCTGTGATGACTCTGTGGTGATGCTGTAATGATTCTGTAATGATTCTGTAATGATGCTGTGATGATGTTGTGATGATACTGCGATGATGCAGTGATGATGCTGTGATGATGCAGTGATGACGCTGTGTTGATGTAGTGATGACGCTACGATGATGATGTTGTGATGCTGTGATGATGCAGTGGTGATGGTGTGATGATGCTCTGATGATGCAGTGATGATGCTGTTATGACACTGTGATGATGTTGTGATGATGCTGTGATGATGCAGAGATGATGCTGTGATGATGAAGTGATTATTCAGTGATGATGCTGTGATTATGCTTTGATGACGCTGTGATGATGCTGTGATAATACTGTGATGATGCAGTGATGATGGTGTGATGATGCAGTGAGGATGCTGTGATGATGCAGTGATCATGCTGTGATGATGCTGTGATGATGCTGATATAATGCTGTGATGATGCAGTAATTATGCAGTGATGATACTGTGATGATGCAGTGATGACGCTGTGTTGATGTAGTGATGACGCTGCGATTATGATGTGATGATGCAGTGATGATGCAGTGATGATGCTGTGATGATGCAGTAATGATGCAGTGATGATGCTGTGAAGACGCTCTGATGATGCTGTGATGACGCAGTAATGATGATGTGATGATACAGTGATGACGCTGTGATGATTATCTGATGATGCAGTGATGATGCACTGATGATGCTGTGATGGTGTTGTGATGATGTTGTGATGATGTAGTGATGGTGCAGGGATGATGCTGTGATGACTCTGTGGTGATGCTGTAATGATGCTGTGATGATGCAGTGATGATACACTGATGATGCTGTGAAGACACTGTGATGATGCTGCGATGATGCAGTGATGATACTGTGATCATGCAGTGATGACGCTGTGTTGATGTAGTGATGACGCTGCGATGATGATGTTGTGATGCTGTGATGATGCTCTGATGATGCAGTGATCTTGCTGTGATTATGCTGTGATGATGTTGTGATGACACTGTGATGATGCACTGATGATGCTGTGACTATGCAGTGATGATGCTGTGATGACGCAGTGTTGACCATGCGATGATGCTGTGATGAGGCAGTGATGAAGCAGTTAAGATGCTGTGATGATGCTCTGATGACACTCTGATGATGCTGTGATGATGCAGTGATGATGCTGTGATGATGCTACGATGATGCAATGATGATGCTCTGATGACGCTGTGATGATGCAGTAATAAGCAGTAATGATGCTTTGATGATGCTGTGATGATGCTTTGATGATGCAGTGATTATGCAGTGATGATGCTGTGATGACGGTCTAATGATGCTGTGATGATGCAGTGATGATGCTGTGTTGATGCAGTGATTATGCATTGATTATGCTGTGATGATGGTGTGATGATGCAGTGATTATGCAGTGATGATGCTCTGATGACGCTCTAATCATGCTCTGATGATGCTGTGATGATGCTGTGATGATGATGTGATGATGCTTTGATGATGCAGGGATGATGCAGTGATGACGCTGTGAAGACGCAGTTATGATGCTGTGATGACGCTGTGATGACGCTGTGATGATGTTGTGTAGATGACGTGATGATGCTGTGATGACACTGTTATGATGCTGTGATGATGCAGTGTTGACCATGCGATGATGTTGTGATGACGCTGCGATGACACTGTGATGACGCTGTGATGATGCAGTGATGCTGTGATGATGCAGTGATGATGCTGTGATGACGCTGTGATGACACTGTGATGATGCAGTGATGATGCTGTGATGATGCAGTGATTATGCAGGGATGATGCTGTGATGACGCTGTGATGATGCTGTGACTATGCAGTGATGACGCTGTGATGATGCAGTGATGATGCTGTGATTATGATGTGATGATGGAGTGATGATGTAGTGATGATGCTGTGATGATGCAGCGATGATGCAGTGATAATGCTGTGATGATGCAGTGATTATACAGTGATGATGCTGTGATGACACTGTGATGAGTCTGTGACGATGCAGTGATGATTCAGTGATGATGGTGTGATGATGCTGTGAAGACGCTGTAATGATTATCTGATGATGCAGTGATGATGCATTGATGATGCTGTGATGGTGGTGTGATGATGTTGTGATGATGTAGTGATGGTGCAGGGATGATGCTGTGATGATGCTGTGATGATGCAGTGATGATACTGTGATGATGCAGTGATGATTCTGTGATGATGCAGTGATGATGCAGTGATCATGCTGTGATGATGCTGTGATAATACTCTGATGATGCACTGATGATGCTGTGACTATGCAGTGATGATGCTGTGATGATGCAGTGTTGACCATGCGATGATGCTGTGATGAGGCAGTGATGAAGCAGTTAAGATGCTGTGATGATGCTCTGATGACACTCTGATGACACTCTGATGATGCTGTGATGATGCTGTGATGATGCTGTGATGATGCTATGATGATGCAATGATGATGCTCTGATGACGCTGTGATGATGCAGTAATAAGCAGTGATGATGCTGTGATGATGCTTTGATGATGCAGTGATTATGCAGTGATGATGCTGTGATAATGCTGTTGTGACACTGTGATGATGTTGTGATGATGCAGTGATGATGCTGTGAAGACGCTGTGATGATGCAGTGATGATGCTGTGATGATGCTCTGATGACACTCTGATGATTCTGTGATGATGCTGTGATGAGGCAGTGATGACGCTGTGATAATATTGTGTAGTTGATGTGATGATGCAGTAATGATGCAGAGATGATGCAGTGATTATTCAGTGATGATGCTGTGATGATGCTGTGATAATACTGTGATGATGCAGTGATGATGGTGTGATGATGCAGTGAGGATGCTGTGATGATACAGTGATGATGCAGTGATCATGCTGTGATGATGCTGTGATGATGCTGATATAATGCTGTGATGATGCAGTGATGATGCAGTGATGAAGCTGTGTTGATGCAGTGATGACGTTGCGATGATGATGTCGTGATGCTGTGATGATGCTATGGTTATGTTGCGATGACTCTGTGATGATGCAGTGATGATGCTGTGATGACTCTGTGGTGATGCTGTAATGATGCTGTGATGATACTGTGATGATGCAGTGATCATGCTGTGATGATGCTGTGATGATGCTGATATAATGCTGTGATGATGCAGTAATTATGCAGTGATGATGCTGTGATGACACTGTGGTGATGCAGTGATGATACTGTGATGATGCAGTGATGACGCTGTGTTGATGTAGTGATGACGCTGCGATGATGATGTGATGATGCAGTGATGATGCAGTGGTGATGGTGTGATGATGCTCTGATGATGCAGTGATGATGCTGTGATGATGCAGTGATGATGCAGTGATGATGCTGTGAAGACGCTCTGATGATGCTGTGATGACGCAGTGATGATGATGTGACGATACAGTGATGACGCTGTGATGATTATCTGATGATGCAGTGATGATGCACTGATGATGCTGTGATGGTGGTGTGATGATGTTGTGATGATGTAGTGATGGTGCAGGGATGATGCTGTGATGACTCTGTGGTGATGCTGTAATGATGCTGTGATGATGCAGTGATGATGCTGTGATGACTCTGTGATGATGCTGTGATGATGCAGTGATGATACTGTGATGATGCAGTGATGACGCTGTGTTGATGTAGTGATGACGCTGCGATGATGATGTTGTGATGCTGTGATGATGCAGTGGTGATGGTGTGATGATGCTCTGATGATGCAGTGATTATGCAGTGATGATTCTGTGATGACTCTGTGATGATGCAGTGATGATGCAGTGATCTTGCTGTGATGATGCTGTGATGATGCACTGATGATGCTGTGACTATGCAGTGATGATGCTGTGATGATGCAGTGTTGACCATGCGATGATGCTGTGATGAGGCAGTGATGAAGCAGTTAAGATGCTGTGATGATGCTCTGATGACATTCTAATCATGCTCTGATGATGCTGTGATGATGCTGTGATAATGATGTGATGATGCTTTGATGATGCAGGGATGATGCAGTGATGACGCTGGGAAGATGCAGTGATGATGCAGTGATGACGCTGTGATGATACAGTGATTATGCAATGATGATGCTGTGATGACACTGTGATGATGCTGTGATGATGCAGTGTTGACCATGCGATGATGCTGTGATGACGCAGTGATGACGCTGCGATGACACTGTGATGAAGCTGTGATGATGCAGTGATGCTGTGATGATGCAGTGATGATGCTGTGATGACGCTGTGATGACACTGTGATGATGCTGTGATGATGCAGTGATGATGCAGTGATTATGCAGTGATGATGCTGTGATGACACTGTGATGATGTTGTGTAGACGATGTGATGATGCTGCAATGATGCTTTGATGACGCTTTGATGATGCAGTGATGACGCCGTGATGATGCTGTGATGATGCAGCGATGATGCAGTGATAATGCTGTGATGATGCAGTGATTATACAGTGATGATGCTGTGATGACACTGTGATGATTATCTGATGATGCAGTGATGATGCATTGATGACGCTGTGATGGTGGTGTGATGATGTTGTGATGATGTAGTGATGGTGCAGGGATGATGCTGTGATGATGCTGTGATGACGCAGTGATGATGATGTGATGATGCAGTGATGATGCAGTGATGACGCTATCTTGATGTAGTGATGACGCTGCAATGATGATGTTGTGATGCTGTGATGATGCAGTGGTCATGGGGTGATGATGCTATGATGATGCAGTGATGATGCAGTGATGATGCTCTGATGACGCTGTGACGATGCAGTGATGATGCAGTGATGATGCAGTGATGATGCTGTGAAGACGCTGTAATGATTATCTGATGATGCAGTGATGATGCATTGATGACGCTGTGATGGTGGTGTGATGATGTTGTGATGATGTAGTGATGGTGCAGGGATGATGGTGTGATGATGCTGTGAAGACGCTCTGATGATGCTGTGATGACTCAGTGATGATGCAGTGAACACGCTGTGTTGATGCAGTGATTATGCTGTGATGATGCTTTGATGATGCAGGGATGATGCAGTGATGATGCTCTGATGATGCTCTAATCATGCTCTGATGATGCTGTGATGATGCTGTGATGATGCTTTGATGATGCAGGGATGATGCAGTGATGACGCTGTGACGACGCAGTTATGATGCTGTGATGATGCTGTGATGATACAGTGATTGTGCAGTGATGATGCTGTGATGACACTGTGATGATGTTGTGTAGATGATGTGATGATGCTGTGATGATGCTGTGATGAGGCAGTGTTGACCATGCGATGATGCTGTGATGACGCTGCGATGACACTGTGATGACGCTGTGATGATGCAGTGATGCTTTGATGACACTGTGATGATGCAGTGATGATGCTGTGATGACGCTGTGATGACACTGTGATGATGCAGTGATGATGCTGTGATGATGCAGTGATTATGCAGTGATGATGCTGTTATGACACTGTGATGATGTTGTGTAGACGATGTGATGATGCTGCAATGATGCTTTGATGACGCTTTGATGATGCAGTGATGATGCTGTGATGACGCTGTGATGATGCTGTGACTATGCAGTGATGACGCTGTGATGATGCATGATGATGCTGTGATTATGATGTGATGATGCAGTGATGACGCCATGATGATGTAGTGATGATGCTGTGATGATGCAGCGATGATGCAGTGATAATGCTGTGATGATGCAGTGGTTATACAGTGATGATGCTGTGATGACACTGTGATGATGCTGTGATGATACTGTGATGATGCAGTAATGATGCACTGATGACGCTTTGTTGATGCTTTGTTTCCTTTCCGATGATGATGTTGTGATGCTCTGATGATGCTATGATTATGTTGCGATGACTCTGTGATGATGCAGTGATGATGCTGTGATGATGGTGTGATGATGCTCTGATGATGCAGTGATGATGATGTGATGACACTGTGATGATGCTGTGATGATGCAGTGATGATGCTGTGATGATGCTGTGAAGACGCTCTGATAATTCTGGCATGATGCAGTGATAATGATGTGATGATGCAGTGATGACGCTGTGATGATTATCTGATGATGCATTGATGATGCTGTGATGGTGGTGTGATGATATTGTGATGATGTAGTGATTATGCAGTGATGATGCTGTGATGACTCTGTGATGATGCTGTAATGATGCTGTTGTGATGCAGTGATTTTACAGTGATGATGCTTTTATGACACTGTGATGATGTTGTGTAGACGATGTGATGATGCTGTGATGATGCAGTGATGACGCTTTGATGATGCAGTGATGATGCTGTGATGACGCTGTGATGATGTTGTGTAGACGATGTGATGATGCTGTGATGATGCTGCATTGATGTTTTGATGACGCTTTGATGATGCAGTGATGATGCTGTGATGACGCTGTGATGATGCTGTGACTATGCAGTGATGATACTGTGATGATGCAGTAATGATGCACTGATGACACTTTGTTGATGCTTTGTTGACGGTGCGATGATGATGTTGTGATGGTGTGATGATGCTATGATTATGTTGCGATGACTCTGTGATGATGCAGTGATGATGCTGTGATCATGCTGTGATGATGCTGTGATGATGCACTGATGATGCAGTGATGATGCAGTGATGATGCTGTGACGATCCAGTGATGATGCAGTGACGATGCAGTGATGATGGTGTGATGATGCTGTGAAGACGCTCTGATGATGCAGTGATTATGCAGTGATGATTCTGTGATGACTCTGTGATGATGCAGTGATGATGCAGTGATCTTGCTGTGATGATGCTGTGATGATGCACTGATGATGCTGTGACTATGCAGTGATGATGCTGTGATGATGCAGTGTTGACCATGCGATGATGCTGTGATGAGGCAGTGATGAAGCAGTTAAGATGCTGTGATGATGCTCTGATGACACTCTGATGATGCTGTGATGATGCTGTGATGATGCAGTGATGATGCTATGATGATGCAATGATGATGCTCTGATGACGCTGTGATGATGCAGTAATAAGCAGTAATGATGCTTTGATGATGCTGTGATGATGCTTTGATGATGCAGTGATTATGCAGTGATGATGCTGTGATGACGGTCTAATGATGCTGTGATGATGCAGTGATGATGCTGTGTTGATGCAGTGATTATGCATTGATTATGCTGTGATGATGGTGTGATGATGCAGTGATTATGCAGTGATGATGCTCTGATGACGTTCTAATCATGCTCTGATGATGCTGTGATGATGCTGTGATAATGATGTGATGATGCTTTGATGATGCAGGGATGATGCAGTGATGACGCTGGGAAGATGCAGTGATGATGCAGTGATGACGCTGTGATGATACAGTGATTATGCAATGATGATGCTGTGATGACACTGTGATGATGCTGTGATGATGCAGTGTTGACCATGCGATGATGCTGTGATGACGCAGTGATGACGCTGCGATGACACTGTGATGAAGCTGTGATGATGCAGTGATGCTGTGATGATGCAGTGATGATGCTGTGATGACGCTGTGATGACACTGTGATGATGCTGTGATGATGCAGTGATGATGCAGTGATTATGCAGTGATGATGCTGTGATGACACTGTGATGATGTTGTGTAGACGATGTGATGATGCTGCAATGATGCTTTGATGACGCTTTGATGATGCAGTGATGATGCTGTGATGATGCTGTGATGACGCAGTGATGACGCTGTGATGATGCAGTGATGATGCTGTAATTATGATGTGATGATGCAGTGATGACGCCGTGATGATGCTGTGATGATGCAGCGATGATGCAGTGATAATGCTGTGATGATGCAGTGATTATACAGTGATGATGCTGTGATGACACTGTGATGATTATCTGATGATGCAGTGATGATGCATTGATGACGCTGTGATGGTGGTGTGATGATGTTGTGATGATGTAGTGATGGTGCAGGGATGATGCTGTGATGATGCTGTGATGACGCAGTGATGATGATGTGATGATGCAGTGATGATGCAGTGATGACGCTATGTTGATGTAGTGATGACGCTGCAATGATGATGTTGTGATGCTGTGATGATGCAGTGGTCATGGGGTGATGATGCTATGATGATGCAGTGATGATGCTCTGATGACGCTGTGACGATGCAGTGATGATGCAGTGATGATGCAGTGATGATGCTGTGAAGACGCTGTAATGATTATCTGATGATGCAGTGATGATGCATTGATGACGCTGTGATGGTGGTGTGATGATGTTGTGATGATGTAGTGATGGTGCAGGGATGATGGTGTGATGATGCTGTGAAGACGCTCTGATGATGCTGTGATGACTCAGTGATGATGCAGTGAACACGCTGTGTTGATGCAGTGATTATGCTGTGATGATGGTGTGATGATGCAGTGATTATGCAGTGATGATGCTCTGATGATGCTCTAATCATGCTCTGATGATGCTGTGATGATGCTGTGATGATGCTTTGATGATGCAGGGATGATGCAGTGATGACGCTGTGACGACGCAGTTATGATGCTGTGATGATGCTGTGATGATACAGTGATTGTGCAGTGATGATGCTGTGATGACACTGTGATGATGTTGTGTAGATGATGTGATGATGCTGTGATGATGCTGTGATGAGGCAGTGTTGACCATGTGATGATGCTGTGATGACGCAGTGATGACGCTGCGATGACACTGTGATGACGCTGTGATGATGCAGTGATGCTTTGATGACACTGTGATGATGCAGTGATGATGCTGTGATGACGCTGTGATGACACTGTGATGATGCAGTGATGATGCTGTGATGATGCAGTGATTATGCAGTGATGATGCTGTTATGACACTGTGATGATGTTGTGTAGACGATGTGATGATGCTGCAATGATGCTTTGATGACGCTTTGATGATGCAGTGATGATGCTGTGATGACGCTGTGATGATGCTGTGACTATGCAGTGATGACGCTGTGATGATGCATGATGATGCTGTGATTATGATGTGATGATGCAGTGATGACGCCATGATGATGTAGTGATGATGCTGTGATGATGCAGCGATGATGCAGTGATAATGCTGTGATGATGCAGTGGTTATACAGTGATGATGCTGTGATGACACTGTGATGATGCTGTGATGATACTGTGATGATGCAGTAATGATGCACTGATGACGCTTTGTTGATGCTTTGTTTCCGTTCCGATGATGATGTTGTGATGCTCTGATGATGCTATGATTATGTTGCGATGACTCTGTGATGATGCAGTGATGATGCTGTGATGATGGTGTGATGATGCTCTGATGATGCAGTGATGATGATGTGATGACACTGTGATGATGCTGTGATGATGCAGTGATGATGCTGTGATGATGCTGTGAAGACGCTCTGATAATTCTGGCATGATGCAGTGATAATGATGTGATGATGCAGTGATGACGCTGTGATGATTATCTGATGATGCATTGATGATGCTGTGATGGTGGTGTGATGATATTGTGATGATGTAGTGATTATGCAGTGATGATGCTGTGATGACTCTGTGATGATGCTGTAATGATGCTGTTGTGATGCAGTGATTTTACAGTGATGATGCTTTTATGACACTGTGATGATGTTGTGTAGACGATGTGATGATGCTGTGATGATGCAGTGATGACGCTTTGATGATGCAGTGATGATGCTGTGATGACGCTGTGATGATGTTGTGTAGACGATGTGATGATGCTGTGATGATGCTGCATTGATGTTTTGATGACGCTTTGATGATGCAGTGATGATGCTGTGATGACGCTGTGATGATGCTGTGACTATGCAGTGATGATGCTGTGATGATGCAGTGATGATGCTGTGATTATGATGTGATGATGCAGTGATGACGCTGTGATGATGCTCAAATCATGCTCTGATGATGCTGTGATGATGCTGTGATGATGCTTTGATGATGCAGGGATGATGCAGTGATGACACTGTGACGACGCAGTTATGATGCTGTGATGATGCTGTGATGATACAGTGATTGTGCAGTGATGATGCTGTGATGACACTGTGATGATGTTGTGTAGATGATGTGATGATGCTGTGATGATGCTGTGATGAGGCAGTGTTGACCATGCGATGATGCTGTGATGACGCAGTGATGACGCTGCGATGACACTGTGATGACGCTGTGATGATGCAGTGATGCTTTGATGACACTGTGATGATGCAGTGATGATGCTGTGATGACGCTGTGATGACACTGTGATGATGCAGTGATGATGCTGTGATGATGCAGTGATTATGCAGTGATGATGCTGTTATGACACTGTGATGATGTTGTGTAGACGATGTGATGATGCTGCAATGATGCTTTGATGACGCTTTGATGATGCAGTGATGATGCTGTGATGACGCTGTGATGATGCTGTGACTATGCAGTGATGACGCTGTGATGATGCATGATGATGCTGTGATTATGATGTGATGATGCAGTGATGACGCCATGATGATGTAGTGATGATGCTGTGATGATGCAGCGATGATGCAGTGATAATGCTGTGATGATGCAGTGGTTATACAGTGATGATGCTGTGATGACACTGTGATGATGCTGTGATGATGCAGCGATGATGCAGTGATAATGCTGTGATGATGCAGTGATTATACAGTGATGATGCTGTGATGACACTGTGATGATGCTGTGATGATGCAGTGATGATACTGTGATGATGCAGTAATGATGCACTGATGACACTTTGTTGATGCTTTGTTGACGGTGCGATGATGATGTTGTGATGGTGTGATGATGCTATGATTATGTTGCGATGACTCTGTGATGACTCTGTGATGATGCAGTGATGATGCTGTGATGATGGTGTGATGATGCTCTGATGATGCAGTGATGATGCAGTGATGATGCTGTGACGATCCAGTGATGATGCAGTGACGATGCAGTGATGATGGTGTGATGATGCTGTGAAGACGCTCTCATGATGCTGTGATGACGCAGTGATGATGATGTGATGATGCAGTGATGACGCTGTAATGATTATCTGATGATGCAGTGATGATGCATTGATGATGCTGTGATGGTGGTGTGATGATGTTGTGATGATGTAGTGATGATTCTGTGATGATGCAGTGATGATGCAGTGATCATGCTGTGATGATGCTGTGATAATACTCTGATGATGCACTGATGATGCTGTGACTATGCAGTGATGATGCTGTGATGATGCAGTGTTGACCATGCGATGATGCTGTGATGAGGCAGTGATGAAGCAGTTAAGATGCTGTGATGATGCTCTGATGACACTCTGATGACACTCTGATGATGCTGTGATGATGCTGTGATGATGCAGTGATGATGCTATGATGATGCAATGATGATGCTCTGATGACGCTGTGATGATGCAGTAATAAGCAGTGATGATGCTGTGATGATGCTTTGATGATGCAGTGATTATGCAGTGATGATGCTGTGATAATGCTGTTGTGACACTGTGATGATGTTGTGATGATGCAGTGATGATGCTGTGAAGACGCTGTGATGATGCAGTGATGATGCTGTGATGATGCTCTGATGACACTCTGATGATTCTGTGATGATGCTGTGATGAGGCAGTGATGACGCTGTGATGATATTGTGTAGTTGATGTGATGATGCAGTAATGATGCAGAGATGATGCAGTGATGATGCAGTGATTATTCAGTGATGATGCTGTGATGATGCTTTGATGACGCTGTGATGATGCTGTGATAATACTGTGATGATGCAGTGATGATGGTGTGATGATGCAGTGAGGATGCTGTGATGATACAGTGATGATGCAGTGATCATGCTGTGATGATGCTGTGATGATGCTGATATAATGCTGTGATGATGCAGTGATGATGCAGTGATGAAGCTGTGTGGATGCAGTGATGACGTTGCGATGATGATGTCGTGATGCTGTGATGATGCTATGGTTATGTTGCGATGACTCTGTGATGATGCAGTGATGATGCTGTGATGACTCTGTGGTGATGCTGTAATGATGCTGTGATGATACTGTGATGATGCAGTGATCATGCTGTGATGATGCTGTGATGATGCTGATATAATGCTGTGATGATGCAGTGATGATGCAGTGATGATGCAGTGATGACGCTGTGTTGATGTAGTGATGACGCTACGATGATGATGTTGTGATGCTGTGATGATGCAGTGGTGATGGTGTGATGATGCTCTGATGATGCAGTGATGATGCTGTTATGACACTGTGATGATGTTGTGATGATGCTGTGATGATGCAGAGATGATGCTGTGATGATGCTGTGATGATGCAGTGATTATTCAGTGATGATGCTGTGATTATGCTTTGATGACGCTGTGATGATGCTGTGATAATACTGTGATGATGCAGTGATGATGGTGTGATGATGCAGTGAGGATGCTGTGATGATGCAGTGATCATGCTGTGATGATGCTGTGGTGATGCTGATATAATGCTGTGATGATGCAGTAATTATGCAGTGATGATACTGTGATGATGCAGTGATGACGCTGTGTTGATGTAGTGATGACGCTGCGATTATGATGTGATGATGCAGTGATGATGCAGTGATGATGCTGTGATGATGCAGTAATGATGCAGTTATGATGCTGTGAAGACGCTCTGATGATGCTGTGATGACGCAGTAATGATGATGTGATGATACAGTGATGACGCTGTGATGATTATCTGATGATGCAGTGATGATGCACTGATGATGCTGTGATGGTGTTGTGATGATGTTGTGATGATGTAGTGATGGTGCAGGGATGATGCTGTGATGACTCTGTGGTGATGCTGTAATGATGCTGTGATGATGCAGTGATGATACACTGATGATGCTGTGAAGACACTGTGATGATGCTGCGATGATGCAGTGATGATACTGTGATCATGCAGTGATGACGCTGTGTTGATGTAGTGATGACGCTGCGATGATGATGTTGTGATGCTGTGATGATGCTCTGATGATGCAGTGATCTTGCTGTGATTATGCTGTGATGATGTTGTGATGACACTGTGATGATGCACTGATGATGCTGTGACTATGCAGTGATGATGCTGTGATGACGCAGTGTTGACCATGCGATGATGCTGTGATGAGGCAGTGATGAAGCAGTTAAGATGCTGTGATGATGCTCTGATGACACTCTGATGATGCTGTGATGATGCAGTGATGATGCTGTGATGATGCTACGATGATGCAATGATGATGCTCTGATGACGCTGTGATGATGCAGTAATAAGCAGTAATGATGCTTTGATGATGCTGTGATGATGCTTTGATGATGCAGTGATTATGCAGTGATGATGCTGTGATGACGGTCTAATGATGCTGTGATGATGCAGTGATGATGCTGTGTTGATGCAGTGATTATAGATTGATTATGCTGTGATGATGGTGTGATGATGCAGTGATTATGCAGTGATGATGCTCTGATGACGCTCTAATCATGCTCTGATGATGCTGTGATGATGCTGCGATGATGATGTGATGATGCTTTGATGATGCAGGGATGATGCAGTGATGACGCTGTGAAGACGCAGTTATGATGCTGTGATGACGCTGTGATGACGCTGTGATGATACAGTGATGATGCTGTGATGACACTGTGATGATGTTGTGTAGATGACGTGATGATGCTGTGATGACACTGTTATGATGCTGTGATGATGCAGTGTTGACCATGCGATGATGTTGTGATGACGCTGCGATGACACTGTGATGACGCTGTGATGATGCAGTGATGCTGTGATGATGCAGTGATGATGCTGTGATGACGCTGTGATGACACTGTGATGATGCAGTGATGATGCTGTGATGATGCAGTGATTATGCAGGGATGATGCTGTGATGACGCTGTGATGATGCTGTGACTATGCAGTGATGACGCTGTGATGATGCAGTGATGATGCTGTGATTATGATGTGATGATGCAGTGATGATGTAGTGATGATGCTGTGATGATGCAACGATGATGCAGTGATAATGCTGTGATGATGCAGTGATTATACAGTGATGATGCTGTGATGACACTGTGATGAGTCTGTGACGATGCAGTGATGATGCAGTGATGATGGTGTGATGATGCTGTGAAGACGCTGTAATGATTATCTGATGATGCAGTGATGATGCATTGATGATGCTGTGATGGTGGTGTGATGATGTTGTGATGATGTAGTGATGGTGCAGGGATGATGCTGTGATGATGCTGTGATGACTCTGTGGTGATGCTGTGATGATGCAGTGATGATACTGTGATGATGCTGTTATGACACTGTGATGATGTTGTGATGATGCTGCGATGATGCAGTGATGATACTGTGATGATGCAGTGATGATGCAATGATGACTCTGTGATGATGCAGTGATGATGCAGTGATGATGCAGTGATCATGCTGTGATGATACTGTGATGATGCTGTGATGACACTCTGATGATGCACTGATGATGCTGTGACTATGCAGTGATGATGCAGTGATGATGCAGAGATGATGCAGTGATGATGCTGTGATGATGCTGTGATGATGCAGTGATTATTCAGTGATGATGCTGTGATTATGCTTTGATGACGCTGTGATGATGCTGTGATAATACTGTGATGATGCAGTGATGATGGTGTGATGATGCAGTGAGGATGCTGTGATGATGCAGTGATCATGCTGTGATGATGCTGTGATGATGCTGATATAATGCTGTGATGATGCAGTAATTATGCAGTGATGATGCTGTGATGACACTGTGGTGATGCCGTGATGATACTGTGATGATGCAGTGATGACGCTGTGTTGATGTAGTGATGACGCTGCGATGATGATGTGATGACGCAGTGATGATGCTGTGATGATGCTCTAATGATGCAGTGATAATGCAGTGATGATGCTGTGAAGACGCTCTGATGATGCTGTGATGACGCAGTGATGATGATGTGACGATACAGTGATGACGCTGTGATGATTATCTGCTGATGCAGTGATGATGCACTGATGATGCTGTGATGATGCAGTAATAAGCAGTAATGATGCTGTGATGATGCTGTGATGATGCTTTGATGATGCAGTGATGATGCTGTGATGACGGTCTAATGATGCTGTGATGATGCAGTGATGATGCTGTGTTGATGCAGTGATTATGCATTGATTATGCTGTGATGATGGTGTGACGATGCACTGATGATGCTGTGACTATTCAGTGATGATGCAGTGTTGACCATGCGATGATGCTGTGATGAGGCAGTGATGAAGAAGTTAAGATGCTGTGATGATGCTCTGATGACACTCTAATCATGCTCTGATGATGCAGTGATGACGCTGTGAAGACGCAGTGATGATGCAGTGATGACGCTGTGATGATACAGTGATTATGCAATGATGATGCTGTGATGACACTGTGATGATGTTGTGTAGATGATGTGATGATGCTGTGATGAGGCAGTGTTGACCATGCGATGATGCTGTGATGACGCAGTGATGACGCTGCGATGACACTGTGATGACGCTGTGATGGTGCAGTGATGCTGTGATGACGCTGTGATGACACTGTGATGATGCTGTGATGATGCAGTGATGATGCTGTGATGATGGAGTGATTATGCCGTGATGATGCTGTTTTGACACTGTGATGATGTTGTGTAGACGATGTGATGATGCTGCAATGATGCTTTGATGAAGCTTTGATGATGCAGTGATGATGCTGTGATGACGCTGTGATGATGCTGTGACTATGCAGTGATGATGCTTTGATGATGCAGTGATGATGCTGTGATTATGATGTGATGATGCAGTGATGACGCCGTGATGATGTAGTGATGATGCAGCGATGATACTGTGATGATGCAGTAATGATGCGCTGATGACGCTTTGTTGATGCTTTGTTGACGGTGCGATGATGATGTTGTGATGGTGTGATGATGCTATGATTATGTTGCGATGACTCTGTGATGATGCAGTGATGATGCTGTGATCATGCTGTGATGATGCTGTGATGATGCAGTGATGACGCTGCGATGATGATGTTGTGATGCTGTGATAATGCAGTGATGGTGTGATGATGCTCTGATGATGCAGTGATTATGCAGTGATGATGCTGTGATGGCATTGTGATGATGCTGTGAAGATGCAGTGATGATGCAGTGATGATGGTGTGATGATGCTGTGAAGACGCTCTGATGATTATCTGATGATGCTGTGATGATGCACTGATGATGCTGTGATGGTGGTGTGATGATGTTGTGATGATGTAGTGATGGTGCAGGGATGATGCTGTGATGATGCTGTGATGACTCTGTGGTGATGCTGTAATGATGCAGTGATGATGCAGTGATGATACTGTGATGATGCTGTTATGACACTGTGATGATGTTGTGATGATGCTGCGATGATGCAGTGATGATACTGTGATGATGCAGTGATGATGCAATGATGACTCTGTGATGATGCAGTGATGATGCAGTGATCATGCTGTGATGATGCTGTGATGATGCTGTGATGACACTCTGATGATGCACTGATGATGCTGTGACTATGCAGTGATGATGCAGTGATGATGCAGTGATGATGCAGAGATGATGCAGTGATGATGCTGTGATTATGCTTTGATGACGCTGTGATGATGCTGTGATAATACTGTGATGATGCAGTGATGATGGTGTGATGATGCAGTGAGGATGCTGTGATGATGCAGTGATCATGCTGTGATGATGCTGTGATGATGCTGATATAATGCTGTGATGATGCAGTAATTATGCAGTGATGATGCTGTGATGACACTGTGGTGATGCAGTGATGATACTGTGATGATGCAGTGATGACGCTGTGTTGATGTAGTGATGACGCTGCGATGATGATGTGATGACGCAGTGATGATGCTGTGATGATGCTCTAATGATGCAGTGATAATGCAGTGATGATGCTGTGAAGACGCTCTGATGATGCTGTGATGACGCAGTGATGATGATGTGACGATACAGTGATGACGCTGTGATGATTATCTGCTGATGCAGTGATGATGCACTGATGATGCTGTGATGATGCAGTAATAAGCAGTAATGATGCTGTGATGATGCTGTGATGATGCTTTGATGATGGAGTGATGATGCTGTGATGACGGTCTAATGATGCTGTGATGATGCAGTGATGATGCTGTGTTGATGCAGTGATTATGCATTGATTATGCTGTGATGATGGTGTGACGATGCACTGATGATGCTGTGACTATGCAGTGATGATGCAGTGTTGACCATGCGATGATGCTGTGATGAGGCAGTGATGAAGAAGTTAAGATGCTGTGATGATGCTCTGATGACACTCTAATCATGCTCTGATGATGCAGTGATGACGCTGTGAAGACGCAGTGATGATGCAGTGATGACGCTGTGATGATACAGTGATTATGCAATGATGATGCTGTGATGACACTGTGATGATGTTGTGTAGATGATGTGATGATGCTGTGATGACACTGTGATGATGCTGTGATGATGCAGTGTTGACCATGCGATGATGCTGTGATGACGCAGTGATGACGCTGCGATGACACTGTGATGACGCTGTGATGGTGCAGTGATGCTGTGATGATGCAGTGATGATGCTGTGATGACACTGTGATGACACTGTGATGATGCTGTGATGATGCAGTGATGATGCTGTGATGATGGAGTGATTATGCCGTGATGATGCTGTTATGACACTGTGATGATGTTGTGTAGACGATGTGATGATGCTGCAATGATGCTTTGATGAAGCTTTGATGATGCAGTGATGATGCTGTGATGACGCTGTGATGATGCTGTGACTATGCAGTGATGATGCTTTGATGATGCAGTGATGATGCTGTGATTATGATGTGATGATGCAGTGATGACGCCGTGATGATGTAGTGATGATGCAGCGATGATACTGTGATGATGCAGTAATGATGCACTGATGACGCTTTGTTGATGCTTTGTTGACGGTGCGATGATGATGTTGTGATGGTGTGATGATGCTATGATTATGTTGCGATGACTCTGTGATGATGCAGTGATGATGCTGTGATCATGCTGTGATGATGCTGTGATGATGCAGTGATGACGCTGCGATGATGATGTTGTGATGCTGTGATAATGCAGTGATGGTGTGATGATGCTCTGATGATGCTGTGATGATGCACTGATGATGCTGTGATGGTGTTGTGATGATGTAGTGATGGTGCAGGGATGATGCTGTGATGATGCTGTGATGACTCTGTGGTGATGCTGTAATGATGCAGTGATGATGCAGTGATGATACTGTGATGATGCTGTTATGACACTGTGATGATGTTGTGATGATGCTGCGATGATGCAGTGATGATACTGTGATGATGCAGTGATGATGCAATGATGACTCTGTGATGATGCAGTGATGATGCAGTGATCATGCTGTGATGATGCTGTGATGATGCTGTGATGACACTCTGATGATGCACTGATGATGCTGTGACTATGCAGTGATGATGCAGTGATGATGCAGTGATGATGCAGAGATGATGCAGTGATGATGCTGTGATGATGCTGTGATGATGCAGTGATTATTCAGTGATGATGCTGTGATTATGCTTTGATGACGCTGTGATGATGCTGTGATAATACTGTGATGATGCAGTGATGATGGTGTGATGATGCAGTGAGGATGCTGTGATGATGCAGTGATCATGCTGTGATGATGCTGTGATGATGCTGATATAATGCTGTGATGATGCACTAATTATGCAGTGATGATGCTGTGATGACACTGTGGTGATGCTGTAATGATGCTGTGATGATGCAGTGATGATACAGTGATGATGCTGTGATGACACTGTGATGATGCTGCGATGATGCAGTGATGATACTGTGATGATGCAGTGATGACGCTGTGTTGATGTAGTGATGACGCTGCGATGGTGATGTTGTGATGCTGTGATGATGCAGTGGTGATGGTGTGATGATGCTCTGATGATGCAGTGATTATGCAGTGATGATTCTGTGATGACTCTGTGATGATGCAGTGATGATGCAGTGATCTTGCTGTGATGATGCTCTGATGATGCACTGATGATGCTGTGACTATGCAGTGATGATGCTGTGATGATGCAGTGTTGACCATGCGATGATGCTGTGATGAGGCAGTGATGAAGCAGTTAAGATGCTGTGATGATGCTCTGATGACACTCTGATGATGCTGCGATGATGCTGTGATGATGCAGTGATGATGCTATGATGATGCAATGATGATGCTCTGATGACGCTGTGATGATGCAGTAATAAACAGTAATGATGCTGTGATGATGCTTTGATGATGCAGTGATTATGCAGTGATGATGCTGTGATGACGGTCTAATAATGCTGTGATGATGCAGTGATGATGCTGTGTTGATGTAGTGATGACGCTGCGATGGTGATGTTGTGATGCTGTGATGATGCAGTGGTCATGGGGTGATGATTCTATGATGATGCAGTGATGATGCAGTGATGATGCTCTGATGACGCTGTGACGATGCAGTGATGATGCAGTGATGATGCTTATATGATGATGTGAAGACGCTGTAATGATTGTCTGATGATGCAGTGATGATGCATTGATGATGCTGTGATGGTGTTGTGATGATGTTGTGATGATGTAGTGATGGTGCAGGGATGATGGTGTGATGATGCTGTGAAGACGCTCTGATGATGCTGTGATGACACAGTGATGATGCAGTGAACACGCTGTGTTGATGCAGTGATTATGCTGTGATGATGGTGTGATGATGCAGTGATTATGCAGTGATGATGCTCTGATGATGCTCTTATCATGCTGTGATGATGCTGTGATGATGCTTTGATGATGCAGGGATGATGCAGTGATGACGCTGTGAAGACGCAGTTATGATGCTGTGATGACGCTGTGATGATACAGTGATTATGCAGTGATGATGCTGTGATGACACTGTGATGATGTTGTGTAGATGATGTGATGATGCTTTGATGATGCTGTGATGAGGCAGTGTTGACCATGCGATGATGCTGTGATGACGCAGTGATGATGCTGCGATGACACTGTGATGACGCTGTGATGCTGTGATGACACTGTGATGATGCAGTGATGATGCTGTGATGACGCTGTGATGACACTGTGATGATGCAGTGATGATGCTGTGATGATGCAGTGATTATGCAGTGATGATGCTGTTATGACACTGTGATGATGTTGTGTAGATGATGTGATGATGCTGTGATGACACTGTGATGATGCTGTGATGATGCAGTGTTGACCATGCGATGACACTGTGATGATGCAGTGATGCTGTGATGATGCAGTGATGATGAAGTGATGATGCAGTGATTTTGCTGTGATGACACTGTGATGATGCAGTGATGATGCAGTGATGATGCAGTGATTATGCAGTGATGATGCTGTTATGACACTGTGATGATGTTGTGTAGACGATGTGATGATGCTGCAATGATGCTTTGATGACGCTTTGATGATGCAGTGATGATGCTGTGATGATGCTGTGACTATGCAGTGATGACGCTGTGATGATGCAGTGATGATGCAGTGATCATGCTGTGATGACACTCTGATGATGCACTGATGATGCTGTGACTATGCAGTGATGATGCAGTGATGATGCAGTGTTGACCATGCGATGATGCTGTGATGAGGCAGTGATGAAGCAGTTAAGATGCTGTGATGATTCTCTGATGACACTCTGATGATGCTGTGATGATGCAGTGATGATGCTGTGATGATGCAGTGATGATGCTATGATGATGCTCTGATGACGCTGTGATGATGCAGTAATAAGCAGTAATGATGCTGTGATGATGCTTTGATGATGCTGTGTTGATGCAGTGATTATGCTGTGATGATGGTGTGATGATGCAGTGATTATGCAGTGATGATGCTCTAATCATGCTCTGATGATGCTGTGATTATGCTGTGATGACACTGTGATGATGCTGTGATGATACAGTGATTATGCAGTGATGATGCTGTGATGACACTGTGATGATGTTATGTAGGTGATGTAATGATGCTGTGATGATGCTGTGATGAGGCAGTGTTGACCATGCGATGATGCTGTGATGACGCAGTGATGATGCAGTGATGACGCTGCGATGACACTGTGATGACGCTGTGATGATGCAGTGATGCTCTGATGATGCAGTGATTATGCAGTGATGATGCTGTGATGACGCTGTGATGATGCAGTGATGATGCTGTGATGATGCAGTGATTATGCTGTGATGATGGTGTGATGATGCAGTGATTATGCTGTGATGATGCTGTGATGATGCTGTGATGACGCAGTGATGATGATGTGATGATGCTGTGATTACACTGTGATGATGTTGTGATGACACTGTAATGATGCAGTGATGATACTGCGATGATGCAGTGATGATACTGTGATGATGCAGTGATGACGCTGTGTTGATGTAGTGATGACGCTGCGATGATGATGTTGTGATGCTGTGATGATGCAGTGGTGATGGTGTGATGATGCTCTGATGATGCAGTGATGATGCAGTGATGTTGCTGTGATGACACTGTGACGATGCATTAATGATGCTGTGAAGACGCTGTAATGATTATCTGATGATGCAGTGATGATGCATTGATGATGCTGTGATGGCGGTGTGATGATGTTGTGATGATGTAGTGATGGTGCAGGGATGATGGTGTGATGATGCTGTGAAGACGCTCTGATGATGCTGTGATGACTCTGTGGTGATGCTGTAATGATTCTGTGATGATGCAGTGATGATGCTGTGATGATGCTCTGATGACGCTCTAATCATGCTCTGATGATGCTGTGATGATGCTGTGATGATGATGTGATGATGCTTTGATGATGCAGGGATGATGCAGTGATGACGCTGTGAAGACGCAGTTATGATGCTGTGATGACGCTGTGATGATGCTCTGATGACGCTGTGATGACACTGTGATGGTGCAGTGATGATGCTGTGATGATGCAGTGATTATGCAGTGATGATGCTGTTATGACACTGTGATGATATTGTGTAGACGATGTGATGATGCTGCAATGATGCTTTGATGACGCTTTGATGATGCAGTGATGATGCTGTGATGACGCTGTGATGATGCTGTGACTATGCAGTGATGACGCTGTGACTATGCAGTGATGATGCAGTGATGATGATGTGATGATGCAGTGATGACGCTCTAATGATTATCTGATGATGCAGTGATGATGCATTGATGATGCTGTGATGGTGGTGTGATGATGCTGTGAAGACGCTCTGATGATGCTGGGATCATGCTGTGATGATGCTGTGATGACTCTGTGGTGATGCTGTAATGATTCTGTGATGATCCTGTGATGACACTGTGATGATGTTCTGATGATACTGCGATGATGCAGTGTTGATACTGCGACGATGCAGTGATGATTCTGTGATGATGCAGTGATGACGCTGTGTTGATGTAGTGATGATGCTGCGATGATGATTTTGTGATGGTGTGATGATGCTCTGATGATGCAGTGATGATGCAGTGATGACGCTGTGAAGATGCAGTGATGATGGTGTGATGATGCTGTGAAGACGTTGTAATGATTATCTGATGATGCAATGATGATGCATTGATGATGCTATGATGGTGGTATGATGATGTTGTGATGATGTAGTGATGGTGCAGGGATGATGGTGTGATGATGCTGTGAAGACGCTGTGATGACACAGTGATGATGCAGTGATGACGCTGTAATGATTATCTGATGATGCAGTGATGATGCTGCGATGGTGGTGTGATGATGTAGTGATGGTGCAGGGATGATGCTGTGATGACTCTGTGGTGATGCTGTAATGATTCTGTGATGATGCAGTGATGATGCTGTGATGACACTGTGATGATGTTGTGATGATGCAGTGATGATGCTGTGAAGACGCTGTGATGATGCAGTGATGACGCTGTGATGATATTGTGTAGTTGATGTGATGATGCAGAGGTGATGCAGTGATGATGCTGTGATGATGCAGTGATTATTCAGTGATGATGCTGTGATGATGCTTTGATGACGCTGTGATGATGTTGTGATAATACTGTGATGGTGCAGTGATGATGGTGTGATGATGCAGTGATGATGCAGTGATCATGCTGTGATGATGCTGTGATGATGCTGATATAATGCTGTGATGATGCAGTGATTATGCAGTGATGATGCTGTGATGACACTGTGGTGATTTTGTGATGATGCAGTGATGATGGTGTGATGATGCTGTGATGACGCTGTGTTGATGCAGTGATGACGCTGCGATGATGATGTTGTGATGCTGTGATGATGCTATGGTTATGTTGCGATGACTCTGTGATGATGCAGTGATGATGCTGTAATGATGCAGTTATGGTGTGATGATGCTCTGATGATGCAGTGATTATGCAGTGATGATGCTGTGATGACACTGTGATGATTCTGTGACGATGCAGTGATGATGCACTGATGATGGTGTGATGATGCTGTGAAGACGCTCTGATGATGCTGTGATGACGCAGTGATGATGATGTGATGATACAGTGATGACGCTGTGATGATTATCTGATGATGCAGTGATGATGCACTGATGATGCTGTGATGGTGGTGTGATGATGTTATGATGATGCAGTGATAGTGCAGGGATGATGCTGTGATGATGCTGTGATGACTCTGTGGTGATGCTGTAATGATGCTGTGATGATGCTGTGATGACACTGCGATGATGATGTTGTGATGATGCTGCGATGATGCTGTGATGATGCTGTGAAGATGTTGTGATGATGCAGTAATAAGCAGTAATGATGCTGTGATGATGCTTTGATGATGCAGTGATTATGCACTGATGATGGTGTGATGACGGTCTAATGATGCTGTGATGATGCGGTGATGATGCTGTGTTGATGCAGTGATGATGCTGTGATGATGGTGTGATGATGCAGTGATTATGCAGTGATGATGCTCTGATGATGCTCTAATCATGCTCTGATGATGCTGTGATGATGCTTTGATGATGCAGGGATGATGCAGTGATGACGCTGTGAAGATGCAATTATGATGCTCTGATGATGCAGTGATGATGATGTGATGACACTGTGATGATGCTGTGATGATTTAGTGATGATGCTGTGATGATGCTGTGATGATGCTGTGATGATGCTGTGAAGACGCTCTGATAATTCTGGCATGATGCAGTGATAATGATGTGATGATGCAGTGATGACGCTGTGATGATTATCTGATGATGAATTGATGATGCATTGATGATGCTGTGATGGTGGTGTGATGATATTGTGATGATGTAGTGATTATGCAGTGATGATGCTGTGATGACTCTGTGACGATGCTGTAATGATGCTGTTATGATGCAGTGATTTTACAGTGATGATGCTGTTATGAAACTGTGATGATGTTGTGTAGACGATGTGATGATGCTTGGATGATGCTGTGATGATGCTTTGATGACGCTGTGATGATGCTGTGACAATACTGTGATGATGCAGTGATGATGGTGTGATGATGCAGTGAGGATGCTGTGATGATGCAGTGATCATGCTGTCATGATGCTGATATAATGCTGTGATGATGCAGTGATGATGCTGTGATGACACTGTGGTGATGCAGTGATGACGCTGCGATGATGATGTCGTGATGCTGTGATGATGCTATGATTATGTTGCGATGACTCTGTGATGATGCAGTGATGATGCTGTGATGATTCTGTGACTATGCAGTGAGTGACTATGCTGTGTTGACCATGCGATGATGCTGTGATGAGGCAGTGATGAAGCAGTTAAGATGCTGTGATGATGCTCTGATGACACTCTGATGCTGCTGTGATGATGCAGTGATGATGCTGTGATGATGCTATGATGATGCAATGATGATGCTCTGATGATGCTGTGATGATGCAGTAATAAGCAGTAATGATGCTGTGATGATGCTTTGATGATGCAGTGATTATGCAGTGATGATGGTGTGATGACGGTCTAATGATGCTGTAATGATGCAGTGATGATGCTGTGATGATGCAGTGATTATGCTGTGATGATGGTGTGATGATGCAGTGATTATGCAGTGATGATGCTCTGATGACGCTCTAATCATGCTCTGATGATGCTGTGATGATGATGTGATGATGCTTTGATGATGCAGTGATGATGCTGTGAAGACGCAGTTATGATGCTGTGATGACGCTGTGATGATGCTGTGATGATACAGTGATTATGCAGTGATGATGCTGTGATGACACTGTGATGATGTTCTGTAGATGATGTGATGATGCTGTGATGACACTGTGATGATGTTTTGATGATGCAGTGTTGACCATGCGATGATGCTGTGATGACGCTGCGATGACACTGTGATGACGCTGTGATGATGCAGTGATGATGCTGTGATGACGCAGTGATGACGCTGCGATGACACTGTGATGATGCTGTGATTATGATGTGCTGATGCAGTGATGACGCTGCGATGATATAATGATGATGCTGTGATGAAGCTGTGATGACACTGTGATGATGCTGTGACGATGCAGTGATGATGCAGTGATGATGCAGTGATGATGAAGTGATGATGCTGTGATGACACAGTGATGACGCAGTGATGATGCAGTGATAATGCAGTGATGATGCTGTGATGATGCAGTGATGATGCTGTGATGATGCAGTGATGATGCAGTGATGATGTTATGATGATGCTGTGATGATGCAGTGATGATGGTGTGATGATGCTGTGAAGACGCTGTAATGGTTATCTGATGATGCAGTGATGATGCATTGATGATGCTGTGATGGTGGTGTGATGATGTAGTGATGGTGCAGGGATGATGCTGTGATGATGCAGTGATGATGATGTGATGATGCAGTGATGACGCTGTAATGATTATCTGATGATGCAGTGATGATGCATTGATGATGCTGTGATGGTGGTGTGATGATGTAGTGATGGTGCAGGGATGATGCTGTCATGATGCTGTGATGACTCTGTGGTGATGCTGTAATGATGCTGTGATGATGCAGTGGTTATGCTGTGATGACATCGTGATGATGTTCTAATGATACTGCGATGATGCAGTGATGATACTGCAATGATGCAGTGATGATACTGTGATGATGCAGTGATGACGCTGTGTTGATGTAGTGATGACGCTGCGATGATGATGTTGTGATGCTGTGATGATGCAGTGGTGATGCTGTTATGACACTGTGATTATGCAGTGATTATTCAGTGATGATGCTGTGATGATGCTTTGATGACGCTGTGATGATGCAGTGATTATGCAGTGATGATGCTGTGATGACACTGTGGTGATTTTGTGATGATGCAGTGATGATGGTGTGATGATGCTGTGATGACACTCTGATGATGCTGTGATGACGCTGCGATGATGATGTTGTGATGCTGTGATGATGCTATGATTATGTTGCGATGACTCTGTGATGATGCAGTGATGATGTTGTGATGATGCAGTGATGGTGTGATGATGCTCTGATGATGCAGTGATTATGCAGTGATGATGCTGTGATGACACTGTGATGATGCTGTGACGATGCAGTGATGATGGTGTGATGATGCTGTGAAGACGCTCTGATGATGCTGTGATGACGCAGTGATGATGATGTGATGATACAGTGATGACGCTGTGATGATTGTCTGATGATGCAGTGATGATGCACTGATGATGTTGTGATGATGTAGTGATGGTGCAGGGATGATGCTGTCATGAGGCTGTGATGACTCTGTGGTGATGCTGTAATGATGCTGCGATGATGCAGTGATGATACTGTGATGATGCTGTGATGACACTGTGATGATGTTGTGATGATGCTGCGATGATGCAGTGATGATACTGTGATGATGCAGTGATGATGCAGTGATCATGCTGTGATGACGCTATGATGATGCTGTGATTACACTCTGATGATGCACTGATGATGCTGTGACTATGCAGTGATGATGTTGTGATGATGCAGTGTTGACCATGCGATGATGCTGTGATGAGGCAGTGATGAAGCAGTTAAGATGCTGTGATGATGCTCTGATGACACTCTGATAATGCAATGATGATGCTCTGATGACGCTTTGATGATGCAGTAATAAGCAGTAATGATGCTGTGATGATGCTGTGATGATGTTTTTATGATGCAGTGATTATGCAGTGATGATGGTGTGATGACGGTCTAATGATGCTGTGATGATGCAGTGATGATGCTGTGATGATGCAGTGATTATGCTGTGATGATGGTGTGATGATGCAGTGATTATGCAGTGATGATGCTCTGATGACGCTCTAATCATGCTCTGATGATGCTGTGATGATGATGTGATGATCCTTTGATGATGCAGGGATGATGCAGTGATGACGCTGGGAAGACGCAGTTATGATGCTGTGATGACGCTGTGATGATACAGTGATTATGCAGTGATGATGCTGTGATGACACTGTGATGATGTTGTGTAGATGCTGTGATGACACTGTGATGATGCTTTGATGATGCAGTGTTGACCATGCGATGATGCAGTGATGACGCAGTGATGACGCTGCGATGACACTGTGATGACGCTATGATGATGCAGTGATGCTGTGATGATGCAGTGATGATGCTGTGATGACACTGTGATGATGCTGTGATGATGCACTGATGATGCTGTGACGGTGGTGTGATGATGTTGTTATGATGTAGTGATGGTGCAGGGATTATGCTGTGATGGTTCTCTGATGACTCTGTGGTGATGCTGTAATGATGCTGTGATGATGTTATGATGATGCAATGATGATGCTCTGATGACGCTGTGATGATGCAGTAATAAGCAGTAATGATGCTGTGATGATGCTGTGATGATGCTGTGACTATGCAGTGATGACGCTGTGACGATGCAGTGATGATGCAGTGATGATGATGTGATGATGCAGTGATGACGCTGTAATGATTATCTGATGATGCAGTGATGATGCATTGATGATGCTGTGATGGTGGTGTGATGATGCTGTGAAGACGCTCTGATGATGCTGGGATCATGCTGTGATGATGCTGTGATGACTCTGTGGTGATGCTGTAATGATTCTGTGATGATGCTGTGATGACACTGTGATGATGTTCTGATGATACTGCGATGATGCAGTGTTGATACTGCGACGATGCAGTGATGATTCTGTGATGATGCAGTGATGACGCTGTGTTGATGTAGTGATGACGCTGCGATGATGATTTTGTGATGGTGTGATGATGCTCTGATGATGCAGTGATGATGCAGTGATGATGCTGTGATGACACTGTGATGACGCTGTGAAGATGCAGTGATGATGGTGTGATGATGCTGTGAAGACGTTGTAATGATTATCTGATGATGCAATGATGATGCATTGATGATGCTGTGATGGTGGTATGATGATGTTGTGATGATGTAGTGATGGTGCAGGGATGATGGTGTGATGATGCTGTGAAGACGCTCTGATGATGCAGTGATGACGCTGTAATGATTATCTGATGATGCAGTGATGATGCTGCGATGGTGGTGTGATGATGTTGTGATGATGTAGTGATGGTGCAGGGATGATGCTGTGATGACTTTGTGGTGATGCTGTAATGATTCTGTGATGATGCAGTGATGATGCTGTGATGACACTGTGATGATGTTGTGATGATGCAGTGATGATGCTGTGAAGACGCTGTGATGATGCTGTGATGATGCAGTGATGACGCTGTGATGATATTGTGTAGTTGATGTGATGATGCAGAGGTGATGCAGTGATGATGCTGTGATGATGCAGTGATTATTCAGTGATGATGCTGTGATGATGCTTTGATGACGCTGTGATGATGTTGTAATAATACTGTGATGGTGCAGTGATGGTGTGATGATGCAGTGATGATGCAGTGATCATGCTGTGATGATGCTGATATAATGCTGTGATGATGCAGTGATTATGCAGTGATGATGCTGTGATGACACTGTGGTGATTTTGTGATGATGCAGTGATGATGGTGTGATGATGCTGTGATGACGCTGTGTTGATGCAGTGATGACGCTGCGATGATGATGTTGTGATGCTGTGATGATGCTATGATTATGTTGCGATGACTCTGTGATGATGCAGTGATGATGCTGTAATGATGCAGTTATGGTGTGATGATGCTCTGATGATGCAGTGATTATGCAGTGATGATGCTGTGATGACACTGTGATGATTCTGTGACGATGCAGTGATGATGCACTGATGATGGTGTGATGATGCTGTGAAGACGCTCTGATGATGCTGTGATGACGCAGTGATGATGATGTGATGATACAGTGATGACGCTGTGATGATTATCTGATGATGCAGTGATGATGCACTGATGATGCTGTGATGGTGGTGTGATGATGTTATGATGATGTAGTGATAGTACAGGGATGATGCTGTGATGATGCTGTGATGACTCTGTGGTGATGCTGTGATGATGCAGTGATGATGCTGTGATGATGCAGTGATGATGTTGTGATGATGCAATGATGATGCTCTGATGACGCTGTGATGATGCAGTAATAAGCAGTAATGATGCTGTGATGATGCTTTGATGATGCAGTGATTATGCACTGATGATGGTGTGATGACGGTCTAATGATGCTGTGATGATGCAGTGATGATGCTCTGATGATGCTCTAATCATGCTCTGATGATGCTGTGATGATGCTTTGATGATGCAGGGATGATGCAGTGATGACGCTGTGAAGATGCAATTATGATGCTGTGATGATGCTGTGATGACACTGTGATGATGCTGTGATGATGCAGTGATTATGCAGTGATGATGCTGTTATGAGACTGTGATGATGTTGTGTAGACGATGTGATGATGCTGCAATGATGCTTAGATGACGCTTTGATGATGCAGTGATGATGCTGTGACTATGCAGTGATGACGCTGTGATGATGCATGATGATGCTGTGATTATGATGTGATGACGCCGTGATGATGTAGTGATGATGCTGTGATGATGCAGCGATGATGCAGTGATAATGCTGTGATGATGCAGTGATGATACTGTGATGATGCAGTAATGATGCACTGATGACGCTTTGTTGATGCTTTGTTTACGGTGCGATGATGATGGTTGATGCTCTGATGATGCTATGATTATGTTGCGATGACTCTGTGATGATGCTGTGATGATGCAGTGATGATGGTGTGATGATGCTCTGATGATGCAGTGATGATGATGTGATGACACTGTGATGATGCTGTGATGATTCAGTGATGATGCTGTGATGATGCTGTGAAGACGCTCTGATAATTCTGGCATGATGCAGTGATAATGATGTGATGATGCAGTGATGACGCTGTGATGATTATCTGATGATGCAGTGATGATGCATTGATGATGCTGTGATGGTGGTGTGATGATATTGTGATGATGTAGTGATTATGCAGTGATGATGCTGTGATGACTCTGTGATGATGCTGTAATGATGCTGTTATGATGCAGTGATTTTACAGTGATGATGCTGTTATGAAACTGTGATGATGTTGTGTAGACGATGTGATGATGCTTGGATGATGCTGTGATGACGCTTTGATGATGCAGTGATGATGCTCAGATGATGCAGTGATGATGCAGTGATGATGCAGAGATGATGCAGTGATGATGCTGTGATGATGCAGTGATTATTCAGTGATGATGCTGTGATGATGCTTTGATGACGCTGTGATGATGCTGTGACAATACTGTGATGATGCAGTGATGATGGTGTGATGATGCAGTGAGGATGCTGTGATGATGCAGTGATCATGCTGTCATGATGCTGATATAATGCTGTGATGATGCAGTGATGATGCTGTGATGATGCAGTGATGATACTGTGATGATGCAGTGATGACGCTGCGATGATGATGTCATGATGCTGTGATGATGCTATGATTATGTTGCGATGACTCTGTGATGATGCAGTGATGACGCTGTGATGATGCAGTGATGATGCTGTGATTATGCAGTGATGATGCTGTGTTGACCATGCGATGATGCTGTGATGAGGCAGTGATGAAGCAGTTAAGATGCTGTGATGATGCTCTGATGACACTCTGATGATGCTGTGATGATGCAGTGATGATGCTGTGATGACGCTGCGATGACACTGTGATGATGCTGTGATGATGCAGTGTTGATGCTGTGATTATGATGTGATGACGCCCTGATGATATAGTGATGATGCTGTGATGATGCAGTGATAATGCTGTGATGATGCAGTGATTATACAGTGATGAAGCTGTGATGACACTGTGATGATGCTGTGACGATGCAGTGATGATGCAGTGATGATGGTGTGATGATGCTGTGAAGACGCTGTAATGGTTATCTGATGATGCAGTGATGATGCATTGATGATGCTGTGATGGTGGTGTTATGATGTAGTGATGGTGCAGGGATGATGCTGTGATGATGCAGTGATGATGATGTGATGATGCAGTGATGACGCTGTAATGATTATCTGATGATGCAGTGATGATGCATTGATGATGCTGTGATGGTGGTGTGATGATGTAGTGATGGTGCAGGGATGATGCTGTCATGATGCTGTGATGACTCTGTGGTGATGCTGTAATGATTCTGTGATGATGCAGTGATGATGCTGTGATGACATCATGATGATGTTGTAATGACACTGCGATGATGCAGTGATGATACTGCGATGATGCAGTGATTATACTGTGATGATGCAGTGATGACGCTGTGTTGATGTAGTGATGACGCTGCGATGATGATGTTGTGATGCTGTGATGATGCAGTGGTGATGGTGTGATGATGCTCTGATGATGCAGTGATGACACTGTGATGACGCTGTGACGATGCAGTGATGATGGTGTGATGATGTTGTGAAGACGCTATAATGATTTCTGATGATGCAGTGATGATGCATTGATGATGCTGTGATGATGGTGTGATGATGTTGTGATGATGTAGTGATGGTGCAGGGATGATGGTGTGATGATGCTGTGAAGACGCTCTGATGATGCTGTGATGACACAGTGATTATGCAGTGATGACACTGTAATGATTATCTGATGATGCAGTGATGATGCTGCGATGGTGGTGTGATGATGTTGTGATGATGTAGTGATGGTGCAGGGATGATGCCGTGATGACTCTCTGGTGATGCTGTAATGATTCTGTGATGATGCAGTGATGATGCTGTGATGACACTGTGATGATATTGTGATGATACTGCAATGATGCAGTGATGATACTGTGATGATGCAGTGATGACGCTGTGTTGATGTAGTGATGACGCTGCGATGATGATGTTGTGATGCTGTGATGATGCAGTGGTGATGGTGTGATGACGCTCTGATGATGCAGTGATGATGCTGTTATGACACTGTGATGATGTTGTGATGATGCTGTGATGATGCTGTGAAGACGCTCTGATGATGCTGTGATGATGCTGTGATGGCGCTGTGATGATACAGTGATTATGCAGTGATGATGCTGTGATGACACTGTGATGATGTTGTGTAGATGCTGTGATGACACTGTGATGATGCTTTGATGATGCAGTGTTGACCATGCGATGATGCAGTGATGACGCAGTGATGACGCTGCGATGACACTGTGATGACGCTATGATGATGCAGTGATGCTGTGATGATGCAGTGATGATGCTGTGATGACACTGTGATGATGCTGTGATGATGCACTGATGATGCTGTGACGGTGGTGTGATGATGTTGTTATGATGTAGTGATGGTGCAGGGATTATGCTGTGATGGTTCTCTGATGACTCTGTGGTGATGCTGTAATGATGCTGTGATGATGTTATGATGATGCAATGATGATGCTCTGATGACGCTGTGATGATGCAGTAATAAGCAGTAATGATGCTCTGATGATGCTGTGATGACGCTGTGATGATGCTGTGACTATGCAGTGATGACGCTGTGACGATGCAGTGATGATGCAGTGATGATGATGTGATGATGCAGTGATGACGCTGTAATGATTATCTGATGATGCTGTGATGATGCAGTGATGATGCTGTGATGATGCTCTGATGATGCAATGATGATGCTCTGATGACGCTGTGATGATGCAGTAATAAGCAGTAATGATGCTGTGATGATGCTTTGATGATGCAGTGGTGATGCTGTGATGACGGTCTAATGATGCTGTGATGATGCTGTGTTGATGCAGTGATTATGCATTGATTATGCTGTTATGATGGTGTGATTATGCAGTGATTATGCTCTGATGACGCTCTAATCATGCTCTGATGATGCTGTGATGATGCTGTGATGATGATGTGATGATGCTTTGATGATGCAGGGATGATGCTGTGATGATGCTGTGAAGACGCAGTTATGATGCTGTGATGACGCTGTGATGATACAGTGATTATACAGTGATGATGCTGTGATGACACTGTGATGATGCTGTGATGATGCAGTGTTGACCATGCGATGACACTGTGATGATGCAGTGATGCTGTGATGATGCAGTGATGATGAAGTGATGATGCAGTGATTTTGCTGTGATGACACTGTGATGATGCAGTGATGATGCAGTGATGATGCAGTGATTATGCAGTGATGATGCTGTTATGACACTGTGATGATGTTGTGTAGACGATGTGATGATGCTGCAATGATGCTTTGATGACGCTTTGATGATGCAGTGATGATGCTGTGATGATGCTGTGACTATGCAGTGATGACACTCTGATGATGCACTGATGATGCTGTGACTATGCAGTGATGATGCTGTGATGATGCAGTGTTGACCATGCGATGATGCTGTGATGAGGCAGTGATGAAGCAGTTAAGATGCTGTGATGATGCTCTGATGACACTCTGATGATGCTGTGATGATGCAGTGATGATGCTGTGATGATGCAGTGATGATGCTATGATGATGCTCTGATGACGCTGTGATGATGCAGTAATAAGCAGTAATGATGCTGTGATGATGCTGTGATGATGCAGTGATTATGCAGTGATGATGGTGTGATGACGGTCTAATGATGCTGTGATGATTCAGTGATGATGCTGTGTTGATGCAGTGATTATGCTGTGATGATGGTGTGATGATGCAGTGATTATGCAGTGATGATGCTCTAATCATGCTCTGATGATGCTGTGATTATGCTGTGATGACACTGTGATGATGCTGTGATGATACAGTGATTATGCAGTGATGATGCTGTGATGACACTGTGATGATGTTATGTAGGTGATGTGATGATGCTGTGATGATGCTGTGATGAGGCAGTGTTGACCATGCGATGATGCTGTGATGACGCAGTGATGATGCAGTGATGACGCTGCGATGACACTGTGATGACGCTGTGATGATGCAGTGATGCTCTGATGATGCAGTGATTATGCAGTGATGATGGTGTGATGATGCAGTGATTATGCTGTGATGATGCTGTGATGATGCTGTGATGACGCTGTGATGATGCAGTGATTATGCTGTGATGATGCAGTGATTATGCTGTGATGATGGTGTGATGATGCAGTGATTATGCTGTGATGATGCTGTGATGATGCTGTGATGACGCAGTGATGATGATGTGATGATGCTGTGTTTACACTGTGATGATGTTGTGATGACACTGTGATGATGCAGTGATGATACTGCGATGATGCAGTGATGATACTGTGATGATGCAGTGATGACGCTGTGTTGATGTAGTGATGACGCTGCGATGATGATGTTGTGATGCTGTGATGATGCAGTGGTGATGGTGTGATGATGCTCTGATGATGCAGTGATGATGCAGTGATGTTGCTGTGATGACACTGTGACGATGCATTAATGATGCTGTGAAGACGCTGTAATGATTATCTGATGATACAGTGATGATGCATTGATGATGCTGTGATGGCGGTGTGATGATGTTGTGATGATGTAGTGATGGTGCAGGGATGATGGTGTGATGATGCTGTGAAGACGCTCTGATGATGCTGTGATGACTCTGTGGTGATGCTGTAATGATTCTGTGATGATGCAGTGATGATGCTGTGATGATGCTCTGATGACGCTCTAATCATACTCTGATGATGCTGTGATGATGCTGTGATGATGATGTGATGATGCTTTCATGATGCAGGGATGATGCAGTGATGACGCTGTGAAGACGCAGTTATGATGCTGTGATGACGCTGTGATGATACTGTGATGACGCTGTGATGACACTGTGATGGTGCAGAGATGATGCAGTGATTATGCAGTGATGATGCTGTTATGACACTGTGATGATATTGTGTAGACGATGTGATGATGCTGCAATGATGCTTTGATGACGCTTTGATGATGCAGTGATGATGCTGTGATGACGCTGTGATGATGCTGTGACTATGCAGTGATGACGCTGTGACTATGCAGTGATGATGCAGTGATGATGATGTGATGATGCAGTGATGACGCTGTAATGATTATCTGATGATGCAGTGATGATGCATTGATGATGCTGTGATGGTGGTGTGATGATGCTGTGAAGACGCTCTGATGATGCTGGGATCATGCTGTGATGACACTGTGATGATGTTCTGATGATACTGCGATGATGCAGTGTTGATACTGCAACGATGCAGTGATGATTCTGTGATGATGCAGTGATGACGCTGTGTTGATGTAGTGATGATGCTGCGATGACGATTTTGTGATGGTGTGATGATGCTCTGATGATGCAGTGATGATGCAGTGATGACGCTGTGAAGATGCAGTGATGATGGTGTGATGATGCTGTGAAGACGTAATGATTATCTGATGATGCAATGATGATGCATTGATGATGCTGTGATGGTGGTATGATGATGTTGTGATGATGTAGTGATGGTGCAGGGATGATGGTGTGATGATGCTGTGAAGACGCTGTGATGACACAGTGATGATGCAGTGATGACGCTGTAATGATTATCTGATGATGCAGTGATGATGCTGCGATGGTGGTGTGATGATGTAGTGATGGTGCAGGGATGATGCTGTGATGACTCTGTGGTGATGCTGTAATGATTCTGTGATGATGCAGTGATGATGCTGTGATGACACTGTGATGATGTTGTGATGATGCAGTGATGATGCTGTGAAGACGCTGTGATGATGCTGTGATGATGCAGTGATGACGCTGTGATGATATTGTGTAGTTGATGTGATGATGCAGAGGTGATGCAGTGATGATGCTGTGATGATGCAGTGATTATTCAGTGATGATGCTGTGATGATGCTTTGATGACGCTGTGATGATGTTGTGATAATACTGTGATGGTGCAGTGATGATGGTGTGATGATGCAGTGATGATGCAGTGATCATGCTGTGATGATGCTGATATAATGCTGTGATGATGCAGTGATTATGCAGTGATGATGCTGTGATGACACTGTGGTGATTTTGTGATGATGCAGTGATGATGGTGTGATGATGCTGTGATAACGCTGTGTTGATGCAGTGATGACGCTGCGATGATGATGTTGTGATGCTGTGATGATGCTATGGTTATGTTGCGATGACTCTGTGATGATGCAGTGATGATGCTGTAATGATGCAGTTATGGTGTGATGATGCTCTGATGATGCAGTGATTATGCAGTGATGATGCTGTGATGACACTGTGATGATTCTGTGACGATGCAGTGATGATGCACTGATGATGGTGTGATGATGCTGTGAAGACGCTCTGATGATGCTGTGATGACGCAGTGATGATGATGTGATGATACAGTGATGACGCTGTGATGATTATCTGATGATGCAGTGATGATGCACTGATGATGCTGTGATGGTGGTGTGATGATGTTATGATGATGTAGTGATAGTGCAGGGATGATGCTGTGATGATGCTGTGATGACTCTGTGGTGATGCTGTAATGATGCTGTGATGATGCTGTGATGACACTGCGATGATGATGTTGTGATGATTCTGCGATGATGCTGTGATGATGCTGTGAAGATGCTGTGATGATGCAGTAATAAGCAGTAATGATGCTGTGATGACTCTGTGGTGATGCTGTAATGATGCTGTGATGATGCTGTGATGACACTGCGATGATGATGTTGTGATGATGCTGTGATAATACTGTGATGATGCTGTGATGATGCTGATATAATGCTGTGATGATGCAGTGATTATGCAGTGATGATGCTGTGATGACACTGTGGTGATTTTGTGATGATGCAGTGATGATGGTGTGATGATGCTGTGATGACACTCTGATGATGCTGTGATGACGCTGTGATGATGATGTTGTGATGCTGTGATGATGCTATGATTATGTTGCGATGACTCTGTGATGATGCAGTGATGATGTTGTGATGATGCAGTGATGGTGTGATGATGCTCTGATGATGCAGTGATGATGCAGTGATGATGCTGTGATGACACTGTGATGATGCTGTGACGATGCAGTGATGATGGTGTGATGATGCTGTGAAGACGCTCTGATGATGCTGTGATGACGCAGTGATGATGATGTGATGATACAGTGATGACGCTGTGATGATTGTCTGATGATGCAGTGATGATGCACTGATGATGCTGTGATGATGTTGTGATGATGTAGTGATGGTGCAGGGATGATGCTGTCATGAGGCTGTGATGACTCTGTGGTGATGCTGTAATGATGCTGCGATGATGCAGTGATGATACTGTGATGATGCTGTGATGACACTGTGATGATGTTGTGATGATGCTGCGATGATGCAGTGATGATACTGTGATGATGCAGTGATGATGCAGTGATCATGCTGTGATGACGCTATGATGATGCTGTGATTACACTCTGATGATGCACTGATGATGCTGTGACTATGCAGTGATGATGTTGTGATGATGCAGTGTTGACCATGCGATGATGCTGTGATGAGGCAGTGATGAAGCAGTTAAGATGCTGTGATGATGCTCTGATGACACTCTGATAATGCAATGATGATGCTCTGATGACGCTTTGATGATGCAGTAATAAGCAGTAATGATGCTGTGATGATGCTGTGATGATGTTTTTATGATGCAGTGATTATGCAGTGATGATGGTATGATGACGGTCTAATGATGCTGTGATGATGCAGTGATGATGCTGTGATGATGCAGTGATTATGCTGTGATGATGGTGTGATGATGCAGTGATTATGCAGTGATGATGCTCTGATGACGCTCTAATCATGCTCTGATGATGCTGTGATGATGATGTGATGATTCTTTGATGATGCAGGGATGATGCAGTGATGACGCTGGGAAGACGCAGTTATGATGCTGTGATGACGCTGTGATGATACAGTGATTATGCAGTGATGATGCTGTGATGACACTGTGATGATGTTGTGTAGATGCTGTGATGACACTGTGATGATGCTTTGATGATGTAGTGTTGACCATGCGTTGATGCAGTGATGACGCAGTGATGACGCTGCGATGACACTGTGATGACGCTATGATGATGCAGTGATGCTGTGATGATGCAGTGATGATGCTGTGATGACACTGTGATGATGCTGTGATGATGCACTGATGATGCTGTGACGGTGGTGTGATGATGTTGTTATGATGTAGTGATGGTGCAGGGATTATGCTGTGATGGTTCTCTGATGACTCTGTGGTGATGCTGTAATGATGCTGTGATGATGTTATGATGATGCAATGATGATGCTCTGATGACGCTGTGATGATGCAGTAATAAGCAGTAATGATGCTGTGATGATGCTGTGATGACGCTGTGATGATGCTGTGACTATGCAGTGATGACGCTGTGACGATGCAGTGATGATGCAGTGATGATGATGTGATGATGCAGTGATGACGCTGTAATGATTATCTGATGATGCAGTGATGATGCATTGATGATGCTGTGATGGTGGTGTGATGATGCTGTGAAGACGCTCTGATGATGCTGGGATCATGCTGTGATGATGCTGTGATGACTCTGTGGTGATGCTGTAATGATTCTGTGATGATGCTGTGATGACACTGTGATGATGTTCTGATGATACTGCGATGATGCAGTGTTGATACTGCGACGATGCAGTGATGATTCTGTGATGATGCAGTGATGACGCTGTGTTGATGTAGTGATGACGCTGCGATGATGATTTTGTGATGGTGTGATGATGCTCTGATGATGCAGTGATGATGCAGTGATGATGCTGTGATGACACTGTGATGACGCTGTGAAGATGCAGTGATGATGGTGTGATGATGCTGTGAAGACGTTGTAATGATTATCTGATGATGCAATGATGATGCATTGATGATGCTGTGATGGTGGTATGATGATGTTGTGATGATGTAGTGATGGTGCAGGGATGATGGTGTGATGATGCTGTGAAGACGCTCTGATGATGCAGTGATGACGCTGTAATGATTATCTGATGATGCAGTGATGATGCTGCGATGGTGGTGTGATGATGTTGTGATGATGTAGTGATGGTGCAGGGATGATGCTGTGATGACTCTGTGGTGATGCTGTAATGATTCTGTGATGATGCAGTGATGATGCTGTGATGACACTGTGATGATGTTGTGATGATGCAGTGATGATGCTGTGAAGACGCTGTGATGATGCTGTGATGATGCAGTGATGACGCTGTGATGATATTGTGTAGTTGATGTGATGATGCAGAGGTGATGCAGTGATGATGCTGTGATGATGCAGTGATTATTCAGTGATGATGCTGTGATGATGCTTTGATGACGCTGTGATGATGTTGTAATAATACTGTGATGGTGCAGTGATGGTGTGATGATGCAGTGATGATGCAGTGATCATGCTGTGATGATGCTGATATAATGCTGTGATGATGCAGTGATTATGCAGTGATGATGCTGTGATGACACTGTGGTGATTTTGTGATGATGCAGTGATGATGCTGTGATGACGCTGTGTTGATGCAGTGATGACGCTGCGATGATGATGTTGTGATGCTGTGATGATGCTATGATTATGTTGCGATGACTCTGTGATGATGCAGTGATGATGCTGTAATGATGCAGTTATGGTGTGATGATGCTCTGATGATGCAGTGATTATGCAGTGATGATGCTGTGATGACACTGTGATGATTCTGTGACGATGCAGTGATGATGCACTGATGATGGTGTGATGATGCTGTGAAGACGCTCTGATGATGCTGTGATGACGCAGTGATGATGATGTGATGATACAGTGATGACGCTGTGATGATTATCTGATGATGCAGTGATGATGCACTGATGATGCTGTGATGGTGGTGTGATGATGTTATGATGATGTAGTGATAGTACAGGGATGATGCTGTGATGATGCTGTGATGACTCTGTGGTGATGCTGTGATGATGCAGTGATGATGCTGTGATGATGCAGTGATGATGTTGTGAAGATGCAATTATGATGCTGTGATGATGCTGTGATGACACTGTGATGATGCTGTGATGATGCAGTGATTATGCAGTGATGATGCTGTTATGAGACTGTGATGATGTTGTGTAGACGATGTGATGATGCTGCAATGATGCTTAGATGACGCTTTGATGATGCAGTGATGATGCTGTGATGATGCTGTGACTATGCAGTGATGACACTCTGATGATGCACTGATGATGCTGTGACTATGCAGTGATGATGCTGTGATGATGCAGTGTTGACCATGCGATGATGCTGTGATGAGGCAGTGATGAAGCAGTTAAGATGCTGTGATGATGCTCTGATGACACTCTGATGATGCTGTGATGATGCAGTGATGATGCTGTGATGATGCAGTGATGATGCTATGATGATGCTCTGATGACGCTGTGATGATGCAGTAATAAGCAGTAATGATGCTGTGATGATGCTGTGATGATGCAGTGATTATGCAGTGATGATGGTGTGATGACGGTCTAATGATGCTGTGATGATTCAGTGATGATGCTGTGTTGATGCAGTGATTATGCTGTGATGATGGTGTGATGATGCAGTGATTATGCAGTGATGATGCTCTAATCATGCTCTGATGATGCTGTGATTATGCTGTGATGACACTGTGATGATGCTGTGATGATACAGTGATTATGCAGTGATGATGCTGTGATGACACTGTGATGATGTTATGTAGGTGATGTGATGATGCTGTGATGATGCTGTGATGAGGCAGTGTTGACCATGCGATGATGCTGTGATGACGCAGTGATGATGCAGTGATGACGCTGCGATGACACTGTGATGACGCTGTGATGATGCAGTGATGCTCTGATGATGCAGTGATTATGCAGTGATGATGGTGTGATGATGCAGTGATTATGCTGTGATGATGCTGTGATGATGCTGTGATGACGCTGTGATGATGCAGTGATTATGCTGTGATGATGCAGTGATTATGCTGTGATGATGGTGTGATGATGCAGTGATTATGCTGTGATGATGCTGTGATGATGCTGTGATGACGCAGTGATGATGATGTGATGATGCTGTGTTTACACTGTGATGATGTTGTGATGACACTGTGATGATGCAGTGATGATACTGCGATGATGCAGTGATGATACTGTGATGATGCAGTGATGACGCTGTGTTGATGTAGTGATGACGCTGCGATGATGATGTTGTGATGCTGTGATGATGCAGTGGTGATGGTGTGATGATGCTCTGATGATGCAGTGATGATGCAGTGATGTTGCTGTGATGACACTGTGACGATGCATTAATGATGCTGTGAAGACGCTGTAATGATTATCTGATGATACAGTGATGATGCATTGATGATGCTGTGATGGCGGTGTGATGATGTTGTGATGATGTAGTGATGGTGCAGGGATGATGGTGTGATGATGCTGTGAAGACGCTCTGATGATGCTGTGATGACTCTGTGGTGATGCTGTAATGATTCTGTGATGATGCAGTGATGATGCTGTGATGATGCTCTGATGACGCTCTAATCATACTCTGATGATGCTGTGATGATGCTGTGATGATGATGTGATGATGCTTTCATGATGCAGGGATGATGCAGTGATGACGCTGTGAAGACGCAGTTATGATGCTGTGATGACGCTGTGATGATACTGTGATGACGCTGTGATGACACTGTGATGGTGCAGAGATGATGCAGTGATTATGCAGTGATGATGCTGTTATGACACTGTGATGATATTGTGTAGACGATGTGATGATGCTGCAATGATGCTTTGATGACGCTTTGATGATGCAGTGATGATGCTGTGATGACGCTGTGATGATGCTGTGACTATGCAGTGATGACGCTGTGACTATGCAGTGATGATGCAGTGATGATGATGTGATGATGCAGTGATGACGCTGTAATGATTATCTGATGATGCAGTGATGATGCATTGATGATGCTGTGATGGTGGTGTGATGATGCTGTGAAGACGCTCTGATGATGCTGGGATCATGCTGTGATGACACTGTGATGATGTTCTGATGATACTGCGATGATGCAGTGTTGATACTGCAACGATGCAGTGATGATTCTGTGATGATGCAGTGATGACGCTGTGTTGATGTAGTGATGATGCTGCGATGACGATTTTGTGATGGTGTGATGATGCTCTGATGATGCAGTGATGATGCAGTGATGACGCTGTGAAGATGCAGTGATGATGGTGTGATGATGCTGTGAAGACGTAATGATTATCTGATGATGCAATGATGATGCATTGATGATGCTGTGATGGTGGTATGATGATGTTGTGATGATGTAGTGATGGTGCAGGGATGATGGTGTGATGATGCTGTGAAGACGCTGTGATGACACAGTGATGATGCAGTGATGACGCTGTAATGATTATCTGATGATGCAGTGATGATGCTGCGATGGTGGTGTGATGATGTAGTGATGGTGCAGGGATGATGCTGTGATGACTCTGTGGTGATGCTGTAATGATTCTGTGATGATGCAGTGATGATGCTGTGATGACACTGTGATGATGTTGTGATGATGCAGTGATGATGCTGTGAAGACGCTGTGATGATGCTGTGATGATGCAGTGATGACGCTGTGATGATATTGTGTAGTTGATGTGATGATGCAGAGGTGATGCAGTGATGATGCTGTGATGATGCAGTGATTATTCAGTGATGATGCTGTGATGATGCTTTGATGACGCTGTGATGATGTTGTGATAATACTGTGATGGTGCAGTGATGATGGTGTGATGATGCAGTGATGATGCAGTGATCATGCTGTGATGATGCTGATATAATGCTGTGATGATGCAGTGATTATGCAGTGATGATGCTGTGATGACACTGTGGTGATTTTGTGATGATGCAGTGATGATGGTGTGATGATGCTGTGATAACGCTGTGTTGATGCAGTGATGACGCTGCGATGATGATGTTGTGATGCTGTGATGATGCTATGGTTATGTTGCGATGACTCTGTGATGATGCAGTGATGATGCTGTAATGATGCAGTTATGGTGTGATGATGCTCTGATGATGCAGTGATTATGCAGTGATGATGCTGTGATGACACTGTGATGATTCTGTGACGATGCAGTGATGATGCACTGATGATGGTGTGATGATGCTGTGAAGACGCTCTGATGATGCTGTGATGACGCAGTGATGATGATGTGATGATACAGTGATGACGCTGTGATGATTATCTGATGATGCAGTGATGATGCACTGATGATGCTGTGATGGTGGTGTGATGATGTTATGATGATGTAGTGATAGTGCAGGGATGATGCTGTGATGATGCTGTGATGACTCTGTGGTGATGCTGTAATGATGCTGTGATGATGCTGTGATGACACTGCGATGATGATGTTGTGATGATTCTGCGATGATGCTGTGATGATGCTGTGAAGATGCTGTGATGATGCAGTAATAAGCAGTAATGATGCTGTGATGACTCTGTGGTGATGCTGTAATGATGCTGTGATGATGCTGTGATGACACTGCGATGATGATGTTGTGATGATGCTGTGATAATACTGTGATGATGCTGTGATGATGCTGATATAATGCTGTGATGATGCAGTGATTATGCAGTGATGATGCTGTGATGACACTGTGGTGATTTTGTGATGATGCAGTGATGATGGTGTGATGATGCTGTGATGACACTCTGATGATGCTGTGATGACGCTGTGATGATGATGTTGTGATGCTGTGATGATGCTATGATTATGTTGCGATGACTCTGTGATGATGCAGTGATGATGTTGTGATGATGCAGTGATGGTGTGATGATGCTCTGATGATGCAGTGATGATGCAGTGATGATGCTGTGATGACACTGTGATGATGCTGTGACGATGCAGTGATGATGGTGTGATGATGCTGTGAAGACGCTCTGATGATGCTGTGATGACGCAGTGATGATGATGTGATGATACAGTGATGACGCTGTGATGATTGTCTGATGATGCAGTGATGATGCACTGATGATGCTGTGATGATGTTGTGATGATGTAGTGATGGTGCAGGGATGATGCTGTCATGAGGCTGTGATGACTCTGTGGTGATGCTGTAATGATGCTGCGATGATGCAGTGATGATACTGTGATGATGCTGTGATGACACTGTGATGATGTTGTGATGATGCTGCGATGATGCAGTGATGATACTGTGATGATGCAGTGATGATGCAGTGATCATGCTGTGATGACGCTATGATGATGCTGTGATTACACTCTGATGATGCACTGATGATGCTGTGACTATGCAGTGATGATGTTGTGATGATGCAGTGTTGACCATGCGATGATGCTGTGATGAGGCAGTGATGAAGCAGTTAAGATGCTGTGATGATGCTCTGATGACACTCTGATAATGCAATGATGATGCTCTGATGACGCTTTGATGATGCAGTAATAAGCAGTAATGATGCTGTGATGATGCTGTGATGATGTTTTTATGATGCAGTGATTATGCAGTGATGATGGTATGATGACGGTCTAATGATGCTGTGATGATGCAGTGATGATGCTGTGATGATGCAGTGATTATGCTGTGATGATGGTGTGATGATGCAGTGATTATGCAGTGATGATGCTCTGATGACGCTCTAATCATGCTCTGATGATGCTGTGATGATGATGTGATGATTCTTTGATGATGCAGGGATGATGCAGTGATGACGCTGGGAAGACGCAGTTATGATGCTGTGATGACGCTGTGATGATACAGTGATTATGCAGTGATGATGCTGTGATGACACTGTGATGATGTTGTGTAGATGCTGTGATGACACTGTGATGATGCTTTGATGATGTAGTGTTGACCATGCGTTGATGCAGTGATGACGCAGTGATGACGCTGCGATGACACTGTGATGACGCTATGATGATGCAGTGATGCTGTGATGATGCAGTGATGATGCTGTGATGACACTGTGATGATGCTGTGATGATGCACTGATGATGCTGTGACGGTGGTGTGATGATGTTGTTATGATGTAGTGATGGTGCAGGGATTATGCTGTGATGGTTCTCTGATGACTCTGTGGTGATGCTGTAATGATGCTGTGATGATGTTATGATGATGCAATGATGATGCTCTGATGACGCTGTGATGATGCAGTAATAAGCAGTAATGATGCTGTGATGATGCTGTGATGACGCTGTGATGATGCTGTGACTATGCAGTGATGACGCTGTGACGATGCAGTGATGATGCAGTGATGATGATGTGATGATGCAGTGATGACGCTGTAATGATTATCTGATGATGCAGTGATGATGCATTGATGATGCTGTGATGGTGGTGTGATGATGCTGTGAAGACGCTCTGATGATGCTGGGATCATGCTGTGATGATGCTGTGATGACTCTGTGGTGATGCTGTAATGATTCTGTGATGATGCTGTGATGACACTGTGATGATGTTCTGATGATACTGCGATGATGCAGTGTTGATACTGCGACGATGCAGTGATGATTCTGTGATGATGCAGTGATGACGCTGTGTTGATGTAGTGATGACGCTGCGATGATGATTTTGTGATGGTGTGATGATGCTCTGATGATGCAGTGATGATGCAGTGATGATGCTGTGATGACACTGTGATGACGCTGTGAAGATGCAGTGATGATGGTGTGATGATGCTGTGAAGACGTTGTAATGATTATCTGATGATGCAATGATGATGCATTGATGATGCTGTGATGGTGGTATGATGATGTTGTGATGATGTAGTGATGGTGCAGGGATGATGGTGTGATGATGCTGTGAAGACGCTCTGATGATGCAGTGATGACGCTGTAATGATTATCTGATGATGCAGTGATGATGCTGCGATGGTGGTGTGATGATGTTGTGATGATGTAGTGATGGTGCAGGGATGATGCTGTGATGACTCTGTGGTGATGCTGTAATGATTCTGTGATGATGCAGTGATGATGCTGTGATGACACTGTGATGATGTTGTGATGATGCAGTGATGATGCTGTGAAGACGCTGTGATGATGCTGTGATGATGCAGTGATGACGCTGTGATGATATTGTGTAGTTGATGTGATGATGCAGAGGTGATGCAGTGATGATGCTGTGATGATGCAGTGATTATTCAGTGATGATGCTGTGATGATGCTTTGATGACGCTGTGATGATGTTGTAATAATACTGTGATGGTGCAGTGATGGTGTGATGATGCAGTGATGATGCAGTGATCATGCTGTGATGATGCTGATATAATGCTGTGATGATGCAGTGATTATGCAGTGATGATGCTGTGATGACACTGTGGTGATTTTGTGATGATGCAGTGATGATGCTGTGATGACGCTGTGTTGATGCAGTGATGACGCTGCGATGATGATGTTGTGATGCTGTGATGATGCTATGATTATGTTGCGATGACTCTGTGATGATGCAGTGATGATGCTGTAATGATGCAGTTATGGTGTGATGATGCTCTGATGATGCAGTGATTATGCAGTGATGATGCTGTGATGACACTGTGATGATTCTGTGACGATGCAGTGATGATGCACTGATGATGGTGTGATGATGCTGTGAAGACGCTCTGATGATGCTGTGATGACGCAGTGATGATGATGTGATGATACAGTGATGACGCTGTGATGATTATCTGATGATGCAGTGATGATGCACTGATGATGCTGTGATGGTGGTGTGATGATGTTATGATGATGTAGTGATAGTACAGGGATGATGCTGTGATGATGCTGTGATGACTCTGTGGTGATGCTGTGATGATGCAGTGATGATGCTGTGATGATGCAGTGATGATGTTGTGATGATGCAATGATGATGCTCTGATGACGCTGTGATGATGCAGTAATAAGCAGTAATGATGCTGTGATGATGCTTTGATGATGCAGTGATGATGCTGTGTTGATGCAGTGATGATGCTGTGATGATGGTGTGATGATGCAGTGATTATGCAGTGATGATGCTCTGATGATGCTCTAATCATGCTCTGATGATGCTGTGATGATGCTTTGATGATGCAGGGATGATGCAGTGATGACGCTGTGAAGATGCAATTATGATGCTGTGATGATGCTGTGATGACACTGTGATGATGCTGTGATGATGCAGTGATTATGCAGTGATGATGCTGTTATGAGACTGTGATGATGTTGTGTAGACGATGTGATGATGCTGCAATGATGCTTAGATGACGCTTTGATGATGCAGTGATGATGCTGTGATGATGCTGTGACTATGCAGTGATGACGCTGTGATGATGCATGATGATGCTGTGATTATGATGTGATGACGCCGTGATGATGTAGTGATGATGCTGTGATGATGCAGCGATGATGCAGTGATAATGCTGTGATGATGCAGTGATGATACTGTGATGATGCAGTAATGATGCACTGATGACGCTTTGTTGATGCTTTGTTTACGGTGCGATGATGATGGTTGATGCTCTGATGATGCTATGATTATGTTGCGATGACTCTGTGATGATGCTGTGATGATGCAGTGATGATGGTGTGATGATGCTCTGATGATGCAGTGATGATGATGTGATGACACTGTGATGATGCTGTGATGATTCAGTGATGATGCTGTGATGATGCTGTGAAGACGCTCTGATAATTCTGGCATGATGCAGTGATAATGATGTGATGATGCAGTGATGACACTGTGATGATTATCTGATGATGCAGTGATGATGCATTGATGATGCTGTGATGGTGGTGTGATGATGTAGTGATGGTGCAGGGATGATGCTGTCATGATGCTGTGATGACTCTGTGGTGATGCTGTAATGATGCTGTGATGATGCAGTGGTTATGCTGTGATGACATCGTGATGATGTTGTAATGATACTGCGATGATGCAGTGATGATACTGCAATGATGCAGTGATGATACTGTGATGATGCAGTGATGACGCTGTGTTGATGTAGTGATGACGCTGCGATGATGATGTTGTGATGCTGTGATGATGCAGTGGTGATGCTGTTATGACACTGTGATGATGCAGTGATTATTCAGTGATGATGCTGTGATGATGCTTTGATGACGCTGTGATGATGCAGTGATTATGCAGTGATGATGCTGTGATGACACTGTGGTGATTTTGTGATGATGCAGTGATGATGGTGTGATGATGCTGTGATGACACTCTGATGATGCTGTGATGACGCTGCGATGATGATGTTGTGATGCTGTGATGATGCTATGGTTATGTTGCGATGACTCTGATGATGCAGTGATGATGTTGTGATGATGCAGTGATGGTGTGATGATGCTCTGATGATGCAGTGATTATGCAGTGATGATGCTGTGATGACACTGTGATGATGCTGTGACGATGCAGTGATGATGGTGTGATGATGCTGTGAAGACGCTCTGATGATGCTGTGATGATGCAGTGATGATGATGTGATGATACAGTGATGACGCTGTGATGATTGTCTGATGATGCAGTGATGATGCACTGATGATGCTGTGATGATGTTGTGATGATGTAGTGATGGTGCAGGGATGATGCTGTCATGAGGCTGTGATGACTCTGTGGTGATGCTGTAATGATGCTGCGATGATGCAGTGATGATACTGTGATGATGCTGTGATGACACTGTGATGATGTTGTGATGATGCTGCGATGATGCAGTGATGATACTGTGATGATGCAGTGATGATGCAGTGATCATGCTGTGATGACGCTATGATGATGCTGTGATTACACTCTGATGATGCACTGATGATGCTGTGACTATGCAGTGATGATGTTGTGATGATGCAGTGTTGACCATGCGATGATGCTGTGATGAGGCAGTGATGAAGCAGTTAAGATGCTGTGATGATGCTCTGATGACACTCTGATAATGCAATGATGATGCTCTGATGACGCTTTGATGATGCAGTAATAAGCAGTAATGATGCTGTGATGATGCTGTGATGATGTTTTTATGATGCAGTGATTATGCAGTGATGATGGTGTGATGACGGTCTAATGATGCTGTGATGATGCAGTGATGATGCTGTGATGATGCAGTGATTATGCTGTGATGATGGTGTGATGATGCAGTGATTATGCAGTGATGATGCTCTGATGACGCTCTAATCATGCTCTGATGATGCTGTGATGATGATGTGATGATCCTTTGATGATGCAGGGATGATGCAGTGATGACGCTGGGAAGACGCAGTTATGATGCTGTGATGACGCTGTGATGATACAGTGATTATGCAGTGATGATGCTGTGATGACACTGTGATGATGTTGTGTAGATGCTGTGATGACACTGTGATGATGCTTTGATGATGCAGTGTTGACCATGCGATGATGCAGTGATGACGCAGTGATGACGCTGCGATGACACTGTGATGACGCTATGATGATGCAGTGATGCTGTGATGATGCAGTGATGATGCTGTGATGACACTGTGATGATGCTGTGATGATGCACTGATGATGCTGTGACGGTGGTGTGATGATGTTGTTATGATGTAGTGATGGTGCAGGGATTATGCTGTGATGGTTCTCTGATGACTCTGTGGTGATGCTGTAATGATGCTGTGATGATGTTATGATGATGCAATGATGATGCTCTGATGACGCTGTGATGATGCAGTAATAAGCAGTAATGATGCTGTGATGATGCTGTGATGATGCTGTGACTATGCAGTGATGACGCTGTGACGATGCAGTGATGATGCAGTGATGATGATGTGATGATGCAGTGATGACGCTGTAATGATTATCTGATGATGCAGTGATGATGCATTGATGATGCTGTGATGGTGGTGTGATGATGCTGTGAAGACGCTCTGATGATGCTGGGATCATGCTGTGATGATGCTGTGATGACTCTGTGGTGATGCTGTAATGATTCTGTGATGATGCTGTGATGACACTGTGATGATGTTCTGATGATACTGCGATGATGCAGTGTTGATACTGCGACGATGCAGTGATGATTCTGTGATGATGCAGTGATGACGCTGTGTTGATGTAGTGATGACGCTGCGATGATGATTTTGTGATGGTGTGATGATGCTCTGATGATGCAGTGATGATGCAGTGATGATGCTGTGATGACACTGTGATGACGCTGTGAAGATGCAGTGATGATGGTGTGATGATGCTGTGAAGACGTTGTAATGATTATCTGATGATGCAATGATGATGCATTGATGATGCTGTGATGGTGGTATGATGATGTTGTGATGATGTAGTGATGGTGCAGGGATGATGGTGTGATGATGCTGTGAAGACGCTCTGATGATGCAGTGATGACGCTGTAATGATTATCTGATGATGCAGTGATGATGCTGCGATGGTGGTGTGATGATGTTGTGATGATGTAGTGATGGTGCAGGGATGATGCTGTGATGACTTTGTGGTGATGCTGTAATGATTCTGTGATGATGCAGTGATGATGCTGTGATGACACTGTGATGATGTTGTGATGATGCAGTGATGATGCTGTGAAGACGCTGTGATGATGCTGTGATGATGCAGTGATGACGCTGTGATGATATTGTGTAGTTGATGTGATGATGCAGAGGTGATGCAGTGATGATGCTGTGATGATGCAGTGATTATTCAGTGATGATGCTGTGATGATGCTTTGATGACGCTGTGATGATGTTGTAATAATACTGTGATGGTGCAGTGATGGTGTGATGATGCAGTGATGATGCAGTGATCATGCTGTGATGATGCTGATATAATGCTGTGATGATGCAGTGATTATGCAGTGATGATGCTGTGATGACACTGTGGTGATTTTGTGATGATGCAGTGATGATGGTGTGATGATGCTGTGATGACGCTGTGTTGATGCAGTGATGACGCTGCGATGATGATGTTGTGATGCTGTGATGATGCTATGATTATGTTGCGATGACTCTGTGATGATGCAGTGATGATGCTGTAATGATGCAGTTATGGTGTGATGATGCTCTGATGATGCAGTGATTATGCAGTGATGATGCTGTGATGACACTGTGATGATTCTGTGACGATGCAGTGATGATGCACTGATGATGGTGTGATGATGCTGTGAAGACGCTCTGATGATGCTGTGATGACGCAGTGATGATGATGTGATGATACAGTGATGACGCTGTGATGATTATCTGATGATGCAGTGATGATGCACTGATGATGCTGTGATGGTGGTGTGATGATGTTATGATGATGTAGTGATAGTACAGGGATGATGCTGTGATGATGCTGTGATGACTCTGTGGTGATGCTGTGATGATGCAGTGATGATGCTGTGATGATGCAGTGATGATGTTGTGATGATGCAATGATGATGCTCTGATGACGCTGTGATGATGCAGTAATAAGCAGTAATGATGCTGTGATGATGCTTTGATGATGCAGTGATTATGCACTGATGATGGTGTGATGACGGTCTAATGATGCTGTGATGATGCAGTGATGATGCTGTGTTGATGCAGTGATGATGCTGTGATGATGGTGTGATGATGCAGTGATTATGCAGTGATGATGCTCTGATGATGCTCTAATCATGCTCTGATGATGCTGTGATGATGCTTTGATGATGCAGGGATGATGCAGTGATGACGCTGTGAAGATGCAATTATGATGCTGTGATGATGCTGTGATGACACTGTGATGATGCTGTGATGATGCAGTGATTATGCAGTGATGATGCTGTTATGAGACTGTGATGATGTTGTGTAGACGATGTGATGATGCTGCAATGATGCTTAGATGACGCTTTGATGATGCAGTGATGATGCTGTGACTATGCAGTGATGACGCTGTGATGATGCATGATGATGCTGTGATTATGATGTGATGACGCCGTGATGATGTAGTGATGATGCTGTGATGATGCAGCGATGATGCAGTGATAATGCTGTGATGATGCAGTGATGATACTGTGATGATGCAGTAATGATGCACTGATGACGCTTTGTTGATGCTTTGTTTACGGTGCGATGATGATGGTTGATGCTCTGATGATGCTATGATTATGTTGCGATGACTCTGTGATGATGCTGTGATGATGCAGTGATGATGGTGTGATGATGCTCTGATGATGCAGTGATGATGATGTGATGACACTGTGATGATGCTGTGATGATTCAGTGATGATGCTGTGATGATGCTGTGAAGACGCTCTGATAATTCTGGCATGATGCAGTGATAATGATGTGATGATGCAGTGATGACGCTGTGATGATTATCTGATGATGCAGTGATGATGCATTGATGATGCTGTGATGGTGGTGTGATGATATTGTGATGATGTAGTGATTATGCAGTGATGATGCTGTGATGACTCTGTGATGATGCTGTAATGATGCTGTTATGATGCAGTGATTTTACAGTGATGATGCTGTTATGAAACTGTGATGATGTTGTGTAGACGATGTGATGATGCTTGGATGATGCTGTGATGACGCTTTGATGATGCAGTGATGATGCTCAGATGATGCAGTGATGATGCAGTGATGATGCAGAGATGATGCAGTGATGATGCTGTGATGATGCAGTGATTATTCAGTGATGATGCTGTGATGATGCTTTGATGACGCTGTGATGATGCTGTGACAATACTGTGATGATGCAGTGATGATGGTGTGATGATGCAGTGAGGATGCTGTGATGATGCAGTGATCATGCTGTCATGATGCTGATATAATGCTGTGATGATGCAGTGATGATGCTGTGATGATGCAGTGATGATACTGTGATGATGCAGTGATGACGCTGCGATGATGATGTCATGATGCTGTGATGATGCTATGATTATGTTGCGATGACTCTGTGATGATGCAGTGATGACGCTGTGATGATGCAGTGATGATGCTGTGACTATGCAGTGATGATGCTGTGTTGACCATGCGATGATGCTGTGATGAGGCAGTGATGAAGCAGTTAAGATGCTGTGATGATGCTCTGATGACACTCTGATGATGCTGTGATGATGCAGTGATGATGCTGTGATGACGCTGCGATGACACTGTGATGATGCTGTGATGATGCAGTGTTGATGCTGTGATTATGATGTGATGACGCCCTGATGATATAGTGATGATGCTGTGATGATGCAGTGATAATGCTGTGATGATGCAGTGATTATACAGTGATGAAGCTGTGATGACACTGTGATGATGCTGTGACGATGCAGTGATGATGCAGTGATGATGGTGTGATGATGCTGTGAAGACGCTGTAATGGTTATCTGATGATGCAGTGATGATGCATTGATGATGCTGTGATGGTGGTGTTATGATGTAGTGATGGTGCAGGGATGATGCTGTGATGATGCAGTGATGATGATGTGATGATGCAGTGATGACGCTGTAATGATTATCTGATGATGCAGTGATGATGCATTGATGATGCTGTGATGGTGGTGTGATGATGTAGTGATGGTGCAGGGATGATGCTGTCATGATGCTGTGATGACTCTGTGGTGATGCTGTAATGATTCTGTGATGATGCAGTGATGATGCTGTGATGACATCATGATGATGTTGTAATGACACTGCGATGATGCAGTGATGATACTGCGATGATGCAGTGATTATACTGTGATGATGCAGTGATGACGCTGTGTTGATGTAGTGATGACGCTGCGATGATGATGTTGTGATGCTGTGATGATGCAGTGGTGATGGTGTGATGATGCTCTGATGATGCAGTGATGACACTGTGATGACGCTGTGACGATGCAGTGATGATGGTGTGATGATGTTGTGAAGACGCTATAATGATTTCTGATGATGCAGTGATGATGCATTGATGATGCTGTGATGATGGTGTGATGATGTTGTGATGATGTAGTGATGGTGCAGGGATGATGGTGTGATGATGCTGTGAAGACGCTCTGATGATGCTGTGATGACACAGTGATTATGCAGTGATGACACTGTAATGATTATCTGATGATGCAGTGATGATGCTGCGATGGTGGTGTGATGATGTTGTGATGATGTAGTGATGGTGCAGGGATGATGCCGTGATGACTCTCTGGTGATGCTGTAATGATTCTGTGATGATGCAGTGATGATGCTGTGATGACACTGTGATGATATTGTGATGATACTGCAATGATGCAGTGATGATACTGTGATGATGCAGTGATGACGCTGTGTTGATGTAGTGATGACGCTGCGATGATGATGTTGTGATGCTGTGATGATGCAGTGGTGATGGTGTGATGACGCTCTGATGATGCAGTGATGATGCTGTTATGACACTGTGATGATGTTGTGATGATGCTGTGATGATGCTGTGAAGACGCTCTGATGATGCTGTGATGATGCTGTGATGGCGCTGTGATGATACAGTGATTATGCAGTGATGATGCTGTGATGACACTGTGATGATGTTGTGTAGATGCTGTGATGACACTGTGATGATGCTTTGATGATGCAGTGTTGACCATGCGATGATGCAGTGATGACGCAGTGATGACGCTGCGATGACACTGTGATGACGCTATGATGATGCAGTGATGCTGTGATGATGCAGTGATGATGCTGTGATGACACTGTGATGATGCTGTGATGATGCACTGATGATGCTGTGACGGTGGTGTGATGATGTTGTTATGATGTAGTGATGGTGCAGGGATTATGCTGTGATGGTTCTCTGATGACTCTGTGGTGATGCTGTAATGATGCTGTGATGATGTTATGATGATGCAATGATGATGCTCTGATGACGCTGTGATGATGCAGTAATAAGCAGTAATGATGCTCTGATGATGCTGTGATGACGCTGTGATGATGCTGTGACTATGCAGTGATGACGCTGTGACGATGCAGTGATGATGCAGTGATGATGATGTGATGATGCAGTGATGACGCTGTAATGATTATCTGATGATGCTGTGATGATGCAGTGATGATGCTGTGATGATGCTCTGATGATGCAATGATGATGCTCTGATGACGCTGTGATGATGCAGTAATAAGCAGTAATGATGCTGTGATGATGCTTTGATGATGCAGTGGTGATGCTGTGATGACGGTCTAATGATGCTGTGATGATGCTGTGTTGATGCAGTGATTATGCATTGATTATGCTGTTATGATGGTGTGATTATGCAGTGATTATGCTCTGATGACGCTCTAATCATGCTCTGATGATGCTGTGATGATGCTGTGATGATGATGTGATGATGCTTTGATGATGCAGGGATGATGCTGTGATGATGCTGTGAAGACGCAGTTATGATGCTGTGATGACGCTGTGATGATACAGTGATTATACAGTGATGATGCTGTGATGACACTGTGATGATGTTGTGTAGATGATGTGATGATGCTGTGATGACACTGTGATGATGCTGTGATGATGCAGTGTTGACCATGCGATGACACTGTGATGATGCAGTGATGCTGTGATGATGCAGTGATGATGAAGTGATGATGCAGTGATTTTGCTGTGATGACACTGTGATGATGCAGTGATGATGCAGTGATGATGCAGTGATTATGCAGTGATGATGCTGTTATGACACTGTGATGATGTTGTGTAGACGATGTGATGATGCTGCAATGATGCTTTGATGACGCTTTGATGATGCAGTGATGATGCTGTGATGATGCTGTGACTATGCAGTGATGACACTCTGATGATGCACTGATGATGCTGTGACTATGCAGTGATGATGCTGTGATGATGCAGTGTTGACCATGCGATGATGCTGTGATGAGGCAGTGATGAAGCAGTTAAGATGCTGTGATGATGCTCTGATGACACTCTGATGATGCTGTGATGATGCAGTGATGATGCTGTGATGATGCAGTGATGATGCTATGATGATGCTCTGATGACGCTGTGATGATGCAGTAATAAGCAGTAATGATGCTGTGATGATGCTTTGATGATGCAGTGATTATGCAGTGATGATGGTGTGATGACGGTCTAATGATGCTGTGATGATTCAGTGATGATGCTGTGTTGATGCAGTGATTATGCTGTGATGATGGTGTGATGATGCAGTGATTATGCAGTGATGATGCTCTAATCATGCTCTGATGATGCTGTGATTATGCTGTGATGACACTGTGATGATGCTGTGATGATACAGTGATTATGCAGTGATGATGCTGTGATGACACTGTGATGATGTTATGTAGGTGATGTGATGATGCTGTGATGATGCTGTGATGAGGCAGTGTTGACCATGCGATGATGCTGTGATGACGCAGTGATGATGCAGTGATGACGCTGCGATGACACTGTGATGACGCTGTGATGATGCAGTGATGCTCTGATGATGCAGTGATTATGCAGTGATGATGGTGTGATGATGCAGTGATTATGCTGTGATGATGCTGTGATGATGCTGTGATGACGCTGTGATGATGCAGTGATGATGCTGTGATGATGCAGTGATTATGCTGTGATGATGGTGTGATGATGCAGTGATTATGCTGTGATGATGCTGTGATGATGCTGTGATGACGCAGTGATGATGATGTGATGATGCTGTGATTACACTGTGATGATGTTGTGATGACACTGTGATGATGCAGTGATGATACTGCGATGATGCAGTGATGATACTGTGATGATGCAGTGATGACGCTGTGTTGATGTAGTGATGACGCTGCGATGATGATGCTGTGATGATGCAGTGGTGATGGTGTGATGATGCTCTGATGATGCAGTGATGATGCAGTGATGTTGCTGTGATGACACTGTGACGATGCATTAATGATGCTGTGAAGACGCTGTAATGATTATCTGATGATACAGTGATGATGCATTGATGATGCTGTGATGGCGGTGTGATGATGTTGTGATGATGTAGTGATGGTGCAGGGATGATGGTGTGATGATGCTGTGAAGACGCTCTGATGATGCTGTGATGACTCTGTGGTGATGCTGTAATGATTCTGTGATGATGCAGTGATGATGCTGTGATGATGATGTGATGATGCTTTCATGATGCAGGGATGATGCAGTGATGACGCTGTGAAGACGCAGTTATGATGCTGTGATGACGCTGTGATGATACTGTGATGACACTGTGATGGTGCAGAGATGATGCAGTGATTATGCAGTGATGATGCTGTTATGACACTGTGATGATATTGTGTAGACGATGTGATGATGCTGCAATGATGCTTTGATGACGCTTTGATGATGCAGTGATGATGCTGTGATGACGCTGTGATGATGCTGTGACTATGCAGTGATGACGCTGTGACTATGCAGTGATGATGCAGTGATGATGATGTGATGATGCAGTGATGACGCTGTAATGATTATCTGATGATGCAGTGATGATGCATTGATGATGCTGTGATGGTGGTGTGATGATGCTGTGAAGACGCTCTGATGATGCTGGGATCATGCTGTGATGACACTGTGATGATGTTCTGATGATACTGCGATGATGCAGTGTTGATACTGCAACGATGCAGTGATGATTCTGTGATGATGCAGTGATGACGCTGTGTTGATGTAGTGATGATGCTGCGATGACGATTTTGTGATGGTGTGATGATGCTCTGATGATGCAGTGATGATGCAGTGATGACGCTGTGAAGATGCAGTGATGATGGTGTGATGATGCTGTGAAGACGTAATGATTATCTGATGATGCAATGATGATGCATTGATGATGCTGTGATGGTGGTATGATGATGTTGTGATGATGTAGTGATGGTGCAGGGATGATGGTGTGATGATGCTGTGAAGACGCTGTGATGACACAGTGATGATGCAGTGATGACGCTGTAATGATTATCTGATGATGCAGTGATGATGCTGCGATGGTGGTGTGATGATGTAGTGATGGTGCAGGGATGATGCTGTGATGACTCTGTGGTGATGCTGTAATGATTCTGTGATGATGCAGTGATGATGCTGTGATGACACTGTGATGATGTTGTGATGATGCAGTGATGATGCTGTGAAGACGCTGTGATGATGCTGTGATGATGCAGTGATGACGCTGTGATGATATTGTGTAGTTGATGTGATGATGCAGAGGTGATGCAGTGATGATGCTGTGATGATGCAGTGATTATTCAGTGATGATGCTGTGATGATGCTTTGATGACGCTGTGATGATGTTGTGATAATACTGTGATGGTGCAGTGATGATGGTGTGATGATGCAGTGATGATGCAGTGATCATGCTGTGATGATGCTGATATAATGCTGTGATGATGCAGTGATTATGCAGTGATGATGCTGTGATGACACTGTGGTGATTTTGTGATGATGCAGTGATGATGGTGTGATGATGCTGTGATGACGCTGTGTTGATGCAGTGATGACGCTGCGATGATGATGTTGTGATGCTGTGATGATGCTATGGTTATGTTGCGATGACTCTGTGATGATGCAGTGATGATGCTGTAATGATGCAGTTATGGTGTGATGATGCTCTGATGATGCAGTGATTATGCAGTGATGATGCTGTGATGACACTGTGATGATTCTGTGACGATGCAGTGATGATGCACTGATGATGGTGTGATGATGCTGTGAAGACGCTCTGATGATGCTGTGATGACGCAGTGATGATGATGTGATGATACAGTGATGACGCTGTGATGATTATCTGATGATGCAGTGATGATGCACTGATGATGCTGTGATGGTGGTGTGATGATGTTATGATGATGTAGTGATAGTGCAGGGATGATGCTGTGATGATGCTGTGATGACTCTGTGGTGATGCTGTAATGATGCTGTGATGATGCTGTGATGACACTGCGATGATGATGTTGTGATGATTCTGCGATGATGCTGTGATGATGCTGTGAAGATGCTGTGATGATGCAGTAATAAGCAGTAATGATGCTGTGATGACTCTGTGGTGATGCTGTAATGATGCTGTGATGATGCTGTGATGACACTGCGATGATGATGTTGTGATGATGCTGTGATAATACTGTGATGATGCTGTGATGATGCTGATATAATGCTGTGATGATGCAGTGATTATGCAGTGATGATGCTGTGATGACACTGTGGTGATTTTGTGATGATGCAGTGATGATGGTGTGATGATGCTGTGATGACACTCTGATGATGCTGTGATGACGCTGTGATGATGATGTTGTGATGCTGTGATGATGCTATGATTATGTTGCGATGACTCTGTGATGATGCAGTGATGATGTTGTGATGATGCAGTGATGGTGTGATGATGCTCTGATGATGCAGTGATGATGCAGTGATGATGCTGTGATGACACTGTGATGATGCTGTGACGATGCAGTGATGATGGTGTGATGATGCTGTGAAGACGCTCTGATGATGCTGTGATGACGCAGTGATGATGATGTGATGATACAGTGATGACGCTGTGATGATTGTCTGATGATGCAGTGATGATGCACTGATGATGCTGTGATGATGTTGTGATGATGTAGTGATGGTGCAGGGATGATGCTGTCATGAGGCTGTGATGACTCTGTGGTGATGCTGTAATGATGCTGCGATGATGCAGTGATGATACTGTGATGATGCTGTGATGACACTGTGATGATGTTGTGATGATGCTGCGATGATGCAGTGATGATACTGTGATGATGCAGTGATGATGCAGTGATCATGCTGTGATGACGCTATGATGATGCTGTGATTACACTCTGATGATGCACTGATGATGCTGTGACTATGCAGTGATGATGTTGTGATGATGCAGTGTTGACCATGCGATGATGCTGTGATGAGGCAGTGATGAAGCAGTTAAGATGCTGTGATGATGCTCTGATGACACTCTGATAATGCAATGATGATGCTCTGATGACGCTTTGATGATGCAGTAATAAGCAGTAATGATGCTGTGATGATGCTGTGATGATGTTTTTATGATGCAGTGATTATGCAGTGATGATGGTATGATGACGGTCTAATGATGCTGTGATGATGCAGTGATGATGCTGTGATGATGCAGTGATTATGCTGTGATGATGGTGTGATGATGCAGTGATTATGCAGTGATGATGCTCTGATGACGCTCTAATCATGCTCTGATGATGCTGTGATGATGATGTGATGATTCTTTGATGATGCAGGGATGATGCAGTGATGACGCTGGGAAGACGCAGTTATGATGCTGTGATGACGCTGTGATGATACAGTGATTATGCAGTGATGATGCTGTGATGACACTGTGATGATGTTGTGTAGATGCTGTGATGACACTGTGATGATGCTTTGATGATGTAGTGTTGACCATGCGTTGATGCAGTGATGACGCAGTGATGACGCTGCGATGACACTGTGATGACGCTATGATGATGCAGTGATGCTGTGATGATGCAGTGATGATGCTGTGATGACACTGTGATGATGCTGTGATGATGCACTGATGATGCTGTGACGGTGGTGTGATGATGTTGTTATGATGTAGTGATGGTGCAGGGATTATGCTGTGATGGTTCTCTGATGACTCTGTGGTGATGCTGTAATGATGCTGTGATGATGTTATGATGATGCAATGATGATGCTCTGATGACGCTGTGATGATGCAGTAATAAGCAGTAATGATGCTGTGATGATGCTGTGATGACGCTGTGATGATGCTGTGACTATGCAGTGATGACGCTGTGACGATGCAGTGATGATGCAGTGATGATGATGTGATGATGCAGTGATGACGCTGTAATGATTATCTGATGATGCAGTGATGATGCATTGATGATGCTGTGATGGTGGTGTGATGATGCTGTGAAGACGCTCTGATGATGCTGGGATCATGCTGTGATGATGCTGTGATGACTCTGTGGTGATGCTGTAATGATTCTGTGATGATGCTGTGATGACACTGTGATGATGTTCTGATGATACTGCGATGATGCAGTGTTGATACTGCGACGATGCAGTGATGATTCTGTGATGATGCAGTGATGACGCTGTGTTGATGTAGTGATGACGCTGCGATGATGATTTTGTGATGGTGTGATGATGCTCTGATGATGCAGTGATGATGCAGTGATGATGCTGTGATGACACTGTGATGACGCTGTGAAGATGCAGTGATGATGGTGTGATGATGCTGTGAAGACGTTGTAATGATTATCTGATGATGCAATGATGATGCATTGATGATGCTGTGATGGTGGTATGATGATGTTGTGATGATGTAGTGATGGTGCAGGGATGATGGTGTGATGATGCTGTGAAGACGCTCTGATGATGCAGTGATGACGCTGTAATGATTATCTGATGATGCAGTGATGATGCTGCGATGGTGGTGTGATGATGTTGTGATGATGTAGTGATGGTGCAGGGATGATGCTGTGATGACTCTGTGGTGATGCTGTAATGATTCTGTGATGATGCAGTGATGATGCTGTGATGACACTGTGATGATGTTGTGATGATGCAGTGATGATGCTGTGAAGACGCTGTGATGATGCTGTGATGATGCAGTGATGACGCTGTGATGATATTGTGTAGTTGATGTGATGATGCAGAGGTGATGCAGTGATGATGCTGTGATGATGCAGTGATTATTCAGTGATGATGCTGTGATGATGCTTTGATGACGCTGTGATGATGTTGTAATAATACTGTGATGGTGCAGTGATGGTGTGATGATGCAGTGATGATGCAGTGATCATGCTGTGATGATGCTGATATAATGCTGTGATGATGCAGTGATTATGCAGTGATGATGCTGTGATGACACTGTGGTGATTTTGTGATGATGCAGTGATGATGCTGTGATGACGCTGTGTTGATGCAGTGATGACGCTGCGATGATGATGTTGTGATGCTGTGATGATGCTATGATTATGTTGCGATGACTCTGTGATGATGCAGTGATGATGCTGTAATGATGCAGTTATGGTGTGATGATGCTCTGATGATGCAGTGATTATGCAGTGATGATGCTGTGATGACACTGTGATGATTCTGTGACGATGCAGTGATGATGCACTGATGATGGTGTGATGATGCTGTGAAGACGCTCTGATGATGCTGTGATGACGCAGTGATGATGATGTGATGATACAGTGATGACGCTGTGATGATTATCTGATGATGCAGTGATGATGCACTGATGATGCTGTGATGGTGGTGTGATGACTCTGTGGTGATGCTGTGATGATGCAGTGATGATGCTGTGATGATGCAGTGATGATGTTGTGATGATGCAATGATGATGCTCTGATGACGCTGTGATGATGCAGTAATAAGCAGTAATGATGCTGTGATGATGCTTTGATGATGCAGTGATGATGCTGTGTTGATGCAGTGATGATGCTGTGATGATGGTGTGATGATGCAGTGATTATGCAGTGATGATGCTCTGATGATGCTCTAATCATGCTCTGATGATGCTGTGATGATGCTTTGATGATGCAGGGATGATGCAGTGATGACGCTGTGAAGATGCAATTATGATGCTGTGATGATGCTGTGATGACACTGTGATGATGCTGTGATGATGCAGTGATTATGCAGTGATGATGCTGTTATGAGACTGTGATGATGTTGTGTAGACGATGTGATGATGCTGCAATGATGCTTAGATGACGCTTTGATGATGCAGTGATGATGCTCTGATGATGCTGTGACTATGCAGTGATGACGCTGTGATGATGCATGATGATGCTGTGATTATGATGTGATGACGCCGTGATGACTCTGTGATGATGCTGTGATGATGCAGTGATGATGGTGTGATGATGCTCTGATGATGCAGTGATGATGATGTGATGACACTGTGATGATGCTGTGATGATTCAGTGATGATGCTGTGATGATGCTGTGAAGACGCTCTGATAATTCTGGCATGATGCAGTGATAATGATGTGATGATGCAGTGATGACGCTGTGATGATTATCTGATGATGCAGTGATGATGCATTGATGATGCTGTGATGGTGGTGTGATGATATTGTGATGATGTAGTGATTATGCAGTGATGATGCTGTGATGACTCTGTGATGATGCTGTAATGATGCTGTTATGATGCAGTGATTTTACAGTGATGATGCTGTTATGAAACTGTGATGATGTTGTGTAGACGATGTGATGATGCTTGGATGATGCTGTGATGACGCTTTGATGATGCAGTGATGATGCTCAGATGATGCTGTGATGATGCAGTGATGACTCTGTAATGATTATCTGATGATGCAGTGATGATGCAGTGATGATGCAGAGATGATGCAGTGATGATGCTGTGATGATGCAGTGATTATTCAGTGATGATGCTGTGATGATGCTTTGATGACGCTGTGATGATGCTGTGACAATACTGTGATGATGCAGTGATGATGGTGTGATGATGCAGTGAGGATGCTGTGATGATGCAGTGATCATGCTGTCATGATGCTGATATAATGCTGTGATGATGCAGTGATGATGCTGTGATGATGCAGTGATGATACTGTGATGATGCAGTGATGACGCTGCGATGATGATGTCATGATGCTGTGATGATGCTATGATTATGTTGCGATGACTCTGTGATGATGCAGTGATGATGCTGTGATGATGCAGTGATGATGCTGTGACTATGCAGTGATGATGCTGTGTTGACCATGCGATGATGCTGTGATGAGGCAGTGATGAAGCACTTAAGATGCTGTGATGATGCTCTGATGACACTCTGATGATGCTGTGATGATGCAATGATGATGCTGTGATGACGCTGCGATGACACTGTGATGATGCTGTGATGATGCAGTGATGATGCAGTGATGATGCTGTGATGACACTGTGATGATGCTGTGACGATGCAGTGATGATGGTGTGATGATGCTGTGAAGACGCTCTGATGATGCTGTGATGACGCAGTGATGATGATGTGATGATACAGTGATGATGCTGTGATGATTGTCTGATGATGCAGTGATGATGCACTGATGATGCTGTGATGATGTTGTGATGATGTAGTGATGGTGCAGGGATGATGCTGTCATGAGGCTGTGATGACTCTGTGGTGATGCTGTAATGATGCTGCGATGATGCAGTGATGATACTGTGATGATGCTGTGATGACACTGTGATGATGTTGTGATGATGCTGCGATGATGCAGTGATGATACTGTGATGATGCAGTGATCATGCTGTGATGACGCTATGATGATGCTGTGATTACACTCTGATGATGCACTGATGATGCTGTGACTATGCAGTGATGATGTTGTGATGATGCAGTGTTGACCATGCGATGATGCTGTGATGAGGCTGTCCTGGTTTCAGTTAGAACAGAGTTAATTTTCTTCCTAGTAGCTGGTAGAATGCTATGTTTTGGCTTAGGAGGAGAAGAGTGCTGATAACACCCTGATGTTTTAATTGTTGCAGAGCAGTGCTTATACTAAGCCAAGGACATCTCAGCTTCGTGCTCTGTCCTGCTAACGGGCAGGCTGGGGGTGCAGCAAGAGCTGGGAGGGGACAGACCTAGGACAGGTGACCCAAACTAGCCAAAGAGGTATTCCATACCATCTGACGTCATGCCAAACAATATATAGGGGTGGCTAGCCGGGGGAGGGGGGCCGGACTGCTCGGGGTTAGGCTGGGCATCGGTCAGCGGGTGGTGAGCAATTGCATTGTGCATCACTTGTTTGTACACATTATTAATAGTAGTAATATTATCATCATTGTATTATTATTATTATTATTATTATTATTTTCCAGTCTTATTAAACTGTCTTTATCTCAACTCACGGGCTTCACTTTCCATTTCTCTCCCCCGTCCCAGAGAGGGAGGGGGGAGGGTGAGCGAACGGCTGTGTGGTGTTTAGCTGCCGGCCGGGTTAAACCACGACAGTCTTTTTGGCGCCCAACGTGGGGCTCGAAAGGTTGAGATAACGGCAGATCTGATCAGAGTGTGTTAAACTAAAATTGGTATAAGTATTAGACCTGCTTAATAGTCACTTGCCATAATGCTGATTGCTTTAATCTCAAGTCTGCTGCGCCTGTTTTCCAAATTGAGTATTATAGCACATTATTTTCCGTATGTGCTCTCTGTCATGTTGTTTATCCTCTCCGGGCCCTGGTTTCAGATCATTGTGGTACTGTGTGTTGTAACAGTGGCTTATGAGACGATGAAATATCTGGTCATGACTCTAACTTGGTATTTGTATTCAGTAACATCGTCGACTCTATACTTTGGAAACTGTATCTTGGAAACTATTAGCAATTATACCTGTTGCCTTTTTTCATTAGGGAGTCAATCTGTGGAGGGGAAAGGGGAAGATATTTTTTCTTACTCAATCACTCTCCCTTTCTCCTTCACCACCCCCTTATCCTCCTTGGTCACTCTCCCGTTCTCCTTCACCACCCTCTTATCCTCCGAGCTTGTTACAATAGCTCTCCAGGATATTGAATATCCTTGGGATACTCAGACCAGCATGGTCTTGTTGTTATGCCTCCTGAATGTGCTTCAGGTTTTGCTTAAAGTTAAACAACTACTTAGGAAGCTCATCCAGAGATCTGCCCGGAGGCAGTATAGTTGTGGGTGGCAGGGAGTATGGGAGGATATGGGCAGGCATCTAGAGCAGTTGGCACCCCCAGTGTTTTGGAAATTCACCCCTGGGGCCCACAATGATCTGAAACCAATAGATGTCCTGGTTTCAGTTAGAACAGAGTTAATTTTCTTCCTAGTAGCTGGTAGAATGCTATGTTTTGGCTTAGGAGGAGAAGAGTGCTGATAACACCCTGATGTTTTAATTGTTGCAGAGCAGTGCTTATACTAAGCCAAGGACATCTCAGCTTCGTGCTCTGTCCTGCTAACGGGCAGGCTGGGGGTGCAGCAAGAGCTGGGAGGGGACAGACCTAGGACAGGTGACCCAAACTAGCCAAAGAGGTATTCCATACCATCTGACGTCATGCCAAACAATATATAGGGGTGGCTAGCCGGGGGAGGGGGGCCGGACTGCTCGGGGTTAGGCTGGGCATCGGTCAGCGGGTGGTGAGCAATTGCATTGTGCATCACTTGTTTGTACACATTATTAATAGTAGTAATATTATCATCATTGTATTATTATTATTATTATTATTATTATTTTCCAGTCTTATTAAACTGTCTTTATCTCAACTCACGGGCTTCACTTTCCATTTCTCTCCCCCGTCCCAGAGAGGGAGGGGGGAGGGTGAGCGAACGGCTGTGTGGTGTTTAGCTGCCGGCCGGGTTAAACCACGACAGAGGCACTGATGAAGCAGTTAAGATGCTGTGATGATGCTCTGATGACACTCTGATAATGCAATGATGATGCTCTGATGACGCTTTGATGATGCAGTAATAAGCAGTAATGATGCTGTGATGATGCTGTGATGATGTTTTTATGATGCAGTGATTATGCAGTGATGATGGTATGATGACGGTCTAATGATGCTGTGATGATGCAGTGATTATGCTGTGATGATGGTGTGATGATGCAGTGATTATGCAGTGATGATGCTCTGATGACGCTCTAATCATGCTCTGATGATGCTGTGATGATGATGTGATGATTCTTTGATGATGCAGGGATGATGCAGTGATGACGCTGGGAAGACGCAATTATGATGCTGTGATGACGCTGTGATGATACAGTGATTATGCAGTGATGATGCTGTGATGACACTGTGATGATGTTGTGTAGATGCTGTGATGACACTGTGATGATGCTTTGATGATGCAGTGTTGACCATGCGATGATGCAGTGATGACGCAGTGATGACGCTGCGATGACACTGTGATGACGCTATGATGATGCAGTGATGCTGTGATGATGCAGTGATGATGCTGTGATGACACTGTGATGATGCTGTGATGATGCACTGATGATGCTGTGACGGTGGTGTGATGATGTTGTTATGATGTAGTGATGGTGCAGGGATTATGCTGTGATGGTTCTCTGATGACTCTGTGGTGATGCTGTAATGATGCTGTGATGATGTTATGATGATGCAATGATGATGCTCTGATGACGCTGTGATGATGCAGTAATAAGCAGTAATGATGCTGTGATGATGCTGTGATGACGCTGTGATGATGCTGTGACTATGCAGTGATGACGCTGTGACGATGCAGTGATGATGCAGTGATGATGATGTGATGATGCAGTGATGACGCTGTAATGATTATCTGATGATGCAGTGATGATGCATTGATGATGCTGTGATGGTGGTGTGATGATGCTGTGAAGACGCTCTGATGATGCTGGGATCATGCTGTGATGATGCTGTGATGACTCTGTGGTGATGCTGTAATGATTCTGTGATGATGCTGTGATGACACTGTGATGATGTTCTGATGATACTGCGATGATGCAGTGTTGATACTGCGACGATGCAGTGATGATTCTGTGATGATGCAGTGATGACGCTGTGTTGATGTAGTGATGACGCTGCGATGATGATTTTGTGATGGTGTGATGATGCTCTGATGATGCAGTGATGATGTAGTGATGATGCTGTGATGACACTGTGATGACGCTGTGAAGATGCAGTGATGATGGTGTGATGATGCTGTGAAGACGTTGTAATGATTATCTGATGATGCAATGATGATGCATTGATGATGCTGTGATGGTGGTATGATGATGTTGTGATGATGTAGTGATGGTGCAGGGATGATGGTGTGATGATGCTGTGAAGACGCTCTGATGATGCAGTGATGACGCTGTAATGATTATCTGATGATGCAGTGATGATGCTGCGATGGTGGTGTGATGATGTTGTGATGATGCAGTGATGATGCTGTGATGATGCAGTGATGATGTTGTGATGATGCAATGATGATGCTCTGATGACACTGTGATGATGCAGTAATAAGCAGTAATGATGCTGTGATGATGCTTTGATGATGCAGTGATTATGCACTGATGATGGTGTGATGACGGTCTAATGATGCTGTGATGATGCAGTGATGATGCTGTGTTGATGCAGTGATGATGCTGTGATGATGGTGTGATGATGCAGTGATTATGCAGTGATGATGCTCTGATGATGCTCTAATCATGCTCTGATGATGCTGTGATGATGCTTTGATGATGCAGGGATGATGCAGTGATGACGCTGTGAAGATGCAATTATGATGCTGTGATGATGCTGTGATGACACTGTGATGATGCTGTGATGATGCAGTGATTATGCAGTGATGATGCTGTTATGAGACTGTGATGATGTTGTGTAGACGATGTGATGATGCTGCAATGATGCTTAGATGACGCTTTGATGATGCAGTGATGATGCTGTGATGATGCTGTGACTATGCAGTGATGACGCTGTGATGATGCATGATGATGCTGTGATTATGATGTGATGACGCCGTGATGACGCCGTGATGATGTAGTGATGATGCTGTGATGATGCAGTGATAATGCTGTGATGATGCAGTGATGATACTGTGATGATGCAGTAATGATGCACTGATGACGCTTTGTTGATGCTTTGTTTACGGTGCGATGATGATGGTTGATGCTCTGATGATGCTATGATTATGTTGCGATGACTCTGTGATGATGCTGTGATGATGCAGTGATGATGGTGTGATGATGCTCTGATGATGCAGTGATGATGATGTGATGACACTGTGATGATGCTGTGATGATTCAGTGATGATGCTGTGATGATGCTGTGAAGACGCTCTGATAATTCTGGCATGATGCAGTGATAATGATGTGATGATGCAGTGATGACGCTGTGATGATTATCTGATGATGCAGTGATGATGCATTGATGATGCTGTGATGGTGGTGTGATGATATTGTGATGATGTAGTGATTATGCAGTGATGATGCTGTGATGACTCTGTGATGATGCTGTAATGATGCTGTTATGATGCAGTGATTTTACAGTGATGATGCTGTTATGAAACTGTGATGATGTTGTGTAGACGATGTGATGATGCTTGGATGATGCTGTGATGACGCTTTGATGATGCAGTGATGATGCTCAGATGATGCTGTGATGATGCAGTGATGACTCTGTAATGATTATCTGATGATGCAGTGATGATGCAGTGATGAAGCAGAGATGATGCAGTGATGATGCTGTGATGATGCAGTGATTATTCAGTGATGATGCTGTGATGATGCTTTGATGACGCTGTGATGATGCTGTGACAATACTGTGATGATGCAGTGATGATGGTGTGATGATGCAGTGAGGATGCTGTGATGATGCAGTGATCATGCTGTCATGATGCTGATATAATGCTGTGATGATGCAGTGATGATGCTGTGATGATGCAGTGATGATACTGTGATGATGCAGTGATGACGCTGCGATGATGATGTCATGATGCTGTGATGATGCTATGATTATGTTGCGATGACTCTGTGATGATGCAGTGATGATGCTGTGATGATGCAGTGATGATGCTGTGACTATGCAGTGATGATGCTGTGTTGACCATGCGATGATGCTGTGATGAGGCAGTGATGAAGCAGTTAAGATGCTGTGATGATGCTCTGATGACACTCTGATGATGCTGTGATGATGCAGTGATGATGCTGTGATGACGCTGCGATGACACTGTGATGATGCTGTGATGATGCAGTGATGATGCAGTGATGATGCTGTGATGACACTGTGATGATGCTGTGACGATGCAGTGATGATGGTGTGATGATGCTGTGAAGACGCTCTGATGATGCTGTGATGACGCAGTGATGATGATGTGATGATACAGTGATGACGCTGTGATGATTGTCTGATGATGCAGTGATGATGCACTGATGATGCTGTGATGATGTTGTGATGATGTAGTGATGGTGCAGGGATGATGCTGTCATGAGGCTGTGATGACTCTGTGGTGATGCTGTAATGATGCTGCGATGATGCAGTGATGATACTGTGATGATGCTGTGATGACACTGTGATGATGTTGTGATGATGCTGCGATGATGCAGTGATGATACTGTGATGACGCTATGATGATGCTGTGATTACACTCTGATGATGCAGTGACTATGCAGTGATGATGTTGTGATGATGCAGTGTTGACCATGCGATGATGCTGTGATGAGGCAGTGATGAAGCAGTTAAGATGCTGTGATGATGCTCTGATGACACTCTGATAATGCAATGATGATGCTCTGATGACGCTTTGATGATGCAGTAATAAGCAGTAATGATTCTGTGATGATGCTGTGATGATGTTTTTATGATGCAGTGATTATGCAGTGATGATGGTGTGATGACGGTCTAATGATGCTGTGATGATGCAGTGATGATGCTGTGATGATGCTGTGATGATGCAGTGATGATGCAGTGATTATGCAGTGATGATGCTCTGATGACGCTCTAATCATGCTCTGATGATGCTGTGATGATGCAGTGATGATGATGTGATGATCCTTTGATGATGCAGGGATGATGCAGTGATGACGCTGGGAAGACGCAGTTATGATGCTGTGATGACGCTGTGATGATACAGTGATTATGCAGTGATGATGCTGTGATGACACTGTGATGATGTTGTGTAGATGATGTGATGATGCTGTGATGACACTGTGATGATGCTTTGATGATGCAGTGTTGACCATGCGATGATGCTGTGATGACGCAGTGATGACGCTGCGATGACACTGTGATGACGCTGTGATGATGCAGTGATGCTGTGATGATGCAGTGATGATGCTGTGATGACACTGTGATGATGCTGTGATGATGCAGTGATGATGCAGTGATTATGCAGTGATGATGCTGTGATGACACTGTGATGATGTTGTGTAGACGATGTGATGATGCTGCAATGATGCTTTGATGACGCTTTGATGATGCTGTGATGAAGCTGTGATGACGCTGTGATGATGCTGTGACTATGCAGTGATGACGCTGTGATGATGCAGCGATGATGCAGTGATAATACTGTGATGATGCAGTGATTATACAGTGATGATGCTGTGATGACACTGTGATGATGCTGTAATGATTATCTGATGATGCAGTGATTATGCAGTGATGATGCTGTGATGGTGGTGTGATGATGTAGTGGTGGTGCAGGGATGATGGTGTGATGATGCTGTGAAGACGCTCTGATGATGCTGTGATGACGCAGTGATGATGCAGTGATGACGCTGTAATGATTATCTGATGATGCAGTGATGATGCACTGATGATGCTGTGATGGTGGTGTGATGATGTAGTGATGGTGCAGGGATGATGCTGTCATGACACTGTGATGATGTTGTGATGATTCTGCGATGATGCAGTGATGATACTGTGATGATGCAGTGATGACGCTGTGTTGATGTAGTGATGACGCTGCGATGATGATGTTGTGATGCTGCGATGATGCTATGATTATGTTGCGATGACTCTGTGATGATGCAGTGATGATGCTGTGATGATGCAGTGATGATGATGTGATGACACTGTGATGATGCTGTGACGATGCAGTGATGATGCTGTGACGATGCAGTGATGATGCTGTGACGATGCAGAGATGATACAATGATGATGCAGTGATTATTCAGTGATGATGCTTTGATGACGCTGTGATGATGCTGTGATAATACTGTGATGATGCAGTGATGATGGTGTGATGATGCAGTGATCATGCTGTGATGATGCTGTGATGATGCTGATATAATGCTGTGATGATGCAGTGATTATGCAGTGATGATGCTTTGATGACACTGTGCTGATTTTGTGATGATGCAGTGATGATGGTGTGATGATGCTGTGATGACGCTGTGTTGATGCAGTGATGACGCTGCGATGATGATGTTGTGATGCTGTGATGATGCTATGATTATGTTGCGATGACTCTGTGATGATGCAGTGATGATGCTGTGATGATGCAGTGATGGTGTGATGATGCTCTGATGATGCAGTGATTATGCAGTGATGACGCTGTTATGATGCTGTGACAATGCAGTGATGATGCAGTGATGATGGTGCGATGATGCTGTGAAGACGCTCTGATGATGCTGTGATGGTGGTGTGATGATGTAGTGATGGTGCAGGGATGATGCTGTGATGATGCTGTGATGACTCTGTGGTGATGCTGTAATGATTCTGTGATGATGCAGTGATGATGCTGTGATGACATCATGATGATGTTGTAATGATACTGCGATGATGCAGTGATGATACTGTGATGATGCAGTGATGACGCTGTGTTGATGTAGTGATGACGCTGCGATGATGATGTTGTGATGCTGTGATGATGCAGTGGTGATGGTGTGATGATGCTCTGATGATGCAGTGATGATGCAGTGATGACACTGTGATGACGCTGTGACGATGCAGTGATGATGGTGTGATGATGCTGTGAAGACGCTATAATGATTTCTGATGATGCAGTGATGATGCATTGATGATGCTGTGATGATGGTGTGATGATGTTGTGATGATGTAGTGATGGTGCAGGGATGATGGTGTGATGATGCTGTGAAGACGCTCTGATGATGCTGTGATGACACAGTGATTATGCAGTGATGACGCTGTAATGATTATCTGATGATGCAGTGATGATGCTGCGATGGTGGTGTGATGATGTTGTGATGATGTAGTGATGGTGCAGGGATGATGCTGTGATGACTCTCTGGTGATGCTGTAATGATGCTGTGATGATGCAGTGATGATGCTGTGATGACACTGTGATGATGTTGTGATGATACTGCAATGATGCAGTGATGATACTGTGATGATGCAGTGATGACGCTGTGTTGATGTAGTGATGACGCTGCGATGGTGATGTTTTGATGCTGTGATGATGCAGTGGTGATGGTGTGATGACGCTCTGATGATGCAGTGATGATGCTCTTATGACACTGTGATGATGTTGTGATGATGCAGTGATGATGCTGTGATGATGCTGTGATGATGCTGTGAAGATGCAGTGATTATTCAGTGATGATGCTGTGATGATGCTTTGATGATGCTGTGATGATGCTGTGATAATACTGTGATGATGCTGTGATGATGCTGATATAATGCTGTGATGATGCAGTGATGATGGTGTGATGATGCTGTGATGACACTCTGATGATGCTGTGATGACGCTGCGATGATAATGTTGTGATGCTGTGATGATGCTATGATTATGTTGCGATGACACTGTGATGATGTTGTGATGATGCAGTGATGATGCAGTGATGATGCTGTGATGATGCAGTGATGGTGTGATGATGCTCTGATGATGCAGTGATTATGCAGTGATGACGCTGTGATGATGCTGTGACAATGCAGTGATGATGCAGTGATGATGGTGCGATGATGCTGTGAAGACGCTCTGATGATGCTGTGATGGTGGTGTGATGATGTAGTGATGGTGCAGGGATGATGCTGTGATGATGCTGTGATGACTCTGTGGTGATGCTGTAATGATTCTGTGATGATGCAGTGATGATGCTGTGATGACATCATGATGATGTTGTAATGATACTGCGATGATGCAGTGATGATACTGTGATGATGCAGTGATGACGCTGTGTTGATGTAGTGATGACGCTGCGATGATGATGTTGTGATGCTGTGATGATGCAGTGGTGATGGTGTGATGATGCTCTGATGATGCAGTGATGATGCAGTGATGACACTGTGATGACGCTGTGACGATGCAGTGATGATGGTGTGATGATGCTGTGAAGACGCTATAATGATTTCTGATGATGCAGTGATGATGCATTGATGATGCTGTGATGATGGTGTGATGATGTTGTGATGATGTAGTGATGGTGCAGGGATGATGGTGTGATGATGCTGTGAAGACGCTCTGATGATGCTGTGATGACACAGTGATTATGCAGTGATGACGCTGTAATGATTATCTGATGATGCAGTGATGATGCTGCGATGGTGGTGTGATGATGTTGTGATGATGTAGTGATGGTGCAGGGATGATGCTGTGATGACTCTCTGGTGATGCTGTAATGATGCTGTGATGATGCAGTGATGATGCTGTGATGACACTGTGATGATGTTGTGATGATACTGCAATGATGCAGTGATGATACTGTGATGATGCAGTGATGACGCTGTGTTGATGTAGTGATGACGCTGCGATGGTGATGTTTTGATGCTGTGATGATGCAGTGGTGATGGTGTGATGACGCTCTGATGATGCAGTGATGATGCTCTTATGACACTGTGATGATGTTGTGATGATGCAGTGATGATGCTGTGATGATGCTGTGATGATGCTGTGAAGATGCAGTGATTATTCAGTGATGATGCTGTGATGATGCTTTGATGATGCTGTGATGATGCTGTGATAATACTGTGATGATGCTGTGATGATGCTGATATAATGCTGTGATGATGCAGTGATGATGGTGTGATGATGCTGTGATGACACTCTGATGATGCTGTGATGACGCTGCGATGATAATGTTGTGATGCTGTGATGATGCTATGATTATGTTGCGATGAATCTGTGATGATGCAGTGATGATGTTGTGATGATGCAGTGATGGTGTGATGATGCTCTGATGATGCAGTGATGATGCAGTGATTATGCTGTGATGATGGTGTGATGATGCTTTGATGACGCAGGGATGATGCTGTGTTGATGCAGTGATGATGCAGTGATTATGCTGTGATGATGGTGTGATGATGCAGTGATTATGCAGTGATGGTGCTCTGATGACGCTGTAATCATGCTCTGATGACGCTGTGATGATGCAGTGTTGACCATGCGATGATGCTGTGATGACACTGTGATGACGCTGTGATGATGCAGTGATGCAGGGATGATGCAGTGATGATGCTGTGATGACGCTGTGATGACACTGTGATGATGCTGTGATGATGCAGTGATGATGGTGTGATGATGCTGTGAAGACGCTCTGATGATGCTGTGATGATGCAGTGATGATGTGATGATACAGTGATGACGCTGTGATGATTATGTGATGATGCAGTGATGATGCACTGATGATGCTGTGATGACGCTGTGATGATGCAGTAATAAGCAGTAATAATGCTGTGATGATGCTGTGATGATGCTTTGATGATGCAGTGATTATGCTGTGATGATGCAGTGATCATGCTGTGATGATGCTGATATAATGCTCTGATGATGCAGTGAATATGCAGTGAATATGCAGTGATGACGCTGTGATGATGCTGTGATGATGCAGTGATGATGATGTGATGATGCAGTTATGATGCAATGATGATGTAGTGGTGATGCTCCGATGATGCAGTGGTGATGCAGTAACTAAGCAGAAATGATGCTGTAATGATGCTGTGATGAAGATGTGATTATGCAGTGATTACGCAGTCATGATGTTGTGATGATGCTCTGATGATGCAGTCATGATGCTGTGATGATGCAGTGTTGACCATGCGATGATGCTGTGAGGAGGCAGTGATGAAGCACTTAAGATGCTCTGATGATGCTCTGATGACGCAGTGATGATTTTGTAATTACGCTGTGATGATGCATTTATGTTGCTGCGATGACACTGTGACGACGCTGTGGTGATGCAGTGACGCAGTGATGATACTGCGATGATGTTGAGATAATGTTGTGAGGATGCACCCGAGGTGCGATCCTGACCCCGTTGCGGCTAGCAAACACTTCGTCCGGGACCGGAGTCCTGGGGCTCAGTACGTCCGGCTGCCGCCCCGCACGGGAACGAACCTCCGTTCTCCTGGACGGCCAGTCCCCGAGCCGGCAAACGACAGCCTCCCACTTCCCGGCACGGCTGGCACCCAAGCAGCTTGTGGCCGGTCACCCGTGTCGTGACATCGCATTCGCCGTGCCGCTCGAGGTGGGACCCAGACACGGTCCGGCTAGCACACACGTCGCCCACGACCGGAAACAAGGGGCTCGGGACACCCGGCCCCACGCTGCCCGTGGACGGACACCCGTGTCCTGCGATCGCCATACCAGAGCCACCCGAGGTGCGATCCTGACCCCGTTGCGGCTAGCAAACACTTCGGCCGGGACCGGAGTCTTGGGGCTCAGTACGTCCGGCTGCCGCCCCGCACGGGAACGAACCTCCGTTCTCCTGGACGGCCAGTCCCCGAGCCGGCAAACGACAGCCTCCCACTTCCCGGCACGGCTGGCACCCAAGCAGCTTGTGGCCGGTCACCCGTGTCGTGACATCGCATTCGCCGTGCCGCTCGAGGTGGGACCCAGACACGGTCCGGCTAGCACACACGTCGCCCAGGACCGGAAACAAGGGGCTCGGGACACCCGGCCCCACGCTGCCCGTGGACGGAAACACGTGTCCTGCGATCGCTTTCCCTGTGCCGCTCGAGGTGGGACCCGAACCACGATGCGGCTGCCACACAGGTCGCCGTGCAACAGAGCTTAGGGGTTCGGGACGGACGGCCGCCGCCCCGCACGGGAACGAACCTCCGGTCTCCGGGACGGTCAGTCCCTGAGCCGGCGGACGAAAGCCTCCCGCTTCCAGGCACAGCTGGCACCCATGCCACTGGTGGCCGGACAACATGTCGTGGCAACGCCTTACCCGAGCCGCTCGAGGTGGGACCCAGACACGGTCCGGCTAGCACACACGTCGCCCAGGACCGGAAACAAGGGGCTCGGGACACCCGGCCCCACGCTGCCCGTGGACGGAAACACGTGTCCTGCGATCGCTTTCCCCGTGCCGCTCGAGGTAGGACCCGGACCGCGGTGCTGCTGCCACACAGGTCGCCGTGCAACAGAGCTTAAGGGTTCGGGACGGACGGCCGCCGCCCCGCACAGGAACGAACCTCTGTCCTCCTGGACGTTCAGTCCCCGAGCCGGCGGACGAAAGCCTCCCGCTTCCAGGCACAGCTGGCACCCATGCCACTGGTGGCCGGACAACGGTGTCGTGGCATCGCCTTCCAAAAGCCACCAGAAACGGGACCCGGACACGGTTCGGCTAGCACACACGTAGCCCAGGACCGGAAACAAGGGGCTAGGGACAGCCGGCCCACGCTACCCGTGGACGGACACCCGTGTCCTGCGATCGCCATACCAGAGCCTCCCGACGTGCGATCCTGACCCCGTTGCGGCTAGCAAACACTTCGGCCGGGACCGGAGTCCTGCGGCTCAGTACGTCCGGCTGCCGCCCCGCACGGGAACGAACCTCCGTTCTCCGGGACGGCCAGTCCCCGAGCCGGCAAACGACAGCCTCCCACTTCCCGGCACGGCTGGCACCCAAGCAGCTTGTGGCCGGTCACCCGTGTCGTGACATCGCATTCGCCGTGCCGCTCGAGGTGGGACCCAGACACGGTCCGGCTAGCGCACACGTCGCCCACGACCGGAAACAAGGGGCTCGGGACACCCGGCCCCACGCTGCCCGTGGACGGAAACACTTGTCGAGCGGTCGCTTTCCCCGTGCCGCTCGAGCTCGGTCCCGAATCGCGATGCGGCTGCCACACAGGTCGCCGTGCAACACACCTTAGGGGTTCGGGACGGACGGGCTGCCGCCCCGCACGGGAACGAACCTCCGTTCTCCGGGACTGCTAGTCCCAGAGCGGGCAAACGACAGCCTCCCACTTCCCGGCACGGCTGGCACCCAAGCAGCTTGTGGCCGGTCACCCGTGTCGTGGCATCGCCGTCCCCGAGCCGTTAGAGGTGGGACCGGGACCGCGGTGCTGCTACCACACAGGTCGCCGTGCAACAGAGTTTAGGGGTTCGGGACGGACGGCCGCCGCCCCGCACGGGAACGAACCTCCGTTCTCCGGGACGGTCAGTCCCTTAGCCGGCGGTCGACAGCTTCGCTCTTCCGGCACAGTTGGCACCCATTCCACTCGTGGCCGGACAAACATGTCGTGGCACCGCCTTACCCGAGCCGCTCGAGGTGGGACCCAGACACGGTCCGGCTAGCACACACGTCGCCCAGGACCGGAAACAAGGGGCGCGGGACACCCGGCCCCACGCTGCCCGTGGACGGAAACACGTGTCCTGCGATCGCTTTCCCTGTGCCGCTCGAGGTGGGACCCGGACCGCGGTGCTGCTACCACACAGGTCGCCGTGCAACAGAGCTTAGGGGTTCGGGACGGACAGCCGCCGCCCCGCACGGGAACGAACCTCCGGTCTCCGGGACGGTCAGTCCCTGAGCCGGCGGACGAAAGCCTCCCGCTTCCAGGCACAGCTGGCACCCATGCCACTGGTGGCCGGACAACGGTGTCGTGGCATCGCCTTCCACAAGCCACCAGAAACGGGACCCGGACACTGTTCGGCTAGCACACACGTAGCCCAGGACCGGAAACAAGGGGCTCGGGACACCCGGCCCCACGCTGCCCGTGGACGGACACCCGTGTCCTGCGATCGCCATACCAGAGCCACCCGAGGTGCGATCCTGACCCCGTTGCGGCTAGCAAACACTTCGGCCGGGACCGGAGTCCTGGGGCTCAGTACGTCTGGCTGCCACCCCGCACGGGAACGAACCTCCGTTCTCCGGGACGGCCAGTCCCCGAGCCGGCAAACGACAGCCTCCCACTTCCCGGCACGGCTGGCACCCAAGCAGCTTGTGGCCGGTCACCCGTGTCGTGACATCGCATTCGCCGTGCCGCTCGAGGTGGGACCCAGACACGGTCCGGCTAGCGCACACGTCGCCCAGGACCGGAAACAAGGGGCTCGGGACACCCGGCCCCACGCTGCCCGTGGACGGACACCCGTGTCCTGCGATCGCCATACCAGAGCCACCCGAGGTGCGATCCTGACCCCGTTGCGGCTAGCAAACACTTCGGCCGGGACCGGAGTCCTGGGGCTCAGTACGTCCGGCTGCCGCCCCGCACGGGAACGAACCTCCGTTCTCCGGGACGGCCAGTCCCCGAGCCGGCAAACGACAGCCTCCCACTTCCCGGCACGGCTGGCACCCAAGCAGCTTGTGGCCGGTCACCCGTGTCGTGACATCGCATTCGCCGTGCCGCTCGAGGTGGGACCCAGACACGGTCCGGCTAGCGCACACGTCGCCCACGACCGGAAACAAGGGGCTCGGGACACCCGGCCCCACGCTGCCCGTGGACGGAAACACTTGTCGAGCGGTCGCTTTCCCCGTGCCGCTCGAGCTCGGTCCCGAATCGCGATGCGGCTGCCACACAGGTCGCCGTGCAACACACCTTAGGGGTTCGGGACGGACGGCCGCCGCCCCGCACGGGAACGAACCTCTGTCCTCCGGGACGGTCAGTCCCTGAGCCGGCGGACGACAGCCTCGCTCTTCCGGCACAGTTGGCACCCATTCCACTCGTGGCCGGACAAACATGTCGTGGCACCACCTTACCCGAGCCGCTCGAGGTGGGACCCAGACACGGTCCGGCTAGCACACACGTCGCCCAGGACCGGAAACAAGGGGCGCGGGACACCCGGCCCCACGCTGCCCGTGGACGGAAACACGTGTCCTGCGATCGCTTTCCCTGTGCCGCTCGAGGTGGGACCCGGACCGCGGTGCTGCTACCACACAGGTCGCCGTGCAACAGATCTTAGGGGTTCGGGACGGACGGCCGCCGCCCCGCACGGGAACGAACCTCCGGTCTCCGGGACGGTCAGTCCCTGAGCCGGCGGACGAAAGCCTCCCGCCTCTAGGCACAGCTGGCACCCATGCCACTGGTGGCCGGACAACCGTGTCGTGGCATCGCCTTCCACAAGCCACCAGAAACGGGACCCGGACACGGTTCGGCTAGCACACACGTAGCCCAGGACCGGAAACAAGGGGCTCGGGACACCCGGCCCCACGCTGCCCGTGGACGGACACCCGTGTCCTGCGATCGCCATACCAGAGCCACCCGAGGTGCGATCCTGACCCCGTTGCGGCTAGCAAACACTTCGGCCGGGACCGGAGTCCTGGGGCTCAGTACGTCCGGCTGCCGCCCCGCACGGGAACGAACCTCCGTTCTCCGGGACGGTCAGTCCCTTAGCCGGCAGACGACAGCCTCGGTCTTCCGGCACAGTTGGCACCCATTCCACTCGTGGCCGGACAAACATGTCGTGGCAACGCCTTACCCGAGCCGCTCGAGGTGGGACCCAGACACGGTCCGGCTAGCACACACGTCGCCCAGGACCGGAAACAAGGGGCGCGGGACACCCGGCCCCACGCTGCCCGTGGACGGAAACACTTGTCGAGCGGTCGCTTTCCCCGTGCCGCTCGAGGTGGGACCCGAACCACGATGCGGCTGCCACACAGGTCGCCGTGCAACAGAGCTTAGGGCTTCGGGACGGACAGCCGCCGCCCCGCACGGGAACGAACCTCTGTCCTCCGGGACGGTCAGCCCGCGAGCCGGCGGACGACAGCCTCCCTCTTCCGGCACAGTTGGCACCCATTCCACTCGTGGCCGGACAAACATGTCGTGGCAACGCCTTACCCGAGCCGCTCGAGGTGGGACCCAGACACGGTCCGGCTAGCACACACGTCGCCCAGGACCGGAAACAAGGGGCGCGGGACACCCGGCCCCACGCTGCCCGTGGACGGAAACACGTGTCCTGCGATCGCTTTCCCCGTGCCGCTCGAGGTAGGACCCGGACCGCGGTGCTGCTACCACACAGGTCGCCGTGCAACAGAGCTTAGGGGTTCGGGACGGACGGCCGCCGCCCCGCACGGGAACGAACCTCCGGTCTCCGGGACGGTCAGTCCCTGAGCCGGCGGACGAAAGCCTCCCGCTTCCAGGCACAGCTGGCACCCATGCCACTGGTGGCCGGACAACGGTGTCGTGGCATCGCCTTCCACAAGCCACCAGAAACGGGACCCGGACACGGTTCGGCTAGCACACACGTCGCCCAGGACCGGAAACAAGGGGCTCGGGACACCCGGCCCCACGCTGCCCGTGGACGGAAACACGTGTCCTGCGATCGCTTTCCCCGTGCCGCTCGAGGTAGGACCCGGACCGCGGTGCTGCTACCACACAGGTCGCCGTGCAACAGAGCTTAAGGGTTCGGGACGGACGGCCGCCGCCCCGCACAGGAACGAACCTCTGTCCTCCTGGACGTTCAGTCCCCGAGCCGGCGGACGAAAGCCTCCCGCTTCCAGGCACAGCTGGCACCCATGCCACTGGTGGCCGGACAACGGTGTCGTGGCATCGCCTTCCACAAGCCACCAGAAACGGGACCCGGACACGGTTCGGCTAGCACACACGTAGCCCAGGACCAGAAACAAGGGGCTAGGGACACCCGGCCCCACGCTGCCCGTGGACGGACACCCGTGTCCTGCGATCGCCATACCAGAGCCTCCCGACGTGCGATCCTGACCCCGTTGCGGCTAGCAAACACTTCGGCCGGGACCGGAGTCTTGGGGCTCAGTACGTCCGGCTGCCGCCCCGCACGGGAACGAACCTCCGTTCTCCGGGACGGCCAGTCCCTGAGCCGGCAAACGACAGCCTCCCACTTCCCGGGACGGCTGGCACCCAAGCAGCTTGTGCCGTTCACCCGTGTCGTGACATCGCATTCGCCGTGCCGCTCGAGGTGGGACCCAGACACGGTCCGGCTAGCACACACGTCGCCCAGGACCGGAAACAAGGGGCTCGGGACACCCGGCCCCACGCTGCCCGTGGACGGAAACACGTGTCCTGCGATCGCTTTCCCCGTGCCGCTCGAGGTAGGACCCGGACCGCGGTGCTGCTACCACACAGGTCGCCGTGCAACAGAGCTTAAGGGTTCGGGACGGACGGCCGCCGCCCCGCACAGGAACGAACCTCTGTCCTCCGGGACGTTCAGTCCCCTAGCCGGCGGACGAAAGCCTCCCGCTTCCAGGCACAGCTGGCACCCATGCCACTGGTGGCCGGACAACGGTGTCGTGGCATCGCCTTCCAAAAGCCACCAGAAACGGGACCCGGACACGGTCCGGCTAGCACACACGTAGCCCAGGACCAGAAACAAGGGGCTAGGGACAGCCGGCACACGCTGCCCGTGGACGGACACCCGTGTCCTGCGATCGCCATACCAGAGCCACCCGACGTGCGATCCTGACCCCGTTGCGGCTAGCAAACACTTCGGCCGGGACCGGAGTCCTGGGGCTCAGTACGTCCGGCTGCCGCCCCGCACGGGAACGAACCTCCGTTCTCCGGGACGGCCAGTCCCCGAGCCGGCAAACGACAGCCTCCCACTTCCCGGCACGGCTGGCACCCAAGCAGCTTGTGGCTGGACACCCGTGTCGTGGCATCGCCGTCCCCGAGCCGTTCGAGGTGGGACCGGGACCGCGGTGCTGCTGCCACACAGGTCGCCGTGCAACAGACCTTAGGGGTTCGGGACGGACGGCCGCCGCCCCGCACGGGAACGAACCTCCGTTCTCCGGGACGGCCAATCCCCGAGCCGGCAAACGACAGCCTCCCACTTCCCGGCACGGCTGGCACCCAAGCAGCTTGTGCCGGTCACCCGTCTCGTGACATCGCATTCGCCGTGCCGCTCGAGGTGGGACCCGGACACGGTCCGGCTAGCGCACACGTCGCCCAGGACCGGAAACAAGGGGCTCGGGACACCCGGCCCCACGCTGCCCGTGGACGGAAACACGTGTCCTGCGATAGCTTTCCCCGTGCCGCTCGAGGTAGGACCCGGACCGCGGTGCTGCTACCACACAGGTCGCCGTGCAACAGAGCTTAAGGGTTCGGGACGGACGGCCGCCGCCCCGCACAGGAACGAACCTCTGTCCTCCGGGACGTTCAGTCCCCGAGCCGGCGGACGAAAGCCTCCCGCTTCCAGGCACAGCTGGCACCCATGCCACTGGTGGCCGGACAACGGTGTCGTGGCATCGCCTTCCACAAGCCACCAGAAACGGGACCCGGACACGGTTCGGCTAGCACACACGTAGCCCAGGACCAGAAACAAGGGGCTAGGGACACCCGGCCCCACGCTGCCCGTGGACGGAAACACTTGTCGAGCGGTCGCTTTCCCCGTGCCGCTCGAGCTGGGTCCCGAGTCGCGATGCGGCTGCCACACAGGTCGCCGTGCAACACACCTTAGGGCTTCGGGACGGACGGGCGCCGCCCCGCACGGGAACGAACCTCCGTTCTCCGGGACTGCTAGTCCCAGAGCGGGCAAACGACAGCCTCCCACTTCCCGGCACGGCTGGCACCCAAGCAGCTTGTGGCCGGTCACCCGTGTCGTGGCATCGCCGTCCCCGAGCCGTTAGAGGTGGGACCGGGACCGCGGTGCTGCTACCACACAGGTCGCCGTGCAACAGAGCTTAGGGGTTCGGGACGGACGGCCGCCGCCCCGCACGGGAACGAACCTCCGTTCTCCGGGACGGTCAGTCCCTTAGCCGGCGGTCGACAGCTTCGCTCTTCCGGCACAGTTGGCACCCATTCCACTCGTGGCCGGACAAACATGTCGTGGCACCGCCTTACCCGAGCCGCTCGAGGTGGGACCCAGACACGGTCCGGCTAGCACACACGTAGCCCAGGACCGGAAACAAGGGGCTCGGGACACCCGGCCCCACGCTACCCGTGGACGGACACCCGTGTCCTGCGATCGCCATACCAGAGCCACCCGAGGTGCGATCCTGACCCCGTTGCGGCTAGCAAACACTTCGGCCGGGACCGGAGTCCTGGGGCTCAGTACGTCTGGCTGCCGCCCCGCACGGGAACGAACCTCCGTTCTCCGGGACGGCCAGTCCCCGAGCCGGCAAACGACAGCCTCCCACTTCCCGGCACGGCTGGCACCCAAGCAGCTTGTGGCCGGTCACCCGTGTCGTGACATCGCATTCGCCGTGCCGCTCGAGGTGGGACCCAGACACGGTCCGGCTAGCGCACACGTCGCCCAGGACCGGAAACAAGGGGCTCGGGACACCCGGCCCCACGCTGCCCGTGGACGGAAACACGTGTCCTGCGATCGCTTTCCCCGTGCCGCTCGAGGTGGGACCCGAACCACGATGCGGCTGCCACACAGGTCGCCGTGCAACAGAGCTTAGGGGTTCGGGACGGACGGCCGCCGCCCCGCACGGGAACGAACCTCCGGTCTCCGGCGCGGTCAGTCCCTGAGCCGGCGGACGAAAGCCTCCCGCTTCCAGGCACAGCTGGCACCCATGCCACTGGTGGCCGGACAACCGTGTCGTGGCATCGCCTTCCACAAGCCACCAGAAACGGGACCCGGACACGGTCCGGGTAGCGCACACGTTGCCCACGACCGGAAACAAGGGGCTCGGGACACCCGGCCCTACGCTGCCCGTGGACGGAAACACTTGTCGAGCGGTCGCTTTCCCCGTGCCGCTCGAGGTGGGACCCGAACCACGATGCGGCTGCCACACAGGTCGCCGTGCAACAGAGCTTAGGGCTTCGGGACGGACAGCCGCCGCCCCGCACGGGAACGAACCTCTGTCCTCCGGGACGTTCAGTCCCCGAGCCGGCGGACGAAAGCCTCCCGCTTCCAGGCACAGCTGGCACCCATGCCACTGGTGGCCGGACAACATGTCGTGGCAACGCCTTACCCGAGCCGCTCGAGGTGGGACCCAGACACGGTCCGGCTAGCACACACGTCGCCCAGGACCGGAAACAAGGGGCTCGGGACACCCGGCCCCACGCTGCCCGTGGACGGAAACACGTGTCCTGCGATCGCTTTCCCCCGTGCCGCTCGAGGTAGGACCCGGACCGCGGTGCTGCTACCACACAGGTCGCCGTGCAACAGAGCTTAAGGGTTCGGGACGGACGGCCGCCGCCCCGCACAGGAACGAACCTCTGTCCTCCGGGACGTTCAGTCCCCGAGCCGGCGGACGAAAGCCTCCCGCTTCCAGGCACAGCTGGCACCCATGCCACTGGTGGCCGGACAACGGTGTCGTGGCATCGCCTTCCAAAAGCCACCAGAAACGGGACCCGGACACGGTTCGGCTAGCACACACGTAGCCCAGGACCGGAAACAAGGGGCTCGGGACAGCCGGCCCCACGCTACCCGTGGACGGACACCCGTGTCCTGCGATCGCCATACCAGAGCCACCCGAGGTGCGATCCTGACCCCGTTGCGGCTAGCAAACACTTCGGCCGGGACCGGAGTCCTGGGGCTCAGTACGTCCGGCTGCCGCCCCGCACGGGAACGAACCTCCGTTCTCCGGGACTGCTAGTCCCAGAGCGGGCAAACGACAGCCTCCCACTTCCCGGCACGGCTGGCACCCAAGCAGCTTGTGGCCGGTCACCCGTGTCGTGACATCGCCGTCCCCGAGCCGTTCGAGGTGGGACCGGGACCGCGGTGCTGCTGCCACACAGGTCGCCGTGCAACAGAGCTTAGGGGTTCGGGACGGACGGCCGCCGCCCCGCACGGGAACGAACCTCCGTTCTCCGGGACGGTCAGTCCCTTAGCCGGCGGACGACAGCCTCGCTCTTCCGGCACAGTTGGCACCCATTCCACTCGTGGCCGGACAAACATGTCGTGGCACCGCCTTACCCGTGCCGCTCGAGGTGGGACCCAGACACGGTCCGGCTAGCGCACACGTCGCCCACGACCGGAAACAAGGGGCTCGGGACACCCGGCCCCACGCTGCCCGTGGACGGAAACACTTGTCGAGCGGTCGCTTTCCCCCGTGCCGCTCGAGCTGGGTCCCGAATCGCGATGCGGCTGCCACACAGGTCGCCGTGCAACACCTTAGGGCTTCGGGACGGACGGGCGCCGCCCCGCACGGGAACGAACCTCCGTTCTCCGGGACTGCTAGTCCCAGAGCGGGCAAACGACAGCCTCCCACTTCCCGGCACGGCTGGCACCCAAGCAGCTTGTGGCCGGTCACCCGTGTCGTGGCATCGCCGTCCCCGAGCCGTTAGAGGTGGGACCGGGACCGCGGTGCTGCTACCACACAGGTCGCCGTGCAACAGAGCTTAGGGGTTCGCGACGGACAGCCGCCGCCCCGCACGGGAACGAACCTCCGGTCTCCGGGACGGTCAGTCCCTGAGCCGGCGGACGAAAGCCTCCCGCTTCCAGGCACAGCTGGCACCCATGCCACTGGTGGCCGGACAACGGTGTCGTGGCATCGCCTTCCACAAGCCCCAGAAACGGGACCCGGACACGGTTCGGCTAGCACACACGTAGCCCAGGACCGGAAACAAGGGGCTCGGGACACCCGGCCCCACGCTGCCCGTGGACGGACACCCGTGTCCTGCGATCGCCATACCAGAGCCACCCGAGGTGCGATCCTGACCCCGTTGCGGCTAGCAAACACTTCGGCCGGGACCGGAGTCTTGGGGCTCAGTACGTCCGGCTGCCGCCCCGCACGGGAACGAACCTCCGTTCTCCTGGACGGCCAGTCCCCGAGCCGGCAAACGACAGCCTCCCACTTCCCGGCACGGCTGGCACCCAAGCAGCTTGTGGCCGGTCACCCGTGTCGTGACATCGCATTCGCCGTGCCGCTCGAGGTGGGACCCAGACACGGTCCGGCTAGCACACACGTCGCCCAGGACCGGAAACAAGGGGCTCGGGACACCCGGCCCCACGCTGCCCGTGGACGGAAACACGTGTCCTGCGATCGCTTTCCCTGTGCCGCTCGAGGTGGGACCCGAACCACGATGCGGCTGCCACACAGGTCGCCGTGCAACAGAGCTTAGGGGTTCGGGACGGACGGCCGCCGCCCCGCACGGGAACGAACCTCCGGTCTCCGGGACGGTCAGTCCCTGAGCCGGCGGACGAAAGCCTCCCGCTTCCAGGCACAGCTGGCACCCATGCCACTGGTGGCTGGACAACATGTCGTGGCAACGCCTTACCCGAGCCGCTCGAGGTGGGACCCAGACAAGGTCCGGCTAGCACACACGTCGCCCAGGACCGGAAACAAGGGGCTCGGGACACCCGGCCCCACGCTGCCCGTGGACGGAAACACGTGTCCTGCGATCGCTTTCCCCGTGCCGCTCGAGGTAGGACCCGGACCGCGGTGCTGCTGCCACACAGGTCGCCGTGCAACAGAGCTTAAGGGTTCGGGACGGACGGCCGCCGCCCCGCACAGGAACGAACCTCTGTCCTCCTGGACGTTCAGTCCCCGAGCCGGCGGACGAAAGCCTCCCGCTTCCAGGCACAGCTGGCACCCATGCCACTGGTGGCCGGACAACGGTGTCGTGGCATCGCCTTCCAAAAGCCACCAGAAACGGGACCCGGACACGGTTCGGCTAGCACACACGTAGCCCAGGACCGGAAACAAGGGGCTAGGGACAGCCGGCCCACGCTACCCGTGGACGGACACCCGTGTCCTGCGATCGCCATACCAGAGCCTCCCGACGTGCGATCCTGACCCCGTTGCGGCTAGCAAACACTTCGGCCGGGACCGGAGTCCTGCGGCTCAGTACGTCCGGCTGCCGCCCCGCACGGGAACGAACCTCCGTTCTCCGGGACGGCCAGTCCCCGAGCCGGCAAACGACAGCCTCCCACTTCCCGGCACGGCTGGCACCCAAGCAGCTTGTGGCCGGTCACCCGTGTCGTGACATCGCATTCGCCGTGCCGCTCGAGGTGGGACCCAGACACGGTCCGGCTAGCGCACACGTCGCCCAGGACCGGAAACAAGGGGCTCGGGACACCCGGCCCCACGCTGCCCGTGGACGGAAACACTTGTCGAGCGGTCGCTTTCCCCGTGCCGCTCGAGCTCGGTCCCGAATCGCGATGCGGCTGCCACACAGGTCGCCGTGCAACACACCTTAGGGGTTCGGGACGGACGGGCTGCCGCCCCGCACGGGAACGAACCTCCGTTCTCCGGGACTGCTAGTCCCAGAGCGGGCAAACGACAGCCTCCCACTTCCCGGCACGGCTGGCACCCAAGCAGCTTGTGGCCGGTCACCCGTGTCGTGGCATCGCCGTCCCCGAGCCGTTAGAGGTGGGACCGGGACCGCGGTGCTGCTACCACACAGGTCGCCGTGCAACAGAGTTTAGGGGTTCGGGACGGACGGCCGCCGCCCCGCACGGGAACGAACCTCCGTTCTCCGGGACGGTCAGTCCCTTAGCCGGCGGTCGACAGCTTCGCTCTTCCGGCACAGTTGGCACCCATTCCACTCGTGGCCGGACAAACATGTCGTGGCACCGCCTTACCCGAGCCGCTCGAGGTGGGACCCAGACACGGTCCGGCTAGCACACACGTCGCCCAGGACCGGAAACAAGGGGCGCGGGACACCCGGCCCCACGCTGCCCGTGGACGGAAACACGTGTCCTGCGATCGCTTTCCCTGTGCCGCTCGAGGTGGGACCCGGACCGCGGTGCTGCTACCACACAGGTCGCCGTGCAACAGAGCTTAGGGGTTCGGGACGGACAGCCGCCGCCCCGCACGGGAACGAACCTCCGGTCTCCGGGACGGTCAGTCCCTGAGCCGGCGGACGAAAGCCTCCCGCTTCCAGGCACAGCTGGCACCCATGCCACTGGTGGCCGGACAACGGTGTCGTGGCATCGCCTTCCACAAGCCACCAGAAACGGGACCCGGACACTGTTCGGCTAGCACACACGTAGCCCAGGACCGGAAACAAGGGGCTCGGGACACCCGGCCCCACGCTGCCCGTGGACGGACACCCGTGTCCTGCGATCGCCATACCAGAGCCACCCGAGGTGCGATCCTGACCCCGTTGCGGCTAGCAAACACTTCGGCCGGGACCGGAGTCCTGGGGCTCAGTACGTCTGGCTGCCACCCCGCACGGGAACGAACCTCCGTTCTCCGGGACGGCCAGTCCCCGAGCCGGCAAACGACAGCCTCCCACTTCCCGGCACGGCTGGCACCCAAGCAGCTTGTGGCCGGTCACCCGTGTCGTGACATCGCATTCGCCGTGCCGCTCGAGGTGGGACCCAGACACGGTCCGGCTAGCGCACACGTCGCCCAGGACCGGAAACAAGGGGCTCGGGACACCCGGCCCCACGCTGCCCGTGGACGGACACCCGTGTCCTGCGATCGCCATACCAGAGCCACCCGAGGTGCGATCCTGACCCCGTTGCGGCTAGCAAACACTTCGGCCGGGACCGGAGTCCTGGGGCTCAGTACGTCCGGCTGCCGCCCCGCACGGGAACGAACCTCCGTTCTCCGGGACGGCCAGTCCCCGAGCCGGCAAACGACAGCCTCCCACTTCCCGGCACGGCTGGCACCCAAGCAGCTTGTGGCCGGTCACCCGTGTCGTGACATCGCATTCGCCGTGCCGCTCGAGGTGGGACCCAGACACGGTCCGGCTAGCGCACACGTCGCCCACGACCGGAAACAAGGGGCTCGGGACACCCGGCCCCACGCTGCCCGTGGACGGAAACACTTGTCGAGCGGTCGCTTTCCCCGTGCCGCTCGAGCTCGGTCCCGAATCGCGATGCGGCTGCCACACAGGTCGCCGTGCAACACACCTTAGGGGTTCGGGACGGACGGCCGCCGCCCCGCACGGGAACGAACCTCTGTCCTCCGGGACGGTCAGTCCCTGAGCCGGCGGACGACAGCCTCGCTCTTCCGGCACAGTTGGCACCCATTCCACTCGTGGCCGGACAAACATGTCGTGGCACCGCCTTACCCGAGCCGCTCGAGGTGGGACCCAGACACGGTCCGGCTAGCACACACGTCGCCCAGGACCGGAAACAAGGGGCTCGGGACACCCGGCCCCACGCTGCCCGTGGACGGAAACACGTGTCCTGCGATCGCTTTCCCCGTGCCGCTCGAGGTAGGACCCGGACCGCGGTGCTGCTACCACACAGGTCGCCGTGCAACAGAGCTTAAGGGTTCGGGACGGACGGCTGCCGCCCCGCACAGGAACGAACCTCTGTCCTCCGGGACGTTCAGTCCCCTAGCCGGCGGACGAAAGCCTCCCGCTTCCAGGCACAGCTGGCACCCATGCCACTGGTGGCCGGACAACGGTGTCGTGGCATCGCCTTCCAAAAGCCACCAGAAACGGGACCCGGACACGGTCCGGCTAGCACACACGTAGCCCAGGACCAGAAACAAGGGGCTAGGGACAGCCGGCACACGCTGCCCGTGGACGGACACCCGTGTCCTGCGATCGCCATACCAGAGCCACCCGACGTGCGATCCTGACCCCGTTGCGGCTAGCAAACACTTCGGCCGGGACCGGAGTCCTGGGGCTCAGTACGTCCGGCTGCCGCCCCGCACGGGAACGAACCTCCGTTCTCCGGGACGGCCAGTCCCCGAGCCGGCAAACGACAGCCTCCCACTTCCCGGCACGGCTGGCACCCAAGCAGCTTGTGGCTGGACACCCGTGTCGTGGCATCGCCGTCCCCGAGCCGTTCGAGGTGGGACCGGGACCGCGGTGCTGCTGCCACACAGGTCGCCGTGCAACAGACCTTAGGGGTTCGGGACGGACGGCCGCCGCCCCGCACGGGAACGAACCTCCGTTCTCCGGGACGGCCAATCCCCGAGCCGGCAAACGACAGCCTCCCACTTCCCGGCACGGCTGGCACCCAAGCAGCTTGTGCCGGTCACCCGTCTCGTGACATCGCATTCGCCGTGCCGCTCGAGGTGGGACCCGGACACGGTCCGGCTAGCGCACACGTCGCCCAGGACCGGAAACAAGGGGCTCGGGACACCCGGCCCCACGCTGCCCGTGGACGGAAACACGTGTCCTGCGATAGCTTTCCCCGTGCCGCTCGAGGTAGGACCCGGACCGCGGTGCTGCTACCACACAGGTCGCCGTGCAACAGAGCTTAAGGGTTCGGGACGGACGGCCGCCGCCCCGCACAGGAACGAACCTCTGTCCTCCGGGACGTTCAGTCCCCGAGCCGGCGGACGAAAGCCTCCCGCTTCCAGGCACAGCTGGCACCCATGCCACTGGTGGCCGGACAACGGTGTCGTGGCATCGCCTTCCACAAGCCACCAGAAACGGGACCCGGACACTGTTCGGCTAGCACACACGTAGCCCAGGACCAGAAACAAGGGGCTAGGGACACCCGGCCCCACGCTGCCCGTGGACGGAAACACTTGTCGAGCGGTCGCTTTCCCCGTGCCGCTCGAGCTGGGTCCCGAGTCGCGATGCGGCTGCCACACAGGTCGCCGTGCAACACACCTTAGGGCTTCGGGACGGACGGGCGCCGCCCCGCACGGGAACGAACCTCCGTTCTCCGGGACTGCTAGTCCCAGAGCGGGCAAACGACAGCCTCCCACTTCCCGGCACGGCTGGCACCCAAGCAGCTTGTGGCCGGTCACCCGTGTCGTGGCATCGCCGTCCCCGAGCCGTTAGAGGTGGGACCGGGACCGCGGTGCTGCTACCACACAGGTCGCCGTGCAACAGAGCTTAGGGGTTCGGGACGGACGGCCGCCGCCCCGCACGGGAACGAACCTCCGTTCTCCGGGACGGTCAGTCCCTTAGCCGGCGGTCGACAGCTTCGCTCTTCCGGCACAGTTGGCACCCATTCCACTCGTGGCCGGACAAACATGTCGTGGCACCGCCTTACCCGAGCCGCTCGAGGTGGGACCCAGACACGGTCCGGCTAGCACACACGTAGCCCAGGACCGGAAACAAGGGGCTCGGGACACCCGGCCCCACGCTACCCGTGGACGGACACCCGTGTCCTGCGATCGCCATACCAGAGCCACCCGAGGTGCGATCCTGACCCCGTTGCGGCTAGCAAACACTTCGGCCGGGACCGGAGTCCTGGGGCTCAGTACGTCTGGCTGCCGCCCCGCACGGGAACGAACCTCCGTTCTCCGGGACGGCCAGTCCCCGAGCCGGCAAACGACAGCCTCCCACTTCCCGGCACGGCTGGCACCCAAGCAGCTTGTGGCCGGTCACCCGTGTCGTGACATCGCATTCGCCGTGCCGCTCGAGGTGGGACCCAGACACGGTCCGGCTAGCGCACACGTCGCCCAGGACCGGAAACAAGGGGCTCGGGACACCCGGCCCCACGCTGCCCGTGGACGGAAACACGTGTCCTGCGATCGCTTTCCCCGTGCCGCTCGAGGTGGGACCCGAACCACGATGCGGCTGCCACACAGGTCGCCGTGCAACAGAGCTTAGGGGTTCGGGACGGACGGCCGCCGCCCCGCACGGGAACGAACCTCCGGTCTCCGGCGCGGTCAGTCCCTGAGCCGGCGGACGAAAGCCTCCCGCTTCCAGGCACAGCTGGCACCCATGCCACTGGTGGCCGGACAACCGTGTCGTGGCATCGCCTTCCACAAGCCACCAGAAACGGGACCCGGACACGGTCCGGGTAGCGCACACGTTGCCCACGACCGGAAACAAGGGGCTCGGGACACCCGGCCCTACGCTGCCCGTGGACGGAAACACTTGTCGAGCGGTCGCTTTCCCCGTGCCGCTCGAGGTGGGACCCGAACCACGATGCGGCTGCCACACAGGTCGCCGTGCAACAGAGCTTAGGGCTTCGGGACGGACAGCCGCCGCCCCGCACGGGAACGAACCTCTGTCCTCCGGGACGTTCCGTCCCCGAGCCGGCGGACGAAAGCCTCCCGCTTCCAGGCACAGCTGGCACCCATGCCACTGGTGGCCGGACAACATGTCGTGGCAACGCCTTACCCGAGCCGCTCGAGGTGGGACCCAGACACGGTCCGGCTAGCACACACGTCGCCCAGGACCGGAAACAAGGGGCTCGGGACACCCGGCCCCACGCTGCCCGTGGACGGAAACACGTGTCCTGCGATCGCTTTCCCCGTGCCGCTCGAGGTAGGACCCGGACCGCGGTGCTGCTACCACACAGGTCGCCGTGCAACAGAGCTTAAGGGTTCGGGACGGACGGCCGCCGCCCCGCACAGGAACGAACCTCTGTCCTCCGGGACGTTCAGTCCCCGAGCCGGCGGACGAAAGCCTCCCGCTTCCAGGCACAGCTGGCACCCATGCCACTGGTGGCCGGACAACGGTGTCGTGGCATCGCCTTCCAAAAGCCACCAGAAACGGGACCCGGACACGGTTCGGCTAGCACACACGTAGCCCAGGACCGGAAACAAGGGGCTCGGGACAGCCGGCCCCACGCTACCCGTGGACGGACACCCGTGTCCTGCGATCGCCATACCAGAGCCACCCGAGGTGCGATCCTGACCCCGTTGCGGCTAGCAAACACTTCGGCCGGGACCGGAGTCCTGGGGCTCAGTACGTCCGGCTGCCGCCCCGCACGGGAACGAACCTCCGTTCTCCGGGACTGCTAGTCCCAGAGCGGGCAAACGACAGCCTCCCACTTCCCGGCACGGCTGGCACCCAAGCAGCTTGTGGCCGGTCACCCGTGTCGTGACATCGCCGTCCCCGAGCCGTTCGAGGTGGGACCGGGACCGCGGTGCTGCTGCCACACAGGTCGCCGTGCAACAGAGCTTAGGGGTTCGGGACGGACGGCCGCCGCCCCGCACGGGAACGAACCTCCGTTCTCCGGGACGGTCAGTCCCTTAGCCGGCGGACGACAGCCTCGCTCTTCCGGCACAGTTGGCACCCATTCCACTCGTGGCCGGACAAACATGTCGTGGCACCGCCTTACCCGTGCCGCTCGAGGTGGGACCCAGACACGGTCCGGCTAGCGCACACGTCGCCCACGACCGGAAACAAGGGGCTCGGGACACCCGGCCCCACGCTGCCCGTGGACGGAAACACTTGTCGAGCGGTCGCTTTCCCCGTGCCGCTCGAGCTGGGTCCCGAATCGCGATGCGGCTGCCACACAGGTCGCCGTGCAACACCTTAGGGCTTCGGGACGGACGGGCGCCGCCCCGCACGGGAACGAACCTCCGTTCTCCGGGACTGCTAGTCCCAGAGCGGGCAAACGACAGCCTCCCACTTCCCGGCACGGCTGGCACCCAAGCAGCTTGTGGCCGGTCACCCGTGTCGTGGCATCGCCGTCCCCGAGCCGTTAGAGGTGGGACCGGGACCGCGGTGCTGCTACCACACAGGTCGCCGTGCAACAGAGCTTAGGGGTTCGCGACGGACAGCCGCCGCCCCGCACGGGAACGAACCTCCGGTCTCCTGGACGGTCAGTCCCTGAGCCGGCGGACGAAAGCCTCCCGCTTCCAGGCACAGCTGGCACCCATGCCACTGGTGGCCGGACAACGGTGTCGTGGCATCGCCTTCCACAAGCCCCAGAAACGGGACCCGGACACGGTTCGGCTAGCACACACGTAGCCCAGGACCGGAAACAAGGGGCTCGGGACACCCGGCCCCACGCTGCCCGTGGACGGACACCCGTGTCCTGCGATCGCCATACCAGAGCCACCCGAGGTGCGATCCTGACCCCGTTGCGGCTAGCAAACACTTCGGCCGGGACCGGAGTCCTGGGGCTCAGTACGTCCGGCTGCCGCCCCGCACGGGAACGAACCTCCGTTCTCCTGGACGGCCAGTCCCCGAGCCGGCAAACGACAGCCTCCCACTTCCCGGCACGGCTGGCACCCAAGCAGCTTGTGGCCGGTCACCCGTGTCGTGACATCGCATTCGCCGTGCCGCTCGAGGTGGGACCCAGACACGGTCCGGCTAGCACACACGTCGCCCAGGACCGGAAACAAGGGGCTCGGGACACCCGGCCCCACGCTGCCCGTGGACGGAAACACGTGTCCTGCGATCGCTTTCCCTGTGCCGCTCGAGGTGGGACCCGAACCACGATGCGGCTGCCACACAGGTCGCCGTGCAACAGAGCTTAGGGGTTCGGGACGGACGGCCGCCGCCCCGCACGGGAACGAACCTCCGGTCTCCGGGACGGTCAGTCCCTGAGCCGGCGGACGAAAGCCTCCCGCTTCCAGGCACAGCTGGCACCCATGCCACTGGTGGCTGGACAACATGTCGTGGCAACGCCTTACCCGAGCCGCTCGAGGTGGGACCCAGACACGGTCCGGCTAGCACACACGTCGCCCAGGACCGGAAACAAGGGGCTCGGGACACCCGGCCCCACGCTGCCCGTGGACGGAAACACGTGTCCTGCGATCGCTTTCCCCGTGCCGCTCGAGGTAGGACCCGGACCGCGGTGCTGCTGCCACACAGGTCGCCGTGCAACAGAGCTTAAGGGTTCGGGACGGACGGCCGCCGCCCCGCACAGGAACGAACCTCTGTCCTCCTGGACGTTCAGTCCCCGAGCCGGCGGACGAAAGCCTCCCGCTTCCAGGCACAGCTGGCACCCATGCCACTGGTGGCCGGACAACGGTGTCGTGGCATCGCCTTCCAAAAGCCACCAGAAACGGGACCCGGACACGGTTCGGCTAGCACACACGTAGCCCAGGACCGGAAACAAGGGGCTAGGGACAGCCGGCCCACGCTACCCGTGGACGGACACCCGTGTCCTGCGATCGCCATACCAGAGCCTCCCGACGTGCGATCCTGACCCCGTTGCGGCTAGCAAACACTTCGGCCGGGACCGGAGTCCTGCGGCTCAGTACGTCCGGCTGCCGCCCCGCACGGGAACGAACCTCCGTTCTCCGGGACGGCCAGTCCCCGAGCCGGCAAACGACAGCCTCCCACTTCCCGGCACGGCTGGCACCCAAGCAGCTTGTGGCCGGTCACCCGTGTCGTGACATCGCATTCGCCGTGCCGCTCGAGGTGGGACCCAGACACGGTCCGGCTAGCGCACACGTCGCCCACGACCGGAAACAAGGGGCTCGGGACACCCGGCCCCACGCTGCCCGTGGACGGAAACACTTGTCGAGCGGTCGCTTTCCCCGTGCCGCTCGAGCTCGGTCCCGAATCGCGATGCGGCTGCCACACAGGTCGCCGTGCAACACACCTTAGGGGTTCGGGACGGACGGGCTGCCGCCCCGCACGGGAACGAACCTCCGTTCTCCGGGACTGCTAGTCCCAGAGCGGGCAAACGACAGCCTCCCACTTCCCGGCACGGCTGGCACCCAAGCAGCTTGTGGCCGGTCACCCGTGTCGTGGCATCGCCGTCCCCGAGCCGTTAGAGGTGGGACCGGGACCGCGGTGCTGCTACCACACAGGTCGCCGTGCAACAGAGTTTAGGGGTTCGGGACGGACGGCCGCCGCCCCGCACGGGAACGAACCTCCGTTCTCCGGGACGGTCAGTCCCTTAGCCGGCGGTCGACAGCTTCGCTCTTCCGGCACAGTTGGCACCCATTCCACTCGTGGCCGGACAAACATGTCGTGGCACCGCCTTACCCGAGCCGCTCGAGGTGGGACCCAGACACGGTCCGGCTAGCACACACGTCGCCCAGGACCGGAAACAAGGGGCGCGGGACACCCGGCCCCACGCTGCCCGTGGACGGAAACACGTGTCCTGCGATCGCTTTCCCTGTGCCGCTCGAGGTGGGACCCGGACCGCGGTGCTGCTACCACACAGGTCGCCGTGCAACAGAGCTTAGGGGTTCGGGACGGACAGCCGCCGCCCCGCACGGGAACGAACCTCCGGTCTCCGGGACGGTCAGTCCCTGAGCCGGCGGACGAAAGCCTCCCGCTTCCAGGCACAGCTGGCACCCATGCCACTGGTGGCCGGACAACGGTGTCGTGGCATCGCCTTCCACAAGCCACCAGAAACGGGACCCGGACACTGTTCGGCTAGCACACACGTAGCCCAGGACCGGAAACAAGGGGCTCGGGACACCCGGCCCCACGCTGCCCGTGGACGGACACCCGTGTCCTGCGATCGCCATACCAGAGCCACCCGAGGTGCGATCCTGACCCCGTTGCGGCTAGCAAACACTTCGGCCGGGACCGGAGTCCTGGGGCTCAGTACGTCTGGCTGCCACCCCGCACGGGAACGAACCTCCGTTCTCCGGGACGGCCAGTCCCCGAGCCGGCAAACGACAGCCTCCCACTTCCCGGCACGGCTGGCACCCAAGCAGCTTGTGGCCGGTCACCCGTGTCGTGACATCGCATTCGCCGTGCCGCTCGAGGTGGGACCCAGACATGGTCCGGCTAGCGCACACGTCGCCCAGGACCGGAAACAAGGGGCTCGGGACACCCGGCCCCACGCTGCCCGTGGACGGACACCCGTGTCCTGCGATCGCCATACCAGAGCCACCCGAGGTGCGATCCTGACCCCGTTGCGGCTAGCAAACACTTCGGCCGGGACCGGAGTCCTGGGGCTCAGTACGTCCGGCTGCCGCCCCGCACGGGAACGAACCTCCGTTCTCCGGGACGGCCAGTCCCCGAGCCGGCAAACGACAGCCTCCCACTTCCCGGCACGGCTGGCACCCAAGCAGCTTGTGGCCGGTCACCCGTGTCGTGACATCGCATTCGCCGTGCCGCTCGAGGTGGGACCCAGACACGGTCCGGCTAGCGCACACGTCGCCCACGACCGGAAACAAGGGGCTCGGGACACCCGGCCCCACGCTGCCCGTGGACGGAAACACTTGTCGAGCGGTCGCTTTCCCCGTGCCGCTCGAGCTCGGTCCCGAATCGCGATGCGGCTGCCACACAGGTCGCCGTGCAACACACCTTAGGGGTTCGGGACGGACGGCCGCCGCCCCGCACGGGAACGAACCTCTGTCCTCCGGGACGGTCAGTCCCTGAGCCGGCGGACGACAGCCTCGCTCTTCCGGCACAGTTGGCACCCATTCCACTCGTGGCCGGACAAACATGTCGTGGCACCGCCTTACCCGAGCCGCTCGAGGTGGGACCCAGACACGGTCCGGCTAGCACACACGTCGCCCAGGACCGGAAACAAGGGGCGCGGGACACCCGGCCCCACGCTGCCCGTGGACGGAAACACGTGTCCTGCGATCGCTTTCCCTGTGCCGCTCGAGGTGGGACCCGGACCGCGGTGCTGCTACCACACAGGTCGCCGTGCAACAGATCTTAGGGGTTCGGGACGGACGGCCGCCGCCCCGCACGGGAACGAACCTCCGGTCTCCGGGACGGTCAGTCCCTGAGCCGGCGGACGAAAGCCTCCCGCCTCTAGGCACAGCTGGCACCCATGCCACTGGTGGCCGGACAACCGTGTCGTGGCATCGCCTTCCACAAGCCACCAGAAACGGGACCCGGACACGGTTCGGCTAGCACACACGTAGCCCAGGACCGGAAACAAGGGGCTCGGGACACCCGGCCCCACGCTGCCCGTGGACGGACACCCGTGTCCTGCGATCGCCATACCAGAGCCACCCGAGGTGCGATCCTGACCCCGTTGCGGCTAGCAAACACTTCGGCCGGGACCGGAGTCCTGGGGCTCAGTACGTCCGGCTGCCGCCCCGCACGGGAACGAACCTCCGTTCTCCGGGACGGTCAGTCCCTTAGCCGGCAGACGACAGCCTCGGTCTTCCGGCACAGTTGGCACCCATTCCACTCGTGGCCGGACAAACATGTCGTGGCAACGCCTTACCCGAGCCGCTCGAGGTGGGACCCAGACACGGTCCGGCTAGCACACACGTCGCCCAGGACCGGAAACAAGGGGCGCGGGACACCCGGCCCCACGCTGCCCGTGGACGGAAACACTTGTCGAGCGGTCGCTTTCCCCGTGCCGCTCGAGGTGGGACCCGAACCACGATGCGGCTGCCACACAGGTCGCCGTGCAACAGAGCTTAGGGCTTCGGGACGGACAGCCGCCGCCCCGCACGGGAACGAACCTCTGTCCTCCGGGACGGTCAGCCCGCGAGCCGGCGGACGACAGCCTCCCTCTTCCGGCACAGTTGGCACCCATTCCACTCGTGGCCGGACAAACATGTCGTGGCAACGCCTTACCCGAGCCGCTCGAGGTGGGACCCAGACACGGTCCGGCTAGCACACACGTCGCCCAGGACCGGAAACAAGGGGCGCGGGACACCCGGCCCCACGCTGCCCGTGGACGGAAACACGTGTCCTGCGATCGCTTTCCCCGTGCCGCTCGAGGTAGGACCCGGACCGCGGTGCTGCTACCACACAGGTCGCCGTGCAACAGAGCTTAGGGGTTCGGGACGGACGGCCGCCGCCCCGCACGGGAACGAACCTCCGGTCTCCGGGACGGTCAGTCCCTGAGCCGGCGGACGAAAGCCTCCCGCTTCCAGGCACAGCTGGCACCCATGCCACTGGTGGCCGGACAACGGTGTCGTGGCATCGCCTTCCACAAGCCACCAGAAACGGGACCCGGACACGGTTCGGCTAGCACACACGTCGCCCAGGACCGGAAACAAGGGGCTCGGGACACCCGGCCCCACGCTGCCCGTGGACGGAAACACGTGTCCTGCGATCGCTTTCCCCGTGCCGCTCGAGGTAGGACCCGGACCGCGGTGCTGCTACCACACAGGTCGCCGTGCAACAGAGCTTAAGGGTTCGGGACGGACGGCCGCCGCCCCGCACAGGAACGAACCTCTGTCCTCCGGGACGTTCAGTCCCCGAGCCGGCGGACGAAAGCCTCCCGCTTCCAGGCACAGCTGGCACCCATGCCACTGGTGGCCGGACAACGGTGTCGTGGCATCGCCTTCCACAAGCCACCAGAAACGGGACCCGGACACGGTTCGGCTAGCACACACGTAGCCCAGGACCAGAAACAAGGGGCTAGGGACACCCGGCCCCACGCTGCCCGTGGACGGACACCCGTGTCCTGCGATCGCCATACCAGAGCCTCCCGACGTGCGATCCTGACCCCGTTGCGGCTAGCAAACACTTCGGCCGGGACCGGAGTCCTGGGGCTCAGTACGTCCGGCTGCCGCCCCGCACGGGAACGAACCTCCGTTCTCCGGGACGGCCAGTCCCCGAGCCGGCAAACGACAACCTCCCACTTCCCGGCACGGCTGGCACCCAAGCAGCTTCTGGCCGGTCACCCGTGTCGTGACATCGCATTCGCCGTGCCGCTCGAGGTGGGACCCAGACACGGTCCGGCTAGCACACACGTCGCCCAGGACCGGAAACAAGGGGCTCGGGACACCCGGCCCTACGCTGCCCGTGGACGGAAACACTTGTCGAGCGGTCGCTTTCCCCGTGCCGCTCGAGGTGGGACCCGAACCACGATGCGGCTGCCACACAGGTCGCCGTGCAACAGAGCTTAGGGCTTCGGGATGGACAGCCGCCGCCCCGCACGGGAACGAACCTCTGTCCTCCGGGACGGTCAGTCCCTGAGCCGGCGGACGAAAGCCTCCCGCTTCCAGGCACAGCTGGCACCCATGCCACTGGTGGCCGGACAAACATGTCGTGGCACCGCCTTACCCGAGCCGCTCGAGGTGGGACCCAGACACGGTCCGGCTAGCACACACGTCGCCCAGGACCGGAAACAAGGGGCTCGGGACACCCGGCCCCACGCTGCCCGTGGACGGAAACACGTGTCCTGCGATCGCTTTCCCTGTGCCGCTCGAGGTAGGACCCGGACCGCGGTGCTGCTACCACACAGGTCGCCGTGCAACAGAGCTTAAGGGTTCGGGACGGACGGCTGCCGCCCCGCACAGGAACGAACCTCTGTCCTCCGGGACGTTCAGTCCCCGAGCCGGCGGACGAAAGCCTCCCGCTTCCAGGCACAGCTGGCACCCATGCCACTGGTGGCCGGACAACGGTGTCGTGGCATCGCCTTCCACAAGCCACCAGAAACGGGACCCGGACACGGTTCGGCTAGCACACACGTAGCCCAGGACCAGAAACAAGGGGCTAGGGACAGCCGGCCCACGCTGCCCGTGGACGGACACCCGTGTCCTGCGATCGCCATACCAGAGCCTCCCGACGTGCGATCCTGACCCCGTTGCGGCTAGCAAACACTTCGGCCGGGACCGGAGTCTTGGGGCTCAGTACGTCCGGCTGCCGCCCCGCACGGGAACGAACCTCCGTTCTCCGGGACGGCCAGTCCCTGAGCCGGCAAACGACAGCCTCCCACTTCCCGGCACGGCTGGCACCCAAGCAGCTTGTGGCTGGACACCCGTGTCGTGGCATCGCCGTCCCCGAGCCGTTCGAGGTGGGACCGGGACCGCGGTGCTGCTGCCACACAGGTCGCCGTGCAACAGACCTTAGGGGTTCGGGACGGACGGCCGCCGCCCCGCACGGGAACGAACCTCCGTTCTCCGGGACGGCCAATCCCCGAGCCGGCAAACGACAGCCTCCCACTTCCCGGCACGGCTGGCACCCAAGCAGCTTGTGCCGGTCACCCGTCTCGTGACATCGCATTCGCCGTGCCGCTCGAGGTGGGACCCGGACACGGTCCGGCTAGCGCACACGTCGCCCAGGACCGGAAACAAGGGGCTCGGGACACCCGGCCCCACGCTGCCCGTGGACGGAAACACGTGTCCTGCGATAGCTTTCCCCGTGCCGCTCGAGGTAGGACCCGGACCGCGGTGCTGCTACCACACAGGTCGCCGTGCAACAGAGCTTAAGGGTTCGGGACGGACGGCCGCCGCCCCGCACAGGAACGAACCTCTGTCCTCCGGGACGTTCAGTCCCCGAGCCGGCGGACGAAAGCCTCCCGCTTCCAGGCACAGCTGGCACCCATGCCACTGGTGGCCGGACAACGGTGTCGTGGCATCGCCTTCCACAAGCCACCAGAAACGGGACCCGGACACGGTTCGGCTAGCACACACGTAGCCCAGGACCAGAAACAAGGGGCTAGGGACACCCGGCCCCACGCTGCCCGTGGACGGAAACACTTGTCGAGCGGTCGCTTTCCCCGTGCCGCTCGAGCTGGGTCCCGAGTCGCGATGCGGCTGCCACACAGGTCGCCGTGCAACACACCTTAGGGCTTCGGGACGGACGGGCGCCGCCCCGCACGGGAACGAACCTCCGTTCTCCGGGACTGCTAGTCCCAGAGCGGGCAAACGACAGCCTCCCACTTCCCGGCACGGCTGGCACCCAAGCAGCTTGTGGCCGGTCACCCGTGTCGTGGCATCGCCGTCCCCGAGCCGTTAGAGGTGGGACCGGGACCGCGGTGCTGCTACCACACAGGTCGCCGTGCAACAGAGCTTAGGGGTTCGGGACGGACGGCCGCCGCCCCGCACGGGAACGAACCTCCGTTCTCCGGGACGGTCAGTCCCTTAGCCGGCGGTCGACAGCTTCGCTCTTCCGGCACAGTTGGCACCCATTCCACTCGTGGCCGGACAAACATGTCGTGGCACCGCCTTACCCGAGCCGCTCGAGGTGGGACCCAGACACGGTCCGGCTAGCACACACGTAGCCCAGGACCGGAAACAAGGGGCTCGGGACACCCGGCCCCACGCTACCCGTGGACGGACACCCGTGTCCTGCGATCGCCATACCAGAGCCACCCGAGGTGCGATCCTGACCCCGTTGCGGCTAGCAAACACTTCGGCCGGGACCGGAGTCCTGGGGCTCAGTACGTCTGGCTGCCGCCCCGCACGGGAACGAACCTCCGTTCTCCGGGACGGCCAGTCCCCGAGCCGGCAAACGACAGCCTCCCACTTCCCGGCACGGCTGGCACCCAAGCAGCTTGTGGCCGGTCACCCGTGTCGTGACATCGCATTCGCCGTGCCGCTCGAGGTGGGACCCAGACACGGTCCGGCTAGCGCACACGTCGCCCAGGACCGGAAACAAGGGGCTCGGGACACCCGGCCCCACGCTGCCCGTGGACGGAAACACGTGTCCTGCGATCGCTTTCCCCGTGCCGCTCGAGGTGGGACCCGAACCACGATGCGGCTGCCACACAGGTCGCCGTGCAACAGAGCTTAGGGGTTCGGGACGGACGGCCGCCGCCCCGCACGGGAACGAACCTCCGGTCTCCGGCGCGGTCAGTCCCTGAGCCGGCGGACGAAAGCCTCCCGCGTCCAGGCACAGCTGGCACCCATGCCACTGGTGGCCGGACAACCGTGTCGTGGCATCGCCTTCCACAAGCCACCAGAAACGGGACCCGGACACGGTCCGGGTAGCGCACACGTTGCCCACGACCGGAAACAAGGGGCTCGGGACACCCGGCCCTACGCTGCCCGTGGACGGAAACACTTGTCGAGCGGTCGCTTTCCCCGTGCCGCTCGAGGTGGGACCCGAACCACGATGCGGCTGCCACACAAGTCGCCGTGCAACAGAGCTTAGGGCTTCGGGACGGACAGCCGCCGCCCCGCACGGGAACGAACCTCTGTCCTCCGGGACGTTCAGTCCCCGAGCCGGCGGACGAAAGCCTCCCGCTTCCAGGCACAGCTGGCACCCATGCCACTGGTGGCCGGACAACATGTCGTGGCAACGCCTTACCCGAGCCGCTCGAGGTGGGACCCAGACACGGTCCGGCTAGCACACACGTCGCCCAGGACCGGAAACAAGGGGCTCGGGACACCCGGCCCCACGCTGCCCGTGGACGGAAACACGTGTCCTGCGATCGCTTTCCCCGTGCCGCTCGAGGTAGGACCCGGACCGCGGTGCTGCTACCACACAGGTCGCCGTGCAACAGAGCTTAAGGGTTCGGGACGGACGGCCGCCGCCCCGCACAGGAACGAACCTCTGTCCTCCGGGACGTTCAGTCCCCGAGCCGGCGGACGAAAGCCTCCCGCTTCCAGGCACAGCTGGCACCCATGCCACTGGTGGCCGGACAACGGTGTCGTGGCATCGCCTTCCAAAAGCCACCAGAAACGGGACCCGGACACGGTTCGGCTAGCACACACGTAGCCCAGGACCGGAAACAAGGGGCTCGGGACAGCCGGCCCCACGCTACCCGTGGACGGAAACACTTGTCGAGCGGTCGCTTTCCCCGTGCCGCTCGAGCTGGGTCCCGAATCGCGATGCGGCTGCCACACAGGTCGCCGTGCAACACCTTAGGGCTTCGGGACGGACGGGCGCCGCCCCGCACGGGAACGAACCTCCGTTCTCCGGGACTGCTAGTCCCAGAGCGGGCAAACGACAGCCTCCCACTTCCCGGCACGGCTGGCACCCAAGCAGCTTGTGGCCGGTCACCCGTGTCGTGGCATCGCCGTCCCCGAGCCGTTAGAGGTGGGACCGGGACCGCGGTGCTGCTACCACACAGGTCGCCGTGCAACAGAGCTTAGGGGTTCGCGACGGACAGCCGCCGCCCCGCACGGGAACGAACCTCCGGTCTCCTGGACGGTCAGTCCCTGAGCCGGCGGACGAAAGCCTCCCGCTTCCAGGCACAGCTGGCACCCATGCCACTGGTGGCCGGACAACGGTGTCGTGGCATCGCCTTCCACAAGCCCCAGAAACGGGACCCGGACACGGTTCGGCTAGCACACACGTAGCCCAGGACCGGAAACAAGGGGCTCGGGACACCCGGCCCCACGCTGCCCGTGGACGGACACCCGTGTCCTGCGATCGCCATACCAGAGCCACCCGAGGTGCGATCCTGACCCCGTTGCGGCTAGCAAACACTTCGGCCGGGACCGGAGTCCTGGGGCTCAGTACGTCTGGCTGCCGCCCCGCACGGGAACGAACCTCCGTTCTCCGGGACGGCCAGTCCCCGAGCCGGCAAACGACAGCCTCCCACTTCCCGGCACGGCTGGCACCCAAGCAGCTTGTGGCCGGTCACCGGTGTCGTGACATCGCATTCGCCGTGCCGCTCGAGGTGGGACCCAGACACGGTCCGGCTAGCGCACACGTCGCCCAGGACCGGAAACAAGGGGCTCGGGACACCCGGCCCCACGCTGCCCGTGGACGGAAACACGTGTCCTGCGATCGCCATACCAGAGCCACCCGAGGTGCGATCCTGACCCCGTTGCGGCTAGCAAACACTTCGGCCGGGACCGGAGTCCTGGGGCTCAGTACGTCCGGCTGCCGCCCCGCACGGGAACGAACCTCCGTTCTCCGGGACGGCCAGTCCCCGAGCCGGCAAACGACAGCCTCCCACTTCCCGGCACGGCTGGCACCCAAGCAGCTTGTGGCTGGTCACCCATGTCGTGGCATCGCCGTCCCCGAGCCGTTCGAGGTGGGACCGGGACCGCGGTGCTGCTGCCACACAGGTCGCCGTGCAACAGAGCTTAGGGGTTCGGGACGGACGGCCGCCGCCCCGCACGGGAACGAACCTCCACTCTCCGGAACGGTCAGTCCCTGAGCCGGCGGTCGACAGCCTCGCTCTTCCGGCACAGTTGGCACCCATTCCACTCGTGGCCGGACAAACATGTCGTGGCACCGCCTTACCCGAGCCGCTCGAGGTGGGACCCAGACACGGTCCGGCTAGCACACACGTCGCCCAGGACCGGAAACAAGGGGCTCGGGACACCCGGCCCCACGCTGCCCGTGGACGGACACCCGTGTCCTGCGATCGCCATACCAGAGCCTCCCGACGTGCGATCCTGACCCCGTTGCGGCTAGCAAACACTTCGGCCGGGACCGGAGTCCTGGGGCTCAGTACGCCCGGCTGCCGCCCCGCACGGGAACGAACCTCCGTTCTCCGGGACGGCCAGTCCCCGAGCCGGCAAACGACAGCCTCCCACTTCCCGGCACGGCTGGCACCCAAGCAGCTTGTGCCGGTCACCCGTCTCGTGACATCGCATTCGCCGTGCCGCTCGAGGTGGGACCCGGACACGGTCCGGCTAGCACACACGTCGCCCAGGACCGGAAACAAGGGGCTCGGGACACCCGGCCCCACGCTGCCCGTGGACGGAAACACGTGTCCTGCGATCGCTTTCCCCGTGCCGCTCGAGGTAGGACCCGGACCGCGGTGCTGCTACCACACAGGTCGCCGTGCAACAGAGCTTAAGGGTTCGGGACGGACGGCCGCCGCCCCGCACAGGAACGAACCTCTGTCCTCCGGGACGTTCAGTCCCCGAGCCGGCGGACGAAAGCCTCCCGCTTCCAGGCACAGCTGGCACCCATGCCACTGGTGGCCGGACAACGGTGTCGTGGCATCGCCTTCCACAAGCCACCAGAAACGGGACCCGGACACGGTTCGGCTAGCACACACGTAGCCCAGGACCAGAAACAAGGGGCTAGGGACAGCCGGCCCACGCTGCCCGTGGACGGACACCCGTGTCCTGCGATCGCCATACCAGAGCCTCCCGACGTGCGATCCTGACCCCGTTGCGGCTAGCAAACACTTCGGCCGGGACCGGAGTCCTGGGGCTCAGTACGTCCGGCTGCCGCCCCGCACGGGAACGAACCTCCGTTCTCCGGGACGGCCAGTCCCCGAGCCGGCAAACGACAGCCTCCCACTTCCCGGCACGGCTGGCACCCAAGCAGCTTGTGGCCGGTCACCCGTGTCGTGACATCGCATTCGCCGTGCCGCTCGAGGTAGGACCCAGACACGGTCCGGCTAGCGCACACGTTGCCCACGACCGGAAACAAGGGGCTCGGGACACCCGGCCCCACGCTGCCCGTGGACGGAAACACTTGTCGAGCGGTCGCTTTCCCCGTGCCGCTCGAGGTGGGACCCGAACCACGATGCGGCTGCCACACAGGTCGCCGTGCAACAGAGCTTAAGGGTTCGGGACGGACAGCCGCCGCCCCGCACGGGAACGAACCTCCGGTCTCCGGGACGGTCAGTTCCTGAGCCGGCGGACGAAAGCCTCCCGCTTCCAGGCACAGCTGGCACCCATGCCACTGGTGGCCGGACAACGGTGTCGTGGCATCGCCTTCCACAAGCCACCAGAAACGGGACCCGGACACGGTTCGGCTAGCACACACGTCGCCCAGGACCGGAAACAAGGGGCTCGGGACACCCGGCCCCACGCTGCCCGTGGACGGACACCCGTGTCCTGCGATCGCCATACCAGAGCCTCCCGACGTGCGATCCTGACCCCGTTGCGGCTAGCAAACACTTCGGCCGGGACCGGAGTCCTGGGGCTCAGTACGTCCGGCTGCCGCCCCGCACGGGAACGAACCTCCGTTCTCCGGGACGGCCAGTCCCCGAGCCGGCAAACGACAGCCTCCCACTTCCCTGCACGGCTGGCACCCAAGCAGCTTGTGGCCGGTCACCCGTGTCGTGACATCGCATTCGCCGTGCCGCTCGAGGTAGGACCCAGACACGGTCCGGCTAGCGCACACGTTGCCCACGACCGGAAACAAGGGGCTCGGGACACCCGGCCCCACGCTGCCCGTGGACGGAAACACTTGTCGAGCGGTCGCTTTCCCCGTGCCGCTCGAGGTGGGACCCGAACCACGATGCGGCTGCCACACAGGTCGCCGTGCAACAGAGCTTAGGGCTTCGGGACGGACAGCCGCCGCCCCGCACGGGAACGAACCTCTGTCCTCCGGGACGTTCAGTCCCCGAGCCGGCGGACGAAAGCCTCCCGCTTCCAGGCACAGCTGGCACCCATGCCACTGGTGGCCGGACAACATGTCGTGGCAACGCCTTACCCGAGCCGCTCGAGGTGGGACCCAGACACGGTCCGGCTAGCACACACGTCGCCCAGGACCGGAAACAAGGGGCTCGGGACACCCGGCCCCACGCTGCCCGTGGACGGAAACACGTGTCCTGCGATCGCTTTCCCCGTGCCGCTCGAGGTAGGACCCGGACCGCGGTGCTGCTACCACACAGGTCGCCGTGCAACAGAGCTTAAGGGTTCGGGACGGACGGCCGCCGCCCCGCACAGGAACGAACCTCTGTCCTCCTGGACGTTCAGTCCCCTAGCCGGCGGACGAAAGCCTCCCGCTTCCAGGCACAGCTGGCACCCATGCCACTGGTGGCCGGACAACGGTGTCGTGGCATCGCCTTCCAAAAGCCACCAGAAACGGGACCCGGACACGGTTCGGCTAGCACACACGTAGCCCAGGACCGGAAACAAGGGGCTAGGGACAGCCGGCCCACGCTACCCGTGGACGGACACCCGTGTCCTGCGATCGCCATACCAGAGCCTCCCGACGTGCGATCCTGACCCCGTTGCGGCTAGCAAACACTTCGTAGGGACCGGAGTCCTGGGGCTCAGTACGTCCGGCTGCCGCCCCGCACGAGAACGAACCTCCGTTCTCCGGGACGGCCAGTCCCCGAACCGGCAAACGACAGCTTCCCACTTCCCGGCACGGCTGGCACCCAAGCAGCTTGTGGCTGGACACCCGTGTCGTGGCATCGCCGTACCGAAGCCGTTCGAGGTGGGACCCGGACCGCGATGTGGCTGCCACACAGGTCGCCGTGCAACAGAGCTTAGGGCTTCGGGACGGACAGCCGCCGCCCCGCACAGGAACGAACCTCTGTCCTCCTGGACGGTCAGTCCCCGAGCCGGCGGACGAAAGCCTCCCGCTTCCAGGCACAGCTGGCACCCATGCCACTGGTGGCCGGACAAACATGTCGTGGCAACGCCTTCCACAAGCCACTAGAAACGGAACCCGGACACGGTTCGGCTAGCACACACGTAGCCCAGGACCGGAAACAAGGGGCTAGGGACAGCCGGCCCACGCTACCCGTGGACGGACACCCGTGTCCTGCGATCGCCATACCAGAGCCTCCCGACGTGCGATCCTGACCCCGTTGCGGCTAGCAAACACTTCGGCCGGGACCGGAGTCCTGGGACTCAGTACGTCCGGCTGCCGCCCCGCACGGGAACGAACCTCCGTTCTCCGGGACGGCCAGTCCCTGAGCCGGCAAACGACAGCCTCCCACTTCCCGGGACGGCTGGCACCCAAGCAGCTTGTGCCGTTCACCCGTGTCGTGACATCGCATTCGCCGTGCCGCTCGAGGTGGGACCCAGACACGGTCCGGCTAGCACACACGTCGCCCAGGACCGGAAACAAGGGGCTCGGGACACCCGGCCCCACGCTGCCCGTGGACGGAAACACGTGTCCTGCGATCGCTTTCCCCGTGCCGCTCGAGGTAGGACCCGGACCGCGGTGCTGCTACCACACAGGTCGCCGTGCAACAGAGCTTAAGGGTTCGGGACGGACGGCCGCCGCCCCGCACAGGAACGAACCTCTGTCCTCCGGGACGTTCAGTCCCCGAGCCGGCGGACGAAAGCCTCCCGCTTCCAGGCACAGCTGGCACCCATGCCACTGGTGGCCGGACAACATGTCGTGGCAACGCCTTACCCGAGCCGCTCGAGGTGGGACCCAGACACGGTCCGGCTAGCACACACGTCGCCCAGGACCGGAAACAAGGGGCTCGGGACACCCGGCCCCACGCTGCCCGTGGACGGAAACACGTGTCCTGCGATCGCTTTCCCCGTGCCGCTCGAGGTAGGACCCGGACCGCGGTGCTGCTACCACACAGGTCGCCGTGCAACAGAGCTTAAGGGTTCGGGACGGACGGCCGCCGCCCCGCACAGGAACGAACCTCTGTCCTCCTGGACGTTCAGTCCCAGAGCCGGCGGACGAAAGCCTCCCGCTTCCAGGCACAGCTGGCACCCATGCCACTGGTGGCCGGACAACGGTGTCGTGGCATCGCCTTCCAAAAGCCACCAGAAACGGGACCCGGACACGGTTCGGCTAGCACACACGTAGCCCAGGACCGGAAACAAGGGGCTAGGGACAGCCGGCCCACGCTACCCGTGGACGGACACCCGTGTCCTGCGATCGCAATACCAGATCCTCCCGACGTGCGATCCTGACCCCGTTGCGGCTAGCAAACACTTCGTCCGGGACCGGAGTCCTGGGGCTCAGTACGTCCGGCTGCCGCCCCGCACGGGAACGAACCTCCGTTCTCCGGGACGGCCAGTCCCCGAGCCGGCAAACGACAGCCTCCCACTTCCCGGCACGGCTGGCACCCAAGCAGCTTGTGGCTGGACACCCGTGTCGTGGCATCGCCGTCCCCGAGCCGTTCGAGGTGGGACCCGGACCGCGATGTGGCTGCCACACAGGTCGCCGTGCAACAGAGCTTAGGGCTTCGGGACGGACAGCCGCCGCCCCGCACGGGAACGAACCTCTGTCCTCCGGGACGGTCAGTCCCTGAGCCGGCGGACGAAAGCCTCCCGCTTCCAGGCACAGCTGGCACCCATGCCACTGGTGGCCGGACAACATGTCGTGGCAACGCCTTACCCGAGCCGCTCGAGGTGGGACCCAGACACGGTCCGGCTAGCACACATGTCGCCCAGGACCGGAAACAAGGGGCTCGGGACACCCGGCCCCACGCTGCCCGTGGACGGAAACACGTGTCCTGCGATCGCTTTCCCCGTGCCGCTCGAGGTAGGACGCGGACCGCGGTGCTGCTACCACACAGGTCGCCGTGCAACAGAGCTTAAGGGTTCGGGACGGACGGCCGCCGCCCCGCACAGGAACGAACCTCTGTCCTCCGGGACGTTCAGTCCCCGAGCCGGCGGACGAAAGCCTCCCGCTTCCAGGCACAGCTGGCACCCATGCCACTGGTGGCCGGACAACGGTGTCGTGGCATCGCCTTCCAAAAGCCACCAGAAACGGGACCCGGACACGGTTCGGCTAGCACACACGTAGCCCAGGACCAGAAACAAGGGGCTAGGGACAGCCGGCCCACGCTACCCGTGGACGGACACCCGTGTCCTGCGATCGCCATACCAGAGCCTCCCGACGTGCGATCCTGACCCCGTTGCGGCTAGCAAACACTTCGGCCGGGACCGGAGTCCTGGGGCTCAGTACGTCCGGCTGCCGCCCCGCACGGGAACGAACCTCCGTTCTCCGGGACGGCCAGTCCCCGAGCCGGCAAACGACAGCCTCCCACTTCCCGGCACGGCTGGCACCCAAGCAGCTTCTGGCCGGTCACCCGTGTCGTGACATCGCATTCGCCGTGCCGCTCGAGGTGGGACCCGGACACGGTCCGGCTAGCGCACACGTTGCCCACGACCGGAAACAAGGGGCTCGGGACACCCGGCCCCACGCTGCCCGTGGACGGAAACACGTGTCCTGCGATCGCTTTCCCCGTGCCGCTCGAGGTAGGACCCGGACCGCGGTGCTGCTACCACACAGGTCGCCGTGCAACAGAGCTTAAGGGTTCGGGACGGACGGCCGCCGCCCCGCACAGGAACGAACCTCTGTCCTCCGGGACGTTCAGTCCCCGAGCCGGCGGACGAAAGCCTCCCGCTTCCAGGCACAGCTGGCACCCATGCCACTGGTGGCCGGACAACGGTGTCGTGGCATCGCCTTCCAAAAGCCACCAGAAACGGGACCCGGACACGGTTCGGCTAGCACACACGTAGCCCAGGACCAGAAACAAGGGGCTAGGGACAGCCGACACACGCTGCCCGTGGACGGACACCCGTGTCCTGCGATCGCCATACCAGAGCCACCCGACGTGCGATCCTGACCCCGTTGCGGCTAGCAAACACTTCGGCCGGGACCGGAGTCCTGGGGCTCAGTACGTCCGGCTGCCGCCCCGCACGGGAACGAACCTCCGTTCTCCGGGACGGCCAGTCCCCGAGCCGGCAAACGACAGCCTCCCACTTCCCGGCACGGCTGGCACCCAAGCAGCTTGTGGCTGGACACCCGTGTCGTGGCATCGCCGTCCCCGAGCCGTTCGAGGTGGGACCCGGACCGCGATGTGGCTGCCACACAGGTCGCCGTGCAACAGAGCTTAGGGGTTCGGGACGGACGGCCGCCACACCACACGGGAACGAACTTCCGTTCTCGGGACGGTCAGCCCGCGAGCCGGCGGACGACAGCCTCGCATTTCCGGCACAGTTGGCACCTATTCCACTCGTGACCGGACAACAGTGTCGTGGCATCGCCTTACCCGAGCCGCTTGAAACAGGACCCGGACACGGTCTGGGTCGCACACGTAGCCCAGGACCGGAAACAAGGGGCTCGGGACACCCGGCCCCACGCTGCCCGTGGACGGACACCCGTGTCCTGCGATCGCCATACCAGAGCCACCCGACGTGCGATCCTGACCCCGTTGCGGCTAGCAAACACTTCGGCCGGGACCGGAGTCCTGGGGCTCAGTACGTCCGGCTGCCGCCCCGCACGGGAACGAACCTTCGTTCTCCGGGACGGCCAGTCCCCGAGCCGGCAAACGACAGCCTCCCACTTCCCGGCACGGCTGGCACCCAAGCAGCTTGTGCCGGTCACCCGTGTCGTGACATCGCATTCGCCGTGCCGCTCGAGGTGGGACCCAGACACGGTCCGGCTAGCACACACGTCGCCCAGGACCGGAAACAAGGGGCTCGGGACACCCGGCCCCACGCTGCCCGTGGACGGAAACACGTGTCCTGCGATCGCTTTCCCCGTGCCGCTCGAGGTAGGACCCGGACCGCGGTGCTGCTACCACACAGGTCGCCGTGCAACAGAGCTTAAGGGTTCGGGACGGACGGTCGCCGCCCCGCACAGGAACGAACCTCTGTCCTCCGGGACGTTCAGTCCCCGAGCCGGCGGACGAAAGCCTCCCGCTTCCAGGCACAGCTGGCACCCATGCCACTGGTGGCCGGACAACGGTGTCGTGGCATCGCCTTCCAAAAGCCACCAGAAACGGGACCCGGACACGGTTCGGCTAGCACACACGTAGCCCAGGACCAGAAACAAGGGGCTAGGGACAGCCGGCCCACGCTACCCGTGGACGGACACCCGTGTCCTGCGATCGCCATACCAGAGCCACCCGACGTGCGATCCTGACCCCGTTGCGGCTAGCAAACACTTCGGCCGGGACCGGAGTCCTGGGGCTCAGTACGTCCGGCTGCCGCCCCGCACGGGAACGAACCTTCGTTCTCCGGGACGGCCAGTCCCCGAGCCGGCAAACGACAGCCTCCCACTTCCCGGCACGGCTGGCACCCAAGCAGCTTGTGCCGGTCACCCGTGTCGTGACATCGCATTCGCCGTGCCGCTCGAGGTGGGACCCAGACACGGTCCGGCTAGCACACACGTCGCCCAGGACCGGAAACAAGGGGCTCGGGACACCCGGCCCCACGCTGCCCGTGGACGGAAACACGTGTCCTGCGATCGCTTTCCCCGTGCCGCTCGAGGTAGGACCCGGACCGCGGTGCTGCTACCACACAGGTCGCCGTGCAACAGAGCTTAAGGGTTCGGGACGGACGGTCGCCGCCCCGCACAGGAACGAACCTCTGTCCTCCGGGACGTTCAGTCCCCGAGCCGGCGGACGAAAGCCTCCCGCTTCCAGGCACAGCTGGCACCCATGCCACTGGTGGCCGGACAACGGTGTCGTGGCATCGCCTTCCAAAAGCCACCAGAAACGGGACCCGGACACGGTTCGGCTAGCACACACGTAGCCCAGGACCAGAAACAAGGGGCTAGGGACAGCCGGCCCACGCTACCCGTGGACGGACACCCGTGTCCTGCGATCGCCATACCAGAGCCACCCGACGTGCGATCCTGACCCCGTTGCGGCTAGCAAACACTTCGGCCGGGACCGGAGTCCTGGGGCTCAGTACGTCCGGCTGCCGCCCCGCACGGGAACGAACCTTCGTTCTCCGGGACGGCCAGTCCCCGAGCCGGCAAACGACAGCCTCCCACTTCCCGGCACGGCTGGCACCCAAGCAGCTTGTGCCGGTCACCCGTGTCGTGACATCGCATTCGCCGTGCCGCTCGAGGTGGGACCCAGACACGGTCCGGCTAGCACACACGTCGCCCAGGACCGGGAACAAGGGGCTCGGGACACCCGGCCCCACGCTGCCCGTGGACGGAAACACGTGTCCTGCGATCGCTTTCCCCGTGCCGCTCGAGGTAGGACCCGGACCGCGGTGCTGCTACCACACAGGTCGCCGTGCAACAGAGCTTAAGGGTTCGGGACGGACGGCTGCCGCCCCGCACAGGAACGAACCTCTGTCCTCCGGGACGTTCAGTCCCCGAGCCGGCGGACGAAAGCCTCCCGCTTCCAGGCACAGCTGGCACCCATGCCACTGGTGGCCGGACAACGGTGTCGTGGCATCGCCTTCCAAAAGCCACCAGAAACGGGACCCGGACACGGTTCGGCTAGCACACACGTAGCCCAGGACCGGAAACAAGGGGCTAGGGACAGCCGGCCCACGCTGCCCGTGGACGGACACCCGTGTCCTGCGATCGCCATACCAGAGCCACCCGACGTGCGATCCTGACCCCGTTGCGGCTAGCAAACACTTCGGCCGGGACCGGAGTCCTGGGGCTCAGTACGTCCGGCTGCCGCCCCGCACGGGAACGAACCTCCGTTCTCCGGGACGGCCAGTCCCCGAGCCGGCAAACGACAGCCTCCCACTTCCCTGCACGGCTGGCACCCAAGCAGCTTGTGGCTGGACACCCGTGTCGTGGCATCGCCGTCCCCGAGCCGTTCGAGGTGGGACCCGGACCGCGATGTGGCTGCCACACAGGTCGCCGTGCAACAGAGCTTAGGGCTTCGGGACGGACAGCCGCCGCCCCGCACGGGAACGAACCTCTGTCCTCCGGGACGGTCAGTCCCTGAGCCGGCGGACGAAAGCCTCCCGCTTCCAGGCACAGCTGGCACCCATGCCACTGGTGGCCGGACAACATGTCGTGGCAACGCCTTACCCGAGCCGCTCGAGGTGGGACCCAGACACGGTCCGGCTAGCACACACGTCGCCCAGGACCGGAAACAAGGGGCTCGGGACACCCGGCCCCACGCTGCCCGTGGACGGAAACACGTGTCCTGCGATCGCTTTCCCCGTGCCGCTCGAGGTAGGACGCGGACCGCGGTGCTGCTACCACACAGGTCGCCGTGCAACAGAGCTTAAGGGTTCGGGACGGACGGCCGCCGCCCCGCACAGGAACGAACCTCTGTCCTCCGGGACGTTCAGTCCCCGAGCCGGCGGACGAAAGCCTCCCGCTTCCAGGCACAGCTGGCACCCATGCCACTGGTGGCCGGACAACGGTGTCGTGGCATCGCCTTCCAAAAGCCACCAGAAACGGGACCCGGACACGGTTCGGCTAGCACACACGTAGCCCAGGACCAGAAACAAGGGGCTAGGGACAGCCGGCCCACGCTACCCGTGGACGGACACCCGTGTCCTGCGATCGCCATACCAGAGCCTCCCGACGTGCGATCCTGACCCCGTTGCGGCTAGCAAACACTTCGGCCGGGACCGGAATCCTGGGGCTCAGTACGTCCGGCTGCCGCCCCGCACGGGAACGAACCTTCGTTCTCCGGTACGGCCAGTCCCCGAGCCGGCAAACGACAGCCTCCCACTTCCCGGCACGGCTGGCACCCAAGCAGCTTGTGGCTGGACACCCGTGTCGTGGCATCGCCGTCCCCGAGCCGTTCGAGGTGGGACCCGGACCGCGATGTGGCTGCCACACAGGTCGCCGTGCAACAGAGCTTAGGGCTTCGGGACGGACAGCCGCCGCCCCGCACGGGAACGAACCTCTGTCCTCCGGGACGGTCAGTCCCTGAGCCGGCGGACGAAAGCCTCCCGCTTCCAGGCACAGCTGGCACCCATGCCACTGGTGGCCGGACAACATGTCGTGGCAACGCCTTACCCGAGCCGCTCGAGGTGGGACCCAGACACGGTCCGGCTAGCACACACGTCGCCCAGGACCGGAAACAAGGGGCTCGGGACACCCGGCCCCACGCTGCCCGTGGACGGAAACACGTGTCCTGCGATCGCTTTCCCCGTGCCGCTCGAGGTAGGACCCGGACCGCGGTGCTGCTACCACACAGGTCGCCGTGCAACAGAGCTTAAGGGTTCGGGACGGACGGTCGCCGCCCCGCACAGGAACGAACCTCTGTCCTCCGGGACGTTCAGTCCCCGAGCCGGCGGACGAAAGCCTCCCGCTTCCAGGCACAGCTGGCACCCATGCCACTGGTGGCCGGACAACGGTGTCGTGGCATCGCCTTCCAAAAGCCACCAGAAACGGGACCCGGACACGGTTCGGCTAGCACACACGTAGCCCAGGACCAGAAACAAGGGGCTAGGGACAGCCGGCCCACGCTACCCGTGGACGGACACCCGTGTCCTGCGATCGCCATACCAGAGCCACCCGACGTGCGATCCTGACCCCGTTGCGGCTAGCAAACACTTCGGCCGGGACCGGAGTCCTGGGGCTCAGTACGTCCGGCTGCCGCCCCGCACGGGAACGAACCTTCGTTCTCCGGGACGGCCAGTCCCCGAGCCGGCAAACGACAGCCTCCCACTTCCCGGCACGGCTGGCACCCAAGCAGCTTGTGCCGGTCACCCGTGTCGTGACATCGCATTCGCCGTGCCGCTCGAGGTGGGACCCAGACACGGTCCGGCTAGCACACACGTCGCCCAGGACCGGAAACAAGGGGCTCGGGACACCCGGCCCCACGCTGCCCGTGGACGGAAACACGTGTCCTGCGATCGCTTTCCCCGTGCCGCTCGAGGTAGGACCCGGACCGCGGTGCTGCTACCACACAGGTCGCCGTGCAACAGAGCTTAAGGGTTCGGGACGGACGGTCGCCGCCCCGCACAGGAACGAACCTCTGTCCTCCGGGACGTTCAGTCCCCGAGCCGGCGGACGAAAGCCTCCCGCTTCCAGGCACAGCTGGCACCCATGCCACTGGTGGCCGGACAACGGTGTCGTGGCATCGCCTTCCAAAAGCCACCAGAAACGGGACCCGGACACGGTTCGGCTAGCACACACGTAGCCCAGGACCAGAAACAAGGGGCTAGGGACAGCCGGCCCACGCTACCCGTGGACGGACACCCGTGTCCTGCGATCGCCATACCAGAGCCACCCGACGTGCGATCCTGACCCCGTTGCGGCTAGCAAACACTTCGGCCGGGACCGGAGTCCTGGGGCTCAGTACGTCCGGCTGCCGCCCCGCACGGGAACGAACCTTCGTTCTCCGGGACGGCCAGTCCCCGAGCCGGCAAACGACAGCCTCCCACTTCCCGGCACGGCTGGCACCCAAGCAGCTTGTGCCGGTCACCCGTGTCGTGACATCGCATTCGCCGTGCCGCTCGAGGTGGGACCCAGACACGGTCCGGCTAGCACACACGTCGCCCAGGACCGGAAACAAGGGGCTCGGGACACCCGGCCCCACGCTGCCCGTGGACGGAAACACGTGTCCTGCGATCGCTTTCCCCGTGCCGCTCGAGGTAGGACCCGGACCGCGGTGCTGCTACCACACAGGTCGCCGTGCAACAGAGCTTAAGGGTTCGGGACGGACGGTCGCCGCCCCGCACAGGAACGAACCTCTGTCCTCCGGGACGTTCAGTCCCCGAGCCGGCGGACGAAAGCCTCCCGCTTCCAGGCACAGCTGGCACCCATGCCACTGGTGGCCGGACAACGGTGTCGTGGCATCGCCTTCCAAAAGCCACCAGAAACGGGACCCGGACACGGTTCGGCTAGCACACACGTAGCCCAGGACCAGAAACAAGGGGCTAGGGACAGCCGGCCCACGCTACCCGTGGACGGACACCCGTGTCCTGCGATCGCCATACCAGAGCCACCCGACGTGCGATCCTGACCCCGTTGCGGCTAGCAAACACTTCGGCCGGGACCGGAGTCCTGGGGCTCAGTACGTCCGGCTGCCGCCCCGCACGGGAACGAACCTTCGTTCTCCGGGACGGCCAGTCCCCGAGCCGGCAAACGACAGCCTCCCACTTCCCGGCACGGCTGGCACCCAAGCAGCTTGTGCCGGTCACCCGTGTCGTGACATCGCATTCGCCGTGCCGCTCGAGGTGGGACCCAGACACGGTCCGGCTAGCACACACGTCGCCCAGGACCGGGAACAAGGGGCTCGGGACACCCGGCCCCACGCTGCCCGTGGACGGAAACACGTGTCCTGCGATCGCTTTCCCCGTGCCGCTCGAGGTAGGACCCGGACCGCGGTGCTGCTACCACACAGGTCGCCGTGCAACAGAGCTTAAGGGTTCGGGACGGACGGCTGCCGCCCCGCACAGGAACGAACCTCTGTCCTCCGGGACGTTCAGTCCCCGAGCCGGCGGACGAAAGCCTCCCGCTTCCAGGCACAGCTGGCACCCATGCCACTGGTGGCCGGACAACGGTGTCGTGGCATCGCCTTCCAAAAGCCACCAGAAACGGGACCCGGACACGGTTCGGCTAGCACACACGTAGCCCAGGACCGGAAACAAGGGGCTAGGGACAGCCGGCCCACGCTGCCCGTGGACGGACACCCGTGTCCTGCGATCGCCATACCAGAGCCACCCGACGTGCGATCCTGACCCCGTTGCGGCTAGCAAACACTTCGGCCGGGACCGGAGTCCTGGGGCTCAGTACGTCCGGCTGCCGCCCCGCACGGGAACGAACCTCCGTTCTCCGGGACGGCCAGTCCCCGAGCCGGCAAACGACAGCCTCCCACTTCCCGGCACGGCTGGCACCCAAGCAGCTTGTGGCTGGACACCCGTGTCGTGGCATCGCCGTCCCCGAGCCGTTCGAGGTGGGACCCGGACCGCGATGTGGCTGCCACACAGGTCGCCGTGCAACAGAGCTTAGGGCTTCGGGACGGACAGCCGCCGCCCCGCACGGGAACGAACCTCTGTCCTCCGGGACGGTCAGTCCCTGAGCCGGCGGACGAAAGCCTCCCGCTTCCAGGCACAGCTGGCACCCATGCCACTGGTGGCCGGACAACATGTCGTGGCAACGCCTTACCCGAGCCGCTCGAGGTGGGACCCAGACACGGTCCGGCTAGCACACACGTCGCCCAGGACCGGAAACAAGGGGCTCGGGACACCCGGCCCCACGCTGCCCGTGGACGGAAACACGTGTCCTGCGATCGCTTTCCCCGTGCCGCTCGAGGTAGGACGCGGACCGCGGTGCTGCTACCACACAGGTCGCCGTGCAACAGAGCTTAAGGGTTCGGGACGGACGGCCGCCGCCCCGCACAGGAACGAACCTCTGTCCTCCGGGACGTTCAGTCCCCGAGCCGGCGGACGAAAGCCTCCCGCTTCCAGGCACAGCTGGCACCCATGCCACTGGTGGCCGGACAACGGTGTCGTGGCATCGCCTTCCAAAAGCCACCAGAAACGGGACCCGGACACGGTTCGGCTAGCACACACGTAGCCCAGGACCAGAAACAAGGGGCTAGGGACAGCCGGCCCACGCTACCCGTGGACGGACACCCGTGTCCTGCGATCGCCATACCAGAGCCACCCGACGTGCGATCCTGACCCCGTTGCGGCTAGCAAACACTTCGGCCGGGACCGGAATCCTGGGGCTCAGTACGTCCGGCTGCCGCCCCGCACGGGAACGAACCTTCGTTCTCCGGTACGGCCAGTCCCCGAGCCGGCAAACGACAGCCTCCCACTTCCCGGCACGGCTGGCACCCAAGCAGCTTGTGGCTGGACACCCGTGTCGTGGCATCGCCGTCCCCGAGCCGTTCGAGGTGGGACCCGGACCGCGATGTGGCTGCCACACAGGTCGCCGTGCAACAGAGCTTAGGGCTTCGGGACGGACAGCCGCCGCCCCGCACGGGAACGAACCTCTGTCCTCCGGGACGGTCAGTCCCTGAGCCGGCGGACGAAAGCCTCCCGCTTCCAGGCACAGCTGGCACCCATGCCACTGGTGGCCGGACAACATGTCGTGGCAACGCCTTACCCGAGCCGCTCGAGGTGGGACCCAGACACGGTCCGGCTAGCACACACGTCGCCCAGGACCGGAAACAAGGGGCTCGGGACACCCGGCCCCACGCTGCCCGTGGACGGAAACACGTGTCCTGCGATCGCTTTCCCCGTGCCGCTCGAGGTAGGACGCGGACCGCGGTGCTGCTACCACACAGGTCGCCGTGCAACAGAGCTTAAGGGTTCGGGACGGACGGCCGCCGCCCCGCACAGGAACGAACCTCTGTCCTCCGGGACGTTCAGTCCCCGAGCCGGCGGACGAAAGCCTCCCGCTTCCAGGCACAGCTGGCACCCATGCCACTGGTGGCCGGACAACGGTGTCGTGGCATCGCCTTCCAAAAGCCACCAGAAACGGGACCCGGACACGGTTCGGCTAGCACACACGTAGCCCAGGACCAGAAACAAGGGGCTAGGGACAGCCGGCCCACGCTACCCGTGGACGGACACCCGTGTCCTGCGATCGCCATACCAGAGCCACCCGACGTGCGATCCTGACCCCGTTGCGGCTAGCAAACACTTCGGCCGGGACCGGAATCCTGGGGCTCAGTACGTCCGGCTGCCGCCCCGCACGGGAACGAACCTTCGTTCTCCGGGACGGCCAGTCCCCGAGCCGGCAAACGACAGCCTCCCACTTCCCGGCACGGCTGGCACCCAAGCAGCTTGTGCCGGTCACCCGTGTCGTGACATCGCATTCGCCGTGCCGCTCGAGGTGGGACCCAGACACGGTCCGGCTAGCACACACGTCGCCCAGGACCGGAAACAAGGGGCTCGGGACACCCGGCCCCACGCTGCCCGTGGACGGAAACACGTGTCCTGCGATCGCTTTCCCCGTGCCGCTCGAGGTAGGACCCGGACCGCGGTGCTGCTACCACACAGGTCGCCGTGCAACAGAGCTTAAGGGTTCGGGACGGACGGCCGCCGCCCCGCACAGGAACGAACCTCTGTCCTCCGGGACGTTCAGTCCCCGAGCCGGCGGACGAAAGCCTCCCGCTTCCAGGCACAGCTGGCACCCATGCCACTGGTGGCCGGACAACGGTGTCGTGGCATCGCCTTCCAAAAGCCACCAGAAACGGGACCCGGACACGGTTCGGCTAGCACACACGTAGCCCAGGACCGGAAACAAGGGGCTCGGGACACCCGGCCCCACGCTGCCCGTGGACGGACACCCGTGTCCTGCGATCGCCATACCAGAGCCTCCCGACGTGCGATCCTGACCCCGTTGCGGCTAGCAAACACTTCGGCCGGGACCGGAGTCCTGGGGCTCAGTACGTCCGGCTGCCGCCCCGCACGGGAACGAACCTCCGTTCTCCGGGACGGCCAGTCCCCGAGCCGGCAAACGACAGCCTCCCACTTCCCGGCACGGCTGGCACCCAAGCAGCTTCTGGCCGGTCACCCGTGTCGTGACATCGCATTCGCCGTGCCGCTCGAGGTGGGACCCGGACACGGTCCGGCTAGCGCACACGTTGCCCACGACCGGAAACAAGGGGCTCGGGACACCCGGCCCCACGCTGCCCGTGGACGGAAACACGTGTCCTGCGATCGCTTTCCCCGTGCCGCTCGAGGTAGGACCCGGACCGCGGTGCTGCTACCACACAGGTCGCCGTGCAACAGAGCTTAAGGGTTCGGGACGGACGGCCGCCGCCCCGCACAGGAACGAACCTCTGTCCTCCGGGACGTTCAGTCCCCGAGCCGGCGGACGAAAGCCTCCCGCTTCCAGGCACAGCTGGCACCCATGCCACTGGTGGCCGGACAACGGTGTCGTGGCATCGCCTTCCAAAAGCCACCAGAAACGGGACCCGGACACGGTTCGGCTAGCACACACGTAGCCCAGGACCAGAAACAAGGGGCTAGGGACAGCCGACACACGCTGCCCGTGGACGGACACCCGTGTCCTGCGATCGCCATACCAGAGCCACCCGACGTGCGATCCTGACCCCGTTGCGGCTAGCAAACACTTCGGCCGGGACCGGAGTCCTGGGGCTCAGTACGTCCGGCTGCCGCCCCGCACGGGAACGAACCTCCGTTCTCCGGGACGGCCAGTCCCCGAGCCGGCAAACGACAGCCTCCCACTTCCCGGCACGGCTGGCACCCAAGCAGCTTGTGGCTGGACACCCGTGTCGTGGCATCGCCGTCCCCGAGGCGTTCGAGGTGGGACCCGGACCGCGATGTGGCTGCCACACAGGTCGCCGTGCAACAGAGGTTAGGGGTTCGGGACGGACGGCCGCCACACCACACGGGAACGAACTTCCGTTCTCGGGACGGTCAGCCCGCGAGCCGGCGGACGACAGCCTCGCATTTCCGGCACAGTTGGCACCTATTCCACTCGTGACCGGACAACAGTGTCGTGGCATCGCCTTACCCGAGCCGCTTGAAACAGGACCCGGACACGGTCTGGGTCGCACACGTAGCCCAGGACCGGAAACAAGGGGCTCGGGACACCCGGCCCCACGCTGCCCGTGGACGGACACCCGTGTCCTGCGATCGCCATACCAGAGCCACCCGACGTGCGATCCTGACCCCGTTGCGGCTAGCAAACACTTCGGCCGGGACCGGAGTCCTGGGGCTCAGTACGTCCGGCTGCCGCCCCGCACGGGAACGAACCTTCGTTCTCCGGGACGGCCAGTCCCCGAGCCGGCAAACGACAGCCTCCCACTTCCCGGCACGGCTGGCACCCAAGCAGCTTGTGCCGGTCACCCGTGTCGTGACATCGCATTCGCCGTGCCGCTCGAGGTGGGACCCAGACACGGTCCGGCTAGCACACACGTCGCCCAGGACCGGAAACAAGGGGCTCGGGACACCCGGCCCCACGCTGCCCGTGGACGGAAACACGTGTCCTGCGATCGCTTTCCCCGTGCCGCTCGAGGTAGGACCCGGACCGCGGTGCTGCTACCACACAGGTCGCCGTGCAACAGAGCTTAAGGGTTCGGGACGGACGGTCGCCGCCCCGCACAGGAACGAACCTCTGTCCTCCGGGACGTTCAGTCCCCGAGCCGGCGGACGAAAGCCTCCCGCTTCCAGGCACAGCTGGCACCCATGCCACTGGTGGCCGGACAACGGTGTCGTGGCATCGCCTTCCAAAAGCCACCAGAAACGGGACCCGGACACGGTTCGGCTAGCACACACGTAGCCCAGGACCGGAAACAAGGGGCTAGGGACAGCCGGCCCACGCTACCCGTGGACGGACACCCGTGTCCTGCGATCGCCATACCAGAGCCACCCGACGTGCGATCCTGACCCCGTTGCGGCTAGCAAACACTTCGGCCGGGACCGGAGTCCTGGGGCTCAGTACGTCCGGCTGCCGCCCCGCACGGGAACGAACCTTCGTTCTCCGGGACGGCCAGTCCCCGAGCCGGCAAACGACAGCCTCCCACTTCCCGGCACGGCTGGCACCCAAGCAGCTTGTGCCGGTCACCCGTGTCGTGACATCGCATTCGCCGTGCCGCTCGAGGTGGGACCCAGACACGGTCCGGCTAGCACACACGTCGCCCAGGACCGGAAACAAGGGGCTCGGGACACCCGGCCCCACGCTGCCCGTGGACGGAAACACGTGTCCTGCGATCGCTTTCCCCGTGCCGCTCGAGGTAGGACCCGGACCGCGGTGCTGCTACCACACAGGTCGCCGTGCAACAGAGCTTAAGGGTTCGGGACGGACGGTCGCCGCCCCGCACAGGAACGAACCTCTGTCCTCCGGGACGTTCAGTCCCCGAGCCGGCGGACGAAAGCCTCCCGCTTCCAGGCACAGCTGGCACCCATGCCACTGGTGGCCGGACAACGGTGTCGTGGCATCGCCTTCCAAAAGCCACCAGAAACGGGACCCGGACACGGTTCGGCTAGCACACACGTAGCCCAGGACCAGAAACAAGGGGCTAGGGACAGCCGGCCCACGCTACCCGTGGACGGACACCCGTGTCCTGCGATCGCCATACCAGAGCCACCCGACGTGCGATCCTGACCCCGTTGCGGCTAGCAAACACTTCGGCCGGGACCGGAGTCCTGGGGCTCAGTACGTCCGGCTGCCGCCCCGCACGGGAACGAACCTTCGTTCTCCGGGACGGCCAGTCCCCGAGCCGGCAAACGACAGCCTCCCACTTCCCGGCACGGCTGGCACCCAAGCAGCTTGTGCCGGTCACCCGTGTCGTGACATCGCATTCGCCGTGCCGCTCGAGGTGGGACCCAGACACGGTCCGGCTAGCACACACGTCGCCCAGGACCGGAAACAAGGGGCTCGGGACACCCGGCCCCACGCTGCCCGTGGACGGAAACACGTGTCCTGCGATCGCTTTCCCCGTGCCGCTCGAGGTAGGACCCGGACCGCGGTGCTGCTACCACACAGGTCGCCGTGCAACAGAGCTTAAGGGTTCGGGACGGACGGCTGCCGCCCCGCACAGGAACGAACCTCTGTCCTCCGGGACGTTCAGTCCCCGAGCCGGCGGACGAAAGCCTCCCGCTTCCAGGCACAGCTGGCACCCATGCCACTGGTGGCCGGACAACGGTGTCGTGGCATCGCCTTCCAAAAGCCACCAGAAACGGGACCCGGACACGGTTCGGCTAGCACACACGTAGCCCAGGACCGGAAACAAGGGGCTAGGGACAGCCGGCCCACGCTGCCCGTGGACGGACACCCGTGTCCTGCGATCGCCATACCAGAGCCACCCGACGTGCGATCCTGACCCCGTTGCGGCTAGCAAACACTTCGGCCGGGACCGGAGTCCTGGGGCTCAGTACGCCCGGCTGCCGCCCCGCACGGGAACGAACCTCCGTTCTCCGGGACGGCCAGTCCCCGAGCCGGCAAACGACAGCCTCCCACTTCCCGGCACGGCTGGCACCCAAGCAGCTTGTGGCTGGACACCCGTGTCGTGGCATCGCCGTCCCCGAGCCGTTCGAGGTGGGACCCGGACCGCGATGTGGCTGCCACACAGGTCGCCGTGCAACAGAGCTTAGGGGTTCGGGACGGACGGCCGCCACACCACACGGGAACGAACTTCCGTTCTCCGGGACGGTCAGCCCGCGAGCCGGCGGACGACAGCCTCGCTCTTCCGGCACAGTTGGCACCCATTCCACTCGTGACCGGACAACAGTGTCGTGGCATCGCCTTACCCGAGCCGCTTGAAACGGGACCCGGACATGGTCTGGGTCGCACACGTAGCCCAGGACCGGAAACAAGGGGCTCGGGACACCCGGCCCCACGCTGCCCGTGGACGGACACCCGTGTCCTGCGATCGCCATACCAGAGCCACCCGACGTGCGATCCTGACCCCGTTGCGGCTAGCAAACACTTCGGCCGGGACCGGAGTCCTGGGGCTCAGTACGTCCGGCTGCCGCCCCGCACGGGAACGAACCTTCGTTCTCCGGGACGGCCAGTCCCCGAGCCGGCAAACGACAGCCTCCCACTTCCCGGCACGGCTGGCACCCAAGCAGCTTGTGCCGGTCACCCGTGTCGTGACATCGCATTCGCCGTGCCGCTCGAGGTGGGACCCAGACACGGTCCGGCTAGCACACACGTCGCCCAGGACCGGAAACAAGGGGCTCGGGACACCCGGCCCCACGCTGCCCGTGGACGGAAACACGTGTCCTGCGATCGCTTTCCCCGTGCCGCTCGAGGTAGGACCCGGACCGCGGTGCTGCTACCACACAGGTCGCCGTGCAACAGAGCTTAAGGGTTCGGGACGGACGGCTGCCGCCCCGCACAGGAACGAACCTCTGTCCTCCGGGACGTTCAGTCCCCGAGCCGGCGGACGAAAGCCTCCCGCTTCCAGGCACAGCTGGCACCCATGCCACTGGTGGCCGGACAACGGTGTCGTGGCATCGCCTTCCAAAAGCCACCAGAAACGGGACCCGGACACGGTTCGGCTAGCACACACGTAGCCCAGGACCGGAAACAAGGGGCTAGGGACAGCCGGCCCACGCTACCCGTGGACGGACACCCGTGTCCTGCGATCGCCATACCAGAGCCTCCCGACGTGCGATCCTGACCCCGTTGCGGCTAGCAAACACTTCGGCCGGGACCGGAGTCCTGGGGCTCAGTACGTCCGGCTGCCGCCCCGCACGGGAACGAACCTCCGTTCTCCGGGACGGCCAGTCCCCGAGCCGGCAAACGACAGCCTCCCACTTCCCGGCACGGCTGGCACCCAAGCAGCTTGTGGCTGGACACCCGTGTCGTGGCATCGCCGTCCCCGAGCCGTTCGAGGTGGGACCCGGACCGCGATGTGGCTGCCACACAGGTCGCCGTGCAACAGAGCTTAGGGCTTCGGGACGGACAGCCGCCGCCCCGCACGGGAACGAACCTCTGTCCTCCGGGACGGTCAGTCCCTGAGCCGGCGGACGAAAGCCTCCCGCTTCCAGGCACAGCTGGCACCCATGCCACTGGTGGCCGGACAACATGTCGTGGCAACGCCTTACCCGAGCCGCTCGAGGTGGGACCCAGACACGGTCCGGCTAGCACACACGTCGCCCAGGACCGGAAACAAGGGGCTCGGGACACCCGGCCCCACGCTGCCCGTGGACGGAAACACGTGTCCTGCGATCGCTTTCCCCGTGCCGCTCGAGGTAGGACCCGGACCGCGGTGCTGCTACCACACAGGTCGCCGTGCAACAGAGCTTAAGGGTTCGGGACGGACGGCCGCCGCCCCGCACAGGAACGAACCTCTGTCCTCCGGGACGTTCAGTCCCCGAGCCGGCGGACGAAAGCCTCCCGCTTCCAGGCACAGCTGGCACCCATGCCACTGGTGGCCGGACAACGGTGTCGTGGCATCGCCTTCCAAAAGCCACCAGAAACGGGACCCGGACACGGTTCGGCTAGCACACACGTAGCCCAGGACCAGAAACAAGGGGCTAGGGACAGCCGGCCCACGCTGCCCGTGGACGGACACCCGTGTCCTGCGATCGCCATACCAGAGCCACCCGACGTGCGATCCTGACCCCGTTGCGGCTAGCAAACACTTCGGCCGGGACCGGAATCCTGGGGCTCAGTACGTCCGGCTGCCGCCCCGCACGGGAACGAACCTTCGTTCTCCGGGACGGCCAGTCCCCGAGCCGGCAAACGACAGCCTCCCACTTCCCGGCACGGCTGGCACCCAAGCAGCTTGTGCCGGTCACCCGTGTCGTGACATCGCATTCGCCGTGCCGCTCGAGGTGGGACCCAGACACGGTCCGGCTAGCACACACGTCGCCCAGGACCGGAAACAAGGGGCTCGGGACACCCGGCCCCACGCTGCCCGTGGACGGAAACACGTGTCCTGCGATCGCTTTCCCCGTGCCGCTCGAGGTAGGACCCGGACCGCGGTGCTGCTACCACACAGGTCGCCGTGCAACAGAGCTTAAGGGTTCGGGACGGACGGCCGCCGCCCCGCACAGGAACGAACCTCTGTCCTCCGGGACGTTCAGTCCCCGAGCCGGCGGACGAAAGCCTCCCGCTTCCAGGCACAGCTGGCACCCATGCCACTGGTGGCCGGACAACGGTGTCGTGGCATCGCCTTCCAAAAGCCACCAGAAACGGGACCCGGACACGGTTCGGCTAGCACACACGTAGCCCAGGACCAGAAACAAGGGGCTAGGGACAGCCGGCCCACGCTGCCCGTGGACGGACACCCGTGTCCTGCGATCGCCATACCAGAGCCACCCGACGTGCGATCCTGACCCCGTTGCGGCTAGCAAACACTTCGGCCGGGACCGGAATCCTGGGGCTCAGTACGTCCGGCTGCCGCCCCGCACGGGAACGAACCTTCGTTCTCCGGGACGGCCAGTCCCCGAGCCGGCAAACGACAGCCTCCCACTTCCCGGCACGGCTGGCACCCAAGCAGCTTGTGCCGGTCACCCGTGTCGTGACATCGCATTCGCCGTGCCGCTCGAGGTGGGACCCAGACACGGTCCGGCTAGCACACACGTCGCCCAGGACCGGAAACAAGGGGCTCGGGACACCCGGCCCCACGCTGCCCGTGGACGGAAACACGTGTCCTGCGATCGCTTTCCCCGTGCCGCTCGAGGTAGGACCCGGACCGCGGTGCTGCTACCACACAGGTCGCCGTGCAACAGAGCTTAAGGGTTCGGGACGGACGGCCGCCGCCCCGCACAGGAACGAACCTCTGTCCTCCGGGACGTTCAGTCCCCGAGCCGGCGGACGAAAGCCTCCCGCTTCCAGGCACAGCTGGCACCCATGCCACTGGTGGCCGGACAACGGTGTCGTGGCATCGCCTTCCAAAAGCCACCAGAAACGGGACCCGGACACGGTTCGGCTAGCACACACGTAGCCCAGGACCGGAAACAAGGGGCTCGGGACACCCGGCCCCACGCTGCCCGTGGACGGACACCCGTGTCCTGCGATCGCCATACCAGAGCCTCCCGACGTGCGATCCTGACCCCGTTGCGGCTAGCAAACACTTCGGCCGGGACCGGAGTCCTGGGGCTCAGTACGTCCGGCTGCCGCCCCGCACGGGAACGAACCTCCGTTCTCCGGGACGGCCAGTCCCCGAGCCGGCAAACGACAGCCTCCCACTTCCCGGCACGGCTGGCACCCAAGCAGCTTCTGGCCGGTCACCCGTGTCGTGACATCGCATTCGCCGTGCCGCTCGAGGTGGGACCCGGACACGGTCCGGCTAGCGCACACGTTGCCCACGACCGGAAACAAGGGGCTCGGGACACCCGGCCCCACGCTGCCCGTGGACGGAAACACGTGTCCTGCGATCGCTTTCCCCGTGCCGCTCGAGGTAGGACCCGGACCGCGGTGCTGCTACCACACAGGTCGCCGTGCAACAGAGCTTAAGGGTTCGGGACGGACGGCCGCCGCCCCGCACAGGAACGAACCTCTGTCCTCCGGGACGTTCAGTCCCCGAGCCGGCGGACGAAAGCCTCCCGCTTCCAGGCACAGCTGGCACCCATGCCACTGGTGGCCGGACAACGGTGTCGTGGCATCGCCTTCCAAAAGCCACCAGAAACGGGACCCGGACACGGTTCGGCTAGCACACACGTAGCCCAGGACCAGAAACAAGGGGCTAGGGACAGCCGACACACGCTGCCCGTGGACGGACACCCGTGTCCTGCGATCGCCATACCAGAGCCACCCGACGTGCGATCCTGACCCCGTTGCGGCTAGCAAACACTTCGGCCGGGACCGGAGTCCTGGGGCTCAGTACGTCCGGCTGCCGCCCCGCACGGGAACGAACCTCCGTTCTCCGGGACGGCCAGTCCCCGAGCCGGCAAACGACAGCCTCCCACTTCCCGGCACGGCTGGCACCCAAGCAGCTTGTGGCTGGACACCCGTGTCGTGGCATCGCCGTCCCCGAGGCGTTCGAGGTGGGACCCGGACCGCGATGTGGCTGCCACACAGGTCGCCGTGCAACAGAGGTTAGGGGTTCGGGACGGACGGCCGCCACACCACACGGGAACGAACTTCCGTTCTCGGGACGGTCAGCCCGCGAGCCGGCGGACGACAGCCTCGCATTTCCGGCACAGTTGGCACCTATTCCACTCGTGACCGGACAACAGTGTCGTGGCATCGCCTTACCCGAGCCGCTTGAAACAGGACCCGGACACGGTCTGGGTCGCACACGTAGCCCAGGACCGGAAACAAGGGGCTCGGGACACCCGGCCCCACGCTGCCCGTGGACGGACACCCGTGTCCTGCGATCGCCATACCAGAGCCACCCGACGTGCGATCCTGACCCCGTTGCGGCTAGCAAACACTTCGGCCGGGACCGGAGTCCTGGGGCTCAGTACGTCCGGCTGCCGCCCCGCACGGGAACGAACCTTCGTTCTCCGGGACGGCCAGTCCCCGAGCCGGCAAACGACAGCCTCCCACTTCCCGGCACGGCTGGCACCCAAGCAGCTTGTGCCGGTCACCCGTGTCGTGACATCGCATTCGCCGTGCCGCTCGAGGTGGGACCCAGACACGGTCCGGCTAGCACACACGTCGCCCAGGACCGGAAACAAGGGGCTCGGGACACCCGGCCCCACGCTGCCCGTGGACGGAAACACGTGTCCTGCGATCGCTTTCCCCGTGCCGCTCGAGGTAGGACCCGGACCGCGGTGCTGCTACCACACAGGTCGCCGTGCAACAGAGCTTAAGGGTTCGGGACGGACGGTCGCCGCCCCGCACAGGAACGAACCTCTGTCCTCCGGGACGTTCAGTCCCCGAGCCGGCGGACGAAAGCCTCCCGCTTCCAGGCACAGCTGGCACCCATGCCACTGGTGGCCGGACAACGGTGTCGTGGCATCGCCTTCCAAAAGCCACCAGAAACGGGACCCGGACACGGTTCGGCTAGCACACACGTAGCCCAGGACCAGAAACAAGGGGCTAGGGACAGCCGGCCCACGCTACCCGTGGACGGACACCCGTGTCCTGCGATCGCCATACCAGAGCCACCCGACGTGCGATCCTGACCCCGTTGCGGCTAGCAAACACTTCGGCCGGGACCGGAGTCCTGGGGCTCAGTACGTCCGGCTGCCGCCCCGCACGGGAACGAACCTTCGTTCTCCGGGACGGCCAGTCCCCGAGCCGGCAAACGACAGCCTCCCACTTCCCGGCACGGCTGGCACCCAAGCAGCTTGTGCCGGTCACCCGTGTCGTGACATCGCATTCGCCGTGCCGCTCGAGGTGGGACCCAGACACGGTCCGGCTAGCACACACGTCGCCCAGGACCGGAAACAAGGGGCTCGGGACACCCGGCCCCACGCTGCCCGTGGACGGAAACACGTGTCCTGCGATCGCTTTCCCCGTGCCGCTCGAGGTAGGACCCGGACCGCGGTGCTGCTGCCACACAGGTCGCCGTGCAACAGAGCTTAAGGGTTCGGGACGGACGGCCGCCGCCCCGCACAGGAACGAACCTCTGTCCTCCTGGACGTTCAGTCCCCGAGCCGGCGGACGAAAGCCTCCCGCTTCCAGGCACAGCTGGCACCCATGCCACTGGTGGCCGGACAACGGTGTCGTGGCATCGCCTTCCAAAAGCCACCAGAAACGGGACCCGGACACGGTTCGGCTAGCACACACGTAGCCCAGGACCGGAAACAAGGGGCTAGGGACAGCCGGCCCACGCTACCCGTGGACGGACACCCGTGTCCTGCGATCGCCATACCAGAGCCTCCCGACGTGCGATCCTGACCCCGTTGCGGCTAGCAAACACTTCGGCCGGGACCGGAGTCCTGCGGCTCAGTACGTCCGGCTGCCGCCCCGCACGGGAACGAACCTCCGTTCTCCGGGACGGCCAGTCCCCGAGCCGGCAAACGACAGCCTCCCACTTCCCGGCACGGCTGGCACCCAAGCAGCTTGTGGCCGGTCACCCGTGTCGTGACATCGCATTCGCCGTGCCGCTCGAGGTGGGACCCAGACACGGTCCGGCTAGCGCACACGTCGCCCACGACCGGAAACAAGGGGCTCGGGACACCCGGCCCCACGCTGCCCGTGGACGGAAACACTTGTCGAGCGGTCGCTTTCCCCGTGCCGCTCGAGCTCGGTCCCGAATCGCGATGCGGCTGCCACACAGGTCGCCGTGCAACACACCTTAGGGGTTCGGGACGGACGGGCTGCCGCCCCGCACGGGAACGAACCTCCGTTCTCCGGGACTGCTAGTCCCAGAGCGGGCAAACGACAGCCTCCCACTTCCCGGCACGGCTGGCACCCAAGCAGCTTGTGGCCGGTCACCCGTGTCGTGGCATCGCCGTCCCCGAGCCGTTAGAGGTGGGACCGGGACCGCGGTGCTGCTACCACACAGGTCGCCGTGCAACAGAGTTTAGGGGTTCGGGACGGACGGCCGCCGCCCCGCACGGGAACGAACCTCCGTTCTCCGGGACGGTCAGTCCCTTAGCCGGCGGTCGACAGCTTCGCTCTTCCGGCACAGTTGGCACCCATTCCACTCGTGGCCGGACAAACATGTCGTGGCACCGCCTTACCCGAGCCGCTCGAGGTGGGACCCAGACACGGTCCGGCTAGCACACACGTCGCCCAGGACCGGAAACAAGGGGCGCGGGACACCCGGCCCCACGCTGCCCGTGGACGGAAACACGTGTCCTGCGATCGCTTTCCCTGTGCCGCTCGAGGTGGGACCCGGACCGCGGTGCTGCTACCACACAGGTCGCCGTGCAACAGAGCTTAGGGGTTCGGGACGGACAGCCGCCGCCCCGCACGGGAACGAACCTCCGGTCTCCGGGACGGTCAGTCCCTGAGCCGGCGGACGAAAGCCTCCCGCTTCCAGGCACAGCTGGCACCCATGCCACTGGTGGCCGGACAACGGTGTCGTGGCATCGCCTTCCACAAGCCACCAGAAACGGGACCCGGACACTGTTCGGCTAGCACACACGTAGCCCAGGACCGGAAACAAGGGGCTCGGGACACCCGGCCCCACGCTGCCCGTGGACGGACACCCGTGTCCTGCGATCGCCATACCAGAGCCACCCGAGGTGCGATCCTGACCCCGTTGCGGCTAGCAAACACTTCGGCCGGGACCGGAGTCCTGGGGCTCAGTACGTCTGGCTGCCACCCCGCACGGGAACGAACCTCCGTTCTCCGGGACGGCCAGTCCCCGAGCCGGCAAACGACAGCCTCCCACTTCCCGGCACGGCTGGCACCCAAGCAGCTTGTGGCCGGTCACCCGTGTCGTGACATCGCATTCGCCGTGCCGCTCGAGGTGGGACCCAGACACGGTCCGGCTAGCGCACACGTCGCCCAGGACCGGAAACAAGGGGCTCGGGACACCCGGCCCCACGCTGCCCGTGGACGGACACCCGTGTCCTGCGATCGCCATACCAGAGCCACCCGAGGTGCGATCCTGACCCCGTTGCGGCTAGCAAACACTTCGGCCGGGACCGGAGTCCTGGGGCTCAGTACGTCCGGCTGCCGCCCCGCACGGGAACGAACCTCCGTTCTCCGGGACGGCCAGTCCCCGAGCCGGCAAACGACAGCCTCCCACTTCCCGGCACGGCTGGCACCCAAGCAGCTTGTGGCCGGTCACCCGTGTCGTGACATCGCATTCGCCGTGCCGCTCGAGGTGGGACCCAGACACGGTCCGGCTAGCGCACACGTCGCCCACGACCGGAAACAAGGGGCTCGGGACACCCGGCCCCACGCTGCCCGTGGACGGAAACACTTGTCGAGCGGTCGCTTTCCCCGTGCCGCTCGAGCTCGGTCCCGAATCGCGATGCGGCTGCCACACAGGTCGCCGTGCAACACACCTTAGGGGTTCGGGACGGACGGCCGCCGCCCCGCACGGGAACGAACCTCTGTCCTCCGGGACGGTCAGTCCCTGAGCCGGCGGACGACAGCCTCGCTCTTCCGGCACAGTTGGCACCCATTCCACTCGTGGCCGGACAAACATGTCGTGGCACCGCCTTACCCGAGCCGCTCGAGGTGGGACCCAGACACGGTCCGGCTAGCACACACGTCGCCCAGGACCGGAAACAAGGGGCGCGGGACACCCGGCCCCACGCTGCCCGTGGACGGAAACACGTGTCCTGCGATCGCTTTCCCTGTGCCGCTCGAGGTGGGACCCGGACCGCGGTGCTGCTACCACACAGGTCGCCGTGCAACAGATCTTAGGGGTTCGGGACGGACGGCCGCCGCCCCGCACGGGAACGAACCTCCGGTCTCCGGGACGGTCAGTCCCTGAGCCGGCGGACGAAAGCCTCCCGCCTCTAGGCACAGCTGGCACCCATTCCACTGGTGGCCGGACAACCGTGTCGTGGCATCGCCTTCCACAAGCCACCAGAAACGGGACCCGGACACGGTTCGGCTAGCACACACGTAGCCCAGGACCGGAAACAAGGGGCTCGGGACACCCGGCCCCACGCTGCCCGTGGACGGACACCCGTGTCCTGCGATCGCCATACCAGAGCCACCCGAGGTGCGATCCTGACCCCGTTGCGGCTAGCAAACACTTCGGCCGGGACCGGAGTCCTGGGGCTCAGTACGTCCGGCTGCCGCCCCGCACGGGAACGAACCTCCGTTCTCCGGGACGGTCAGTCCCTTAGCCGGCAGACGACAGCCTCGGTCTTCCGGCACAGTTGGCACCCATTCCACTCGTGGCCGGACAAACATGTCGTGGCAACGCCTTACCCGAGCCGCTCGAGGTGGGACCCAGACACGGTCCGGCTAGCACACACGTCGCCCAGGACCGGAAACAAGGGGCGCGGGACACCCGGCCCCACGCTGCCCGTGGACGGAAACACTTGTCGAGCGGTCGCTTTCCCCGTGCCGCTCGAGGTGGGACCCGAACCACGATGCGGCTGCCACACAGGTCGCCGTGCAACAGAGCTTAGGGCTTCGGGACGGACAGCCGCCGCCCCGCACGGGAACGAACCTCTGTCCTCCGGGACGGTCAGCCCGCGAGCCGGCGGACGACAGCCTCCCTCTTCCGGCACAGTTGGCACCCATTCCACTCGTGGCCGGACAAACATGTCGTGGCAACGCCTTACCCGAGCCGCTCGAGGTGGGACCCAGACACGGTCCGGCTAGCACACACGTCGCCCAGGACCGGAAACAAGGGGCGCGGGACACCCGGCCCCACGCTGCCCGTGGACGGAAACACGTGTCCTGCGATCGCTTTCCCCGTGCCGCTCGAGGTAGGACCCGGACCGCGGTGCTGCTACCACACAGGTCGCCGTGCAACAGAGCTTAGGGGTTCGGGACGGACGGCCGCCGCCCCGCACGGGAACGAACCTCCGGTCTCCGGGACGGTCAGTCCCTGAGCCGGCGGACGAAAGCCTCCCGCTTCCAGGCACAGCTGGCACCCATGCCACTGGTGGCCGGACAACGGTGTCGTGGCATCGCCTTCCACAAGCCACCAGAAACGGGACCCGGACACGGTTCGGCTAGCACACACGTCGCCCAGGACCGGAAACAAGGGGCTCGGGACACCCGGCCCCACGCTGCCCGTGGACGGAAACACGTGTCCTGCGATCGCTTTCCCTGTGCCGCTCGAGGTAGGACCCGGACCGCGGTGCTGCTACCACACAGGTCGCCGTGCAACAGAGCTTAAGGGTTCGGGACGGACGGCTGCCGCCCCGCACAGGAACGAACCTCTGTCCTCCGGGACGTTCAGTCCCCGAGCCGGCGGACGAAAGCCTCCCGCTTCCAGGCACAGCTGGCACCCATGCCACTGGTGGCCGGACAACGGTGTCGTGGCATCGCCTTCCACAAGCCACCAGAAACGGGACCCGGACACGGTTCGGCTAGCACACACGTAGCCCAGGACCAGAAACAAGGGGCTAGGGACAGCCGGCCCACGCTGCCCGTGGACGGACACCCGTGTCCTGCGATCGCCATACCAGAGCCTCCCGACGTGCGATCCTGACCCCGTTGCGGCTAGCAAACACTTCGGCCGGGACCGGAGTCTTGGGGCTCAGTACGTCCGGCTGCCGCCCCGCACGGGAACGAACCTCCGTTCTCCGGGACGGCCAGTCCCTGAGCCGGCAAACGACAGCCTCCCACTTCCCGGCACGGCTGGCACCCAAGCAGCTTGTGGCTGGACACCCGTGTCGTGGCATCGCCGTCCCCGAGCCGTTCGAGGTGGGACCGGGACCGCGGTGCTGCTGCCACACAGGTCGCCGTGCAACAGACCTTAGGGGTTCGGGACGGACGGCCGCCGCCCCGCACGGGAACGAACCTCCGTTCTCCGGGACGGCCAATCCCCGAGCCGGCAAACGACAGCCTCCCACTTCCCGGCACGGCTGGCACCCAAGCAGCTTGTGCCGGTCACCCGTCTCGTGACATCGCATTCGCCGTGCCGCTCGAGGTGGGACCCGGACACGGTCCGGCTAGCGCACACGTCGCCCAGGACCGGAAACAAGGGGCTCGGGACACCCGGCCCCACGCTGCCCGTGGACGGAAACACGTGTCCTGCGATAGCTTTCCCCGTGCCGCTCGAGGTAGGACCCGGACCGCGGTGCTGCTACCACACAGGTCGCCGTGCAACAGAGCTTAAGGGTTCGGGACGGACGGCCGCCGCCCCGCACAGGAACGAACCTCTGTCCTCCGGGACGTTCAGTCCCCGAGCCGGCGGACGAAAGCCTCCCGCTTCCAGGCACAGCTGGCACCCATGCCACTGGTGGCCGGACAACGGTGTCGTGGCATCGCCTTCCACAAGCCACCAGAAACGGGACCCGGACACGGTTCGGCTAGCACACACGTAGCCCAGGACCAGAAACAAGGGGCTAGGGACACCCGGCCCCACGCTGCCCGTGGACGGAAACACTTGTCGAGCGGTCGCTTTCCCCGTGCCGCTCGAGCTGGGTCCCGAGTCGCGATGCGGCTGCCACACAGGTCGCCGTGCAACACACCTTAGGGCTTCGGGACGGACGGGCGCCGCCCCGCACGGGAACGAACCTCCGTTCTCCGGGACTGCTAGTCCCAGAGCGGGCAAACGACAGCCTCCCACTTCCCGGCACGGCTGGCACCCAAGCAGCTTGTGGCCGGTCACCCGTGTCGTGGCATCGCCGTCCCCGAGCCGTTAGAGGTGGGACCGGGACCGCGGTGCTGCTACCACACAGGTCGCCGTGCAACAGAGCTTAGGGGTTCGGGACGGACGGCCGCCGCCCCGCACGGGAACGAACCTCCGTTCTCCGGGACGGTCAGTCCCTTAGCCGGCGGTCGACAGCTTCGCTCTTCCGGCACAGTTGGCACCCATTCCACTCGTGGCCGGACAAACATGTCGTGGCACCGCCTTACCCGAGCCGCTCGAGGTGGGACCCAGACACGGTCCGGCTAGCACACACGTAGCCCAGGACCGGAAACAAGGGGCTCGGGACACCCGGCCCCACGCTACCCGTGGACGGACACCCGTGTCCTGCGATCGCCATACCAGAGCCACCCGAGGTGCGATCCTGACCCCGTTGCGGCTAGCAAACACTTCGGCCGGGACCGGAGTCCTGGGGCTCAGTACGTCTGGCTGCCGCCCCGCACGGGAACGAACCTCCGTTCTCCGGGACGGCCAGTCCCCGAGCCGGCAAACGACAGCCTCCCACTTCCCGGCACGGCTGGCACCCAAGCAGCTTGTGGCCGGTCACCCGTGTCGTGACATCGCATTCGCCGTGCCGCTCGAGGTGGGACCCAGACACGGTCCGGCTAGCGCACACGTCGCCCAGGACCGGAAACAAGGGGCTCGGGACACCCGGCCCCACGCTGCCCGTGGACGGAAACACGTGTCCTGCGATCGCTTTCCCCGTGCCGCTCGAGGTAGGACCCGGACCGCGGTGCTGCTACCACACAGGTCGCCGTGCAACAGAGCTTAAGGGTTCGGGACGGACGGCCGCCGCCCCGCACAGGAACGAACCTCTGTCCTCCGGGACGTTCAGTCCCCGAGCCGGCGGACGAAAGCCTCCCGCTTCCAGGCACAGCTGGCACCCATGCCACTGGTGGCCGGACAACGGTGTCGTGGCATCGCCTTCCAAAAGCCACCAGAAACGGGACCCGGACACGGTTCGGCTAGCACACACGTAGCCCAGGACCGGAAACAAGGGGCTCGGGACAGCCGGCCCCACGCTACCCGTGGACGGAAACACTTGTCGAGCGGTCGCTTTCCCCGTGCCGCTCGAGCTGGGTCCCGAATCGCGATGCGGCTGCCACACAGGTCGCCGTGCAACACCTTAGGGCTTCGGGACGGACGGGCGCCGCCCCGCACGGGAACGAACCTCCGTTCTCCGGGACTGCTAGTCCCAGAGCGGGCAAACGACAGCCTCCCACTTCCCGGCACGGCTGGCACCCAAGCAGCTTGTGGCCGGTCACCCGTGTCGTGGCATCGCCGTCCCCGAGCCGTTAGAGGTGGGACCGGGACCGCGGTGCTGCTACCACACAGGTCGCCGTGCAACAGAGCTTAGGGGTTCGCGACGGACAGCCGCCGCCCCGCACGGGAACGAACCTCCGGTCTCCTGGACGGTCAGTCCCTGAGCCGGCGGACGAAAGCCTCCCGCTTCCAGGCACAGCTGGCACCCATGCCACTGGTGGCCGGACAACGGTGTCGTGGCATCGCCTTCCACAAGCCCCAGAAACGGGACCCGGACACGGTTCGGCTAGCACACACGTAGCCCAGGACCGGAAACAAGGGGCTCGGGACACCCGGCCCCACGCTGCCCGTGGACGGACACCCGTGTCCTGCGATCGCCATACCAGAGCCACCCGAGGTGCGATCCTGACCCCGTTGCGGCTAGCAAACACTTCGGCCGGGACCGGAGTCCTGGGGCTCAGTACGTCTGGCTGCCGCCCCGCACGGGAACGAACCTCCGTTCTCCGGGACGGCCAGTCCCCGAGCCGGCAAACGACAGCCTCCCACTTCCCGGCACGGCTGGCACCCAAGCAGCTTGTGGCCGGTCACCGGTGTCGTGACATCGCATTCGCCGTGCCGCTCGAGGTGGGACCCAGACACGGTCCGGCTAGCGCACACGTCGCCCAGGACCGGAAACAAGGGGCTCGGGACACCCGGCCCCACGCTGCCCGTGGACGGAAACACGTGTCCTGCGATCGCCATACCAGAGCCACCCGAGGTGCGATCCTGACCCCGTTGCGGCTAGCAAACACTTCGGCCGGGACCGGAGTCCTGGGGCTCAGTACGTCCGGCTGCCGCCCCGCACGGGAACGAACCTCCGTTCTCCGGGACGGCCAGTCCCCGAGCCGGCAAACGACAGCCTCCCACTTCCCGGCACGGCTGGCACCCAAGCAGCTTGTGGCTGGTCACCCGTGTCGTGGCATCGCCGTCCCCGAGCCGTTCGAGGTGGGACCGGGACCGCGGTGCTGCTGCCACACAGGTCGCCGTGCAACAGAGCTTAGGGGTTCGGGACGGACGGCCGCCGCCCCGCACGGGAACGAACCTCCACTCTCCGGAACGGTCAGTCCCTGAGCCGGCGGTCGACAGCCTCGCTCTTCCGGCACAGTTGGCACCCATTCCACTCGTGGCCGGACAAACATGTCGTGGCACCGCCTTACCCGAGCCGCTCGAGGTGGGACCCAGACACGGTCCGGCTAGCACACACGTCGCCCAGGACCGGAAACAAGGGGCTCGGGACACCCGGCCCCACGCTGCCCGTGGACGGACACCCGTGTCCTGCGATCGCCATACCAGAGCCTCCCGACGTGCGATCCTGACCCCGTTGCGGCTAGCAAACACTTCGGCCGGGACCGGAGTCCTGGGGCTCAGTACGCCCGGCTGCCGCCCCGCACGGGAACGAACCTCCGTTCTCCGGGACGGCCAGTCCCCGAGCCGGCAAACGACAGCCTCCCACTTCCCGGCACGGCTGGCACCCAAGCAGCTTGTGCCGGTCACCCGTCTCGTGACATCGCATTCGCCGTGCCGCTCGAGGTGGGACCCGGACACGGTCCGGCTAGCACACACGTCGCCCAGGACCGGAAACAAGGGGCTCGGGACACCCGGCCCCACGCTGCCCGTGGACGGAAACACGTGTCCTGCGATCGCTTTCCCCGTGCCGCTCGAGGTAGGACCCGGACCGCGGTGCTGCTACCACACAGGTCGCCGTGCAACAGAGCTTAAGGGTTCGGGACGGACGGCCGCCGCCCCGCACAGGAACGAACCTCTGTCCTCCGGGACGTTCAGTCCCCGAGCCGGCGGACGAAAGCCTCCCGCTTCCAGGCACAGCTGGCACCCATGCCACTGGTGGCCGGACAACGGTGTCGTGGCATCGCCTTCCACAAGCCACCAGAAACGGGACCCGGACACGGTTCGGCTAGCACACACGTAGCCCAGGACCAGAAACAAGGGGCTAGGGACAGCCGGCCCACGCTGCCCGTGGACGGACACCCGTGTCCTGCGATCGCCATACCAGAGCCTCCCGACGTGCGATCCTGACCCCGTTGCGGCTAGCAAACACTTCGGCCGGGACCGGAGTCCTGGGGCTCAGTACGTCCGGCTGCCGCCCCGCACGGGAACGAACCTCCGTTCTCCGGGACGGCCAGTCCCCGAGCCGGCAAACGACAGCCTCCCACTTCCCGGCACGGCTGGCACCCAAGCAGCTTGTGGCCGGTCACCCGTGTCGTGACATCGCATTCGCCGTGCCGCTCGAGGTAGGACCCAGACACGGTCCGGCTAGCGCACACGTTGCCCACGACCGGAAACAAGGGGCTCGGGACACCCGGCCCCACGCTGCCCGTGGACGGAAACACTTGTCGAGCGGTCGCTTTCCCCGTGCCGCTCGAGGTGGGACCCGAACCACGATGCGGCTGCCACACAGGTCGCCGTGCAACAGAGCTTAAGGGTTCGGGACGGACAGCCGCCGCCCCGCACGGGAACGAACCTCCGGTCTCCGGGACGGTCAGTTCCTGAGCCGGCGGACGAAGGCCTCCCGCTTCCAGGCACAGCTGGCACCCATGCCACTGGTGGCCGGACAACGGTGTCGTGGCATCGCCTTCCACAAGCCACCAGAAACGGGACCCGGACACGGTTCGGCTAGCACACACGTCGCCCAGGACCGGAAACAAGGGGCTCGGGACACCCGGCCCCACGCTGCCCGTGGACGGACACCCGTGTCCTGCGATCGCCATACCAGAGCCTCCCGACGTGCGATCCTGACCCCGTTGCGGCTAGCAAACACTTCGGCCGGGACCGGAGTCCTGGGGCTCAGTACGTCCGGCTGCCGCCCCGCACGGGAACGAACCTCCGTTCTCCGGGACGGCCAGTCCCCGAGCCGGCAAACGACAGCCTCCCACTTCCCTGCACGGCTGGCACCCAAGCAGCTTGTGGCCGGTCACCCGTGTCGTGACATCGCATTCGCCGTGCCGCTCGAGGTAGGACCCAGACACGGTCCGGCTAGCGCACACGTTGCCCACGACCGGAAACAAGGGGCTCGGGACACCCGGCCCCACGCTGCCCGTGGACGGAAACACTTGTCGAGCGGTCGCTTTCCCCGTGCCGCTCGAGGTGGGACCCGAACCACGATGCGGCTGCCACACAGGTCGCCGTGCAACAGAGCTTAGGGCTTCGGGACGGACAGCCGCCGCCCCGCACGGGAACGAACCTCTGTCCTCCGGGACGTTCAGTCCCCGAGCCGGCGGACGAAAGCCTCCCGCTTCCAGGCACAGCTGGCACCCATGCCACTGGTGGCCGGACAACATGTCGTGGCAACGCCTTACCCGAGCCGCTCGAGGTGGGACCCAGACACGGTCCGGCTAGCACACACGTCGCCCAGGACCGGAAACAAGGGGCTCGGGACACCCGGCCCCACGCTGCCCGTGGACGGAAACACGTGTCCTGCGATCGCTTTCCCCGTGCCGCTCGAGGTAGGACCCGGACCGCGGTGCTGCTACCACACAGGTCGCCGTGCAACAGAGCTTAAGGGTTCGGGACGGACGGCCGCCGCCCCGCACAGGAACGAACCTCTGTCCTCCTGGACGTTCAGTCCCAGAGCCGGCGGACGAAAGCCTCCCGCTTCCAGGCACAGCTGGCACCCATGCCACTGGTGGCCGGACAACGGTGTCGTGGCATCGCCTTCCAAAAGCCACCAGAAACGGGACCCGGACACGGTTCGGCTAGCACACACGTAGCCCAGGACCGGAAACAAGGGGCTAGGGACAGCCGGCCCACGCTACCCGTGGACGGACACCCGTGTCCTGCGATCGCCATACCAGAGCCTCCCGACGTGCGATCCTGACCCCGTTGCGGCTAGCAAACACTTCGTAGGGACCGGAGTCCTGGGGCTCAGTACGTCCGGCTGCCGCCCCGCACGAGAACGAACCTCCGTTCTCCGGGACGGCCAGTCCCCGAACCGGCAAACGACAGCTTCCCACTTCCCGGCACGGCTGGCACCCAAGCAGCTTGTGGCTGGACACCCGTGTCGTGGCATCGCCGTACCGAAGCCGTTCGAGGTGGGACCCGGACCGCGATGTGGCTGCCACACAGGTCGCCGTGCAACAGAGCTTAGGGCTTCGGGACGGACAGCCGCCGCCCCGCACAGGAACGAACCTCTGTCCTCCTGGACGGTCAGTCCCCGAGCCGGCGGACGAAAGCCTCCCGCTTCCAGGCACAGCTGGCACCCATGCCACTGGTGGCCGGAAAAACATGTCGTGGCAACGCCTTCCACAAGCCACTAGAAACGGAACCCGGACACGGTTCGGCTAGCACACACGTAGCCCAGGACCGGAAACAAGGGGCTAGGGACAGCCGGCCCACGCTACCCGTGGACGGACACCCGTGTCCTGCGATCGCCATACCAGAGCCTCCCGACGTGCGATCCTGACCCCGTTGCGGCTAGCAAACACTTCGGCCGGGACCGGAGTCCTGGGACTCAGTACGTCCGGCTGCCGCCCCGCACGGGAACGAACCTCCGTTCTCCGGGACGGCCAGTCCCTGAGCCGGCAAACGACAGCCTCCCACTTCCCGGGACGGCTGGCACCCAAGCAGCTTGTGCCGTTCACCCGTGTCGTGACATCGCATTCGCCGTGCCGCTCGAGGTGGGACCCAGACACGGTCCGGCTAGCACACACGTCGCCCAGGACCGGAAACAAGGGGCTCGGGACACCCGGCCCCACGCTGCCCGTGGACGGAAACACGTGTCCTGCGATCGCTTTCCCCGTGCCGCTCGAGGTAGGACCCGGACCGCGGTGCTGCTACCACACAGGTCGCCGTGCAACAGAGCTTAAGGGTTCGGGACGGACGGCCGCCGCCCCGCACAGGAACGAACCTCTGTCCTCCTGGACGTTCAGTCCCAGAGCCGGCGGACGAAAGCCTCCCGCTTCCAGGCACAGCTGGCACCCATGCCACTGGTGGCCGGACAACGGTGTCGTGGCATCGCCTTCCAAAAGCCACCAGAAACGGGACCCGGACACGGTTCGGCTAGCACACACGTAGCCCAGGACCGGAAACAAGGGGCTCGGGACAGCCGGCCCCACGCTACCCGTGGACGGAAACACTTGTCGAGCGGTCGCTTTCCCCGTGCCGCTCGAGCTGGGTCCCGAATCGCGATGCGGCTGCCACACAGGTCGCCGTGCAACACCTTAGGGCTTCGGGACGGACGGGCGCCGCCCCGCACGGGAACGAACCTCCGTTCTCCGGGACTGCTAGTCCCAGAGCGGGCAAACGACAGCCTCCCACTTCCCGGCACGGCTGGCACCCAAGCAGCTTGTGGCCGGTCACCCGTGTCGTGGCATCGCCGTCCCCGAGCCGTTAGAGGTGGGACCGGGACCGCGGTGCTGCTACCACACAGGTCGCCGTGCAACAGAGCTTAGGGGTTCGCGACGGACAGCCGCCGCCCCGCACGGGAACGAACCTCCGGTCTCCTGGACGGTCAGTCCCTGAGCCGGCGGACGAAAGCCTCCCGCTTCCAGGCACAGCTGGCACCCATGCCACTGGTGGCCGGACAACGGTGTCGTGGCATCGCCTTCCACAAGCCCCAGAAACGGGACCCGGACACGGTTCGGCTAGCACACACGTAGCCCAGGACCGGAAACAAGGGGCTCGGGACACCCGGCCCCACGCTGCCCGTGGACGGACACCCGTGTCCTGCGATCGCCATACCAGAGCCACCCGAGGTGCGATCCTGACCCCGTTGCGGCTAGCAAACACTTCGGCCGGGACCGGAGTCCTGGGGCTCAGTACGTCTGGCTGCCGCCCCGCACGGGAACGAACCTCCGTTCTCCGGGACGGCCAGTCCCCGAGCCGGCAAACGACAGCCTCCCACTTCCCGGCACGGCTGGCACCCAAGCAGCTTGTGGCCGGTCACCGGTGTCGTGACATCGCATTCGCCGTGCCGCTCGAGGTGGGACCCAGACACGGTCCGGCTAGCGCACACGTCGCCCAGGACCGGAAACAAGGGGCTCGGGACACCCGGCCCCACGCTGCCCGTGGACGGAAACACGTGTCCTGCGATCGCCATACCAGAGCCACCCGAGGTGCGATCCTGACCCCGTTGCGGCTAGCAAACACTTCGGCCGGGACCGGAGTCCTGGGGCTCAGTACGTCCGGCTGCCGCCCCGCACGGGAACGAACCTCCGTTCTCCGGGACGGCCAGTCCCCGAGCCGGCAAACGACAGCCTCCCACTTCCCGGCACGGCTGGCACCCAAGCAGCTTGTGGCTGGTCACCCGTGTCGTGGCATCGCCGTCCCCGAGCCGTTCGAGGTGGGACCGGGACCGCGGTGCTGCTGCCACACAGGTCGCCGTGCAACAGAGCTTAGGGGTTCGGGACGGACGGCCGCCGCCCCGCACGGGAACGAACCTCCACTCTCCGGAACGGTCAGTCCCTGAGCCGGCGGTCGACAGCCTCGCTCTTCCGGCACAGTTGGCACCCATTCCACTCGTGGCCGGACAAACATGTCGTGGCACCGCCTTACCCGAGCCGCTCGAGGTGGGACCCAGACACGGTCCGGCTAGCACACACGTCGCCCAGGACCGGAAACAAGGGGCTCGGGACACCCGGCCCCACGCTGCCCGTGGACGGACACCCGTGTCCTGCGATCGCCATACCAGAGCCTCCCGACGTGCGATCCTGACCCCGTTGCGGCTAGCAAACACTTCGGCCGGGACCGGAGTCCTGGGGCTCAGTACGCCCGGCTGCCGCCCCGCACGGGAACGAACCTCCGTTCTCCGGGACGGCCAGTCCCCGAGCCGGCAAACGACAGCCTCCCACTTCCCGGCACGGCTGGCACCCAAGCAGCTTGTGCCGGTCACCCGTCTCGTGACATCGCATTCGCCGTGCCGCTCGAGGTGGGACCCGGACACGGTCCGGCTAGCACACACGTCGCCCAGGACCGGAAACAAGGGGCTCGGGACACCCGGCCCCACGCTGCCCGTGGACGGAAACACGTGTCCTGCGATCGCTTTCCCCGTGCCGCTCGAGGTAGGACCCGGACCGCGGTGCTGCTACCACACAGGTCGCCGTGCAACAGAGCTTAAGGGTTCGGGACGGACGGCCGCCGCCCCGCACAGGAACGAACCTCTGTCCTCCGGGACGTTCAGTCCCCGAGCCGGCGGACGAAAGCCTCCCGCTTCCAGGCACAGCTGGCACCCATGCCACTGGTGGCCGGACAACGGTGTCGTGGCATCGCCTTCCACAAGCCACCAGAAACGGGACCCGGACACGGTTCGGCTAGCACACACGTAGCCCAGGACCAGAAACAAGGGGCTAGGGACAGCCGGCCCACGCTGCCCGTGGACGGACACCCGTGTCCTGCGATCGCCATACCAGAGCCTCCCGACGTGCGATCCTGACCCCGTTGCGGCTAGCAAACACTTCGGCCGGGACCGGAGTCCTGGGGCTCAGTACGTCCGGCTGCCGCCCCGCACGGGAACGAACCTCCGTTCTCCGGGACGGCCAGTCCCCGAGCCGGCAAACGACAGCCTCCCACTTCCCGGCACGGCTGGCACCCAAGCAGCTTGTGGCCGGTCACCCGTGTCGTGACATCGCATTCGCCGTGCCGCTCGAGGTAGGACCCAGACACGGTCCGGCTAGCGCACACGTTGCCCACGACCGGAAACAAGGGGCTCGGGACACCCGGCCCCACGCTGCCCGTGGACGGAAACACTTGTCGAGCGGTCGCTTTCCCCGTGCCGCTCGAGGTGGGACCCGAACCACGATGCGGCTGCCACACAGGTCGCCGTGCAACAGAGCTTAAGGGTTCGGGACGGACAGCCGCCGCCCCGCACGGGAACGAACCTCCGGTCTCCGGGACGGTCAGTTCCTGAGCCGGCGGACGAAGGCCTCCCGCTTCCAGGCACAGCTGGCACCCATGCCACTGGTGGCCGGACAACGGTGTCGTGGCATCGCCTTCCACAAGCCACCAGAAACGGGACCCGGACACGGTTCGGCTAGCACACACGTCGCCCAGGACCGGAAACAAGGGGCTCGGGACACCCGGCCCCACGCTGCCCGTGGACGGACACCCGTGTCCTGCGATCGCCATACCAGAGCCTCCCGACGTGCGATCCTGACCCCGTTGCGGCTAGCAAACACTTCGGCCGGGACCGGAGTCCTGGGGCTCAGTACGTCCGGCTGCCGCCCCGCACGGGAACGAACCTCCGTTCTCCGGGACGGCCAGTCCCCGAGCCGGCAAACGACAGCCTCCCACTTCCCTGCACGGCTGGCACCCAAGCAGCTTGTGGCCGGTCACCCGTGTCGTGACATCGCATTCGCCGTGCCGCTCGAGGTAGGACCCAGACACGGTCCGGCTAGCGCACACGTTGCCCACGACCGGAAACAAGGGGCTCGGGACACCCGGCCCCACGCTGCCCGTGGACGGAAACACTTGTCGAGCGGTCGCTTTCCCCGTGCCGCTCGAGGTGGGACCCGAACCACGATGCGGCTGCCACACAGGTCGCCGTGCAACAGAGCTTAGGGCTTCGGGACGGACAGCCGCCGCCCCGCACGGGAACGAACCTCTGTCCTCCGGGACGTTCAGTCCCCGAGCCGGCGGACGAAAGCCTCCCGCTTCCAGGCACAGCTGGCACCCATGCCACTGGTGGCCGGACAACATGTCGTGGCAACGCCTTACCCGAGCCGCTCGAGGTGGGACCCAGACACGGTCCGGCTAGCACACACGTCGCCCAGGACCGGAAACAAGGGGCTCGGGACACCCGGCCCCACGCTGCCCGTGGACGGAAACACGTGTCCTGCGATCGCTTTCCCCGTGCCGCTCGAGGTAGGACCCGGACCGCGGTGCTGCTACCACACAGGTCGCCGTGCAACAGAGCTTAAGGGTTCGGGACGGACGGCCGCCGCCCCGCACAGGAACGAACCTCTGTCCTCCTGGACGTTCAGTCCCAGAGCCGGCGGACGAAAGCCTCCCGCTTCCAGGCACAGCTGGCACCCATGCCACTGGTGGCCGGACAACGGTGTCGTGGCATCGCCTTCCAAAAGCCACCAGAAACGGGACCCGGACACGGTTCGGCTAGCACACACGTAGCCCAGGACCGGAAACAAGGGGCTAGGGACAGCCGGCCCACGCTACCCGTGGACGGACACCCGTGTCCTGCGATCGCCATACCAGAGCCTCCCGACGTGCGATCCTGACCCCGTTGCGGCTAGCAAACACTTCGTAGGGACCGGAGTCCTGGGGCTCAGTACGTCCGGCTGCCGCCCCGCACGAGAACGAACCTCCGTTCTCCGGGACGGCCAGTCCCCGAACCGGCAAACGACAGCTTCCCACTTCCCGGCACGGCTGGCACCCAAGCAGCTTGTGGCTGGACACCCGTGTCGTGGCATCGCCGTACCGAAGCCGTTCGAGGTGGGACCCGGACCGCGATGTGGCTGCCACACAGGTCGCCGTGCAACAGAGCTTAGGGCTTCGGGACGGACAGCCGCCGCCCCGCACAGGAACGAACCTCTGTCCTCCTGGACGGTCAGTCCCCGAGCCGGCGGACGAAAGCCTCCCGCTTCCAGGCACAGCTGGCACCCATGCCACTGGTGGCCGGAAAAACATGTCGTGGCAACGCCTTCCACAAGCCACTAGAAACGGAACCCGGACACGGTTCGGCTAGCACACACGTAGCCCAGGACCGGAAACAAGGGGCTAGGGACAGCCGGCCCACGCTACCCGTGGACGGACACCCGTGTCCTGCGATCGCCATACCAGAGCCTCCCGACGTGCGATCCTGACCCCGTTGCGGCTAGCAAACACTTCGGCCGGGACCGGAGTCCTGGGACTCAGTACGTCCGGCTGCCGCCCCGCACGGGAACGAACCTCCGTTCTCCGGGACGGCCAGTCCCTGAGCCGGCAAACGACAGCCTCCCACTTCCCGGGACGGCTGGCACCCAAGCAGCTTGTGCCGTTCACCCGTGTCGTGACATCGCATTCGCCGTGCCGCTCGAGGTGGGACCCAGACACGGTCCGGCTAGCACACACGTCGCCCAGGACCGGAAACAAGGGGCTCGGGACACCCGGCCCCACGCTGCCCGTGGACGGAAACACGTGTCCTGCGATCGCTTTCCCCGTGCCGCTCGAGGTAGGACCCGGACCGCGGTGCTGCTACCACACAGGTCGCCGTGCAACAGAGCTTAAGGGTTCGGGACGGACGGCCGCCGCCCCGCACAGGAACGAACCTCTGTCCTCCTGGACGTTCAGTCCCAGAGCCGGCGGACGAAAGCCTCCCGCTTCCAGGCACAGCTGGCACCCATGCCACTGGTGGCCGGACAACGGTGTCGTGGCATCGCCTTCCAAAAGCCACCAGAAACGGGACCCGGACACGGTTCGGCTAGCACACACGTAGCCCAGGACCGGAAACAAGGGGCTAGGGACAGCCGGCCCACGCTACCCGTGGACGGACACCCGTGTCCTGCGATCGCAATACCAGATCCTCCCGACGTGCGATCCTGACCCCGTTGCGGCTAGCAAACACTTCGTCCGGGACCGGAGTCCTGGGGCTCAGTACGTCCGGCTGCCGCCCCGCACGGGAACGAACCTCCGTTCTCCGGGACGGCCAGTCCCCGAGCCGGCAAACGACAGCCTCCCACTTCCCGGCACGGCTGGCACCCAAGCAGCTTGTGGCTGGACACCCGTGTCGTGGCATCGCCGTCCCCGAGCCGTTCGAGGTGGGACCCGGACCGCGATGTGGCTGCCACACAGGTCGCCGTGCAACAGAGCTTAGGGCTTCGGGACGGACAGCCGCCGCCCCGCACGGGAACGAACCTCTGTCCTCCGGGACGGTCAGTCCCTGAGCCGGCGGACGAAAGCCTCCCGCTTCCAGGCACAGCTGGCACCCATGCCACTGGTGGCCGGACAACATGTCGTGGCAACGCCTTACCCGAGCCGCTCGAGGTGGGACCCAGACACGGTCCGGCTAGCACACACGTCGCCCAGGACCGGAAACAAGGGGCTCGGGACACCCGGCCCCACGCTGCCCGTGGACGGAAACACGTGTCCTGCGATCGCTTTCCCCGTGCCGCTCGAGGTAGGACGCGGACCGCGGTGCTGCTACCACACAGGTCGCCGTGCAACAGAGCTTAAGGGTTCGGGACGGACGGCCGCCGCCCCGCACAGGAACGAACCTCTGTCCTCCGGGACGTTCAGTCCCCGAGCCGGCGGACGAAAGCCTCCCGCTTCCAGGCACAGCTGGCACCCATGCCACTGGTGGCCGGACAACGGTGTCGTGGCATCGCCTTCCAAAAGCCACCAGAAACGGGACCCGGACACGGTTCGGCTAGCACACACGTAGCCCAGGACCAGAAACAAGGGGCTAGGGACAGCCGGCCCACGCTACCCGTGGACGGACACCCGTGTCCTGCGATCGCCATACCAGAGCCTCCCGACGTGCGATCCTGACCCCGTTGCGGCTAGCAAACACTTCGGCCGGGACCGGAGTCCTGGGGCTCAGTACGTCCGGCTGCCGCCCCGCACGGGAACGAACCTTCGTTCTCCGGGACGGCCAGTCCCCGAGCCGGCAAACGACAGCCTCCCACTTCCCGGCACGGCTGGCACCCAAGCAGCTTGTGCCGGTCACCCGTGTCGTGACATCGCATTCGCCGTGCCGCTCGAGGTGGGACCCAGACACGGTCCGGCTAGCACACACGTCGCCCAGGACCGAAAACAAGGGGCTCGGGACACCCGGCCCCACGCTGCCCGTGGACGGAAACACGTGTCCTGCGATCGCTTTCCCCGTGCCGCTCGAGGTAGGACCCGGACCGCGGTGCTGCTACCACACAGGTCGCCGTGCAACAGAGCTTAAGGGTTCGGGACGGACGGCCGCCGCCCCGCACAGGAACGAACCTCTGTCCTCCGGGACGTTCAGTCCCCGAGCCGGCGGACGAAAGCCTCCCGCTTCCAGGCACAGCTGGCACCCATGCCACTGGTGGCCGGACAACGGTGTCGTGGCATCGCCTTCCAAAAGCCACCAGAAACGGGACCCGGACACGGTTCGGCTAGCACACACGTAGCCCAGGACCGGAAACAAGGGGCTCGGGACACCCGGCCCCACGCTGCCCGTGGACGGACACCCGTGTCCTGCGATCGCCATACCAGAGCCTCCCGACGTGCGATCCTGACCCCGTTGCGGCTAGCAAACACTTCGGCCGGGACCGGAGTCCTGGGGCTCAGTACGTCCGGCTGCCGCCCCGCACGGGAACGAACCTCCGTTCTCCGGGACGGCCAGTCCCCGAGCCGGCAAACGACAGCCTCCCACTTCCCGGCACGGCTGGCACCCAAGCAGCTTCTGGCCGGTCACCCGTGTCGTGACATCGCATTCGCCGTGCCGCTCGAGGTGGGACCCGGACACGGTCCGGCTAGCGCACACGTTGCCCACGACCGGAAACAAGGGGCTCGGGACACCCGGCCCCACGCTGCCCGTGGACGGAAACACGTGTCCTGCGATCGCTTTCCCCGTGCCGCTCGAGGTAGGACCCGGACCGCGGTGCTGCTACCACACAGGTCGCCGTGCAACAGAGCTTAAGGGTTCGGGACGGACGGCCGCCGCCCCGCACAGGAACGAACCTCTGTCCTCCGGGACGTTCAGTCCCCGAGCCGGCGGACGAAAGCCTCCCGCTTCCAGGCACAGCTGGCACCCATGCCACTGGTGGCCGGACAACGGTGTCGTGGCATCGCCTTCCAAAAGCCACCAGAAACGGGACCCGGACACGGTTCGGCTAGCACACACGTAGCCCAGGACCAGAAACAAGGGGCTAGGGACAGCCGACACACGCTGCCCGTGGACGGACACCCGTGTCCTGCGATCGCCATACCAGAGCCACCCGACGTGCGATCCTGACCCCGTTGCGGCTAGCAAACACTTCGGCCGGGACCGGAGTCCTGGGGCTCAGTACGTCCGGCTGCCGCCCCGCACGGGAACGAACCTCCGTTCTCCGGGACGGCCAGTCCCCGAGCCGGCAAACGACAGCCTCCCACTTCCCGGCACGGCTGGCACCCAAGCAGCTTGTGGCTGGACACCCGTGTCGTGGCATCGCCGTCCCCGAGCCGTTCGAGGTGGGACCCGGACCGCGATGTGGCTGCCACACAGGTCGCCGTGCAACAGAGCTTAGGGGTTCGGGACGGACGGCCGCCACACCACACGGGAACGAACTTCCGTTCTCGGGACGGTCAGCCCGCGAGCCGGCGGACGACAGCCTCGCATTTCCGGCACAGTTGGCACCTATTCCACTCGTGACCGGACAACAGTGTCGTGGCATCGCCTTACCCGAGCCGCTTGAAACAGGACCCGGACACGGTCTGGGTCGCACACGTAGCCCAGGACCGGAAACAAGGGGCTCGGGACACCCGGCCCCACGCTGCCCGTGGACGGACACCCGTGTCCTGCGATCGCCATACCAGAGCCACCCGACGTGCGATCCTGACCCCGTTGCGGCTAGCAAACACTTCGGCCGGGACCGGAGTCCTGGGGCTCAGTACGTCCGGCTGCCGCCCCGCACGGGAACGAACCTTCGTTCTCCGGGACGGCCAGTCCCCGAGCCGGCAAACGACAGCCTCCCACTTCCCGGCACGGCTGGCACCCAAGCAGCTTGTGCCGGTCACCCGTGTCGTGACATCGCATTCGCCGTGCCGCTCGAGGTGGGACCCAGACACGGTCCGGCTAGCACACACGTCGCCCAGGACCGGAAACAAGGGGCTCGGGACACCCGGCCCCACGCTGCCCGTGGACGGAAACACGTGTCCTGCGATCGCTTTCCCCGTGCCGCTCGAGGTAGGACCCGGACCGCGGTGCTGCTACCACACAGGTCGCCGTGCAACAGAGCTTAAGGGTTCGGGACGGACGGTCGCCGCCCCGCACAGGAACGAACCTCTGTCCTCCGGGACGTTCAGTCCCCGAGCCGGCGGACGAAAGCCTCCCGCTTCCAGGCACAGCTGGCACCCATGCCACTGGTGGCCGGACAACGGTGTCGTGGCATCGCCTTCCAAAAGCCACCAGAAACGGGACCCGGACACGGTTCGGCTAGCACACACGTAGCCCAGGACCAGAAACAAGGGGCTAGGGACAGCCGGCCCACGCTACCCGTGGACGGACACCCGTGTCCTGCGATCGCCATACCAGAGCCACCCGACGTGCGATCCTGACCCCGTTGCGGCTAGCAAACACTTCGGCCGGGACCGGAGTCCTGGGGCTCAGTACGTCCGGCTGCCGCCCCGCACGGGAACGAACCTTCGTTCTCCGGGACGGCCAGTCCCCGAGCCGGCAAACGACAGCCTCCCACTTCCCGGCACGGCTGGCACCCAAGCAGCTTGTGCCGGTCACCCGTGTCGTGACATCGCATTCGCCGTGCCGCTCGAGGTGGGACCCAGACACGGTCCGGCTAGCACACACGTCGCCCAGGACCGGAAACAAGGGGCTCGGGACACCCGGCCCCACGCTGCCCGTGGACGGAAACACGTGTCCTGCGATCGCTTTCCCCGTGCCGCTCGAGGTAGGACCCGGACCGCGGTGCTGCTACCACACAGGTCGCCGTGCAACAGAGCTTAAGGGTTCGGGACGGACGGTCGCCGCCCCGCACAGGAACGAACCTCTGTCCTCCGGGACGTTCAGTCCCCGAGCCGGCGGACGAAAGCCTCCCGCTTCCAGGCACAGCTGGCACCCATGCCACTGGTGGCCGGACAACGGTGTCGTGGCATCGCCTTCCAAAAGCCACCAGAAACGGGACCCGGACACGGTTCGGCTAGCACACACGTAGCCCAGGACCAGAAACAAGGGGCTAGGGACAGCCGGCCCACGCTACCCGTGGACGGACACCCGTGTCCTGAGATCGCCATACCAGAGCCACCCGACGTGCGATCCTGACCCCGTTGCGGCTAGCAAACACTTCGGCCGGGACCGGAGTCCTGGGGCTCAGTACGTCCGGCTGCCGCCCCGCACGGGAACGAACCTTCGTTCTCCGGGACGGCCAGTCCCCGAGCCGGCAAACGACAGCCTCCCACTTCCCGGCACGGCTGGCACCCAAGCAGCTTGTGCCGGTCACCCGTGTCGTGACATCGCATTCGCCGTGCCGCTCGAGGTGGGACCCAGACACGGTCCGGCTAGCACACACGTCGCCCAGGACCGGGAACAAGGGGCTCGGGACACCCGGCCCCACGCTGCCCGTGGACGGAAACACGTGTCCTGCGATCGCTTTCCCCGTGCCGCTCGAGGTAGGACCCGGACCGCGGTGCTGCTACCACACAGGTCGCCGTGCAACAGAGCTTAAGGGTTCGGGACGGACGGCTGCCGCCCCGCACAGGAACGAACCTCTGTCCTCCGGGACGTTCAGTCCCCGAGCCGGCGGACGAAAGCCTCCCGCTTCCAGGCACAGCTGGCACCCATGCCACTGGTGGCCGGACAACGGTGTCGTGGCATCGCCTTCCAAAAGCCACCAGAAACGGGACCCGGACACGGTTCGGCTAGCACACACGTAGCCCAGGACCGGAAACAAGGGGCTAGGGACAGCCGGCCCACGCTGCCCGTGGACGGACACCCGTGTCCTGCGATCGCCATACCAGAGCCACCCGACGTGCGATCCTGACCCCGTTGCGGCTAGCAAACACTTCGGCCGGGACCGGAGTCCTGGGGCTCAGTACGTCCGGCTGCCGCCCCGCACGGGAACGAACCTCCGTTCTCCGGGACGGCCAGTCCCCGAGCCGGCAAACGACAGCCTCCCACTTCCCTGCACGGCTGGCACCCAAGCAGCTTGTGGCTGGACACCCGTGTCGTGGCATCGCCGTCCCCGAGCCGTTCGAGGTGGGACCCGGACCGCGATGTGGCTGCCACACAGGTCGCCGTGCAACAGAGCTTAGGGCTTCGGGACGGACAGCCGCCGCCCCGCACGGGAACGAACCTCTGTCCTCCGGGACGGTCAGTCCCTGAGCCGGCGGACGAAAGCCTCCCGCTTCCAGGCACAGCTGGCACCCATGCCACTGGTGGCCGGACAACATGTCGTGGCAACGCCTTACCCGAGCCGCTCGAGGTGGGACCCAGACACGGTCCGGCTAGCACACACGTCGCCCAGGACCGGAAACAAGGGGCTCGGGACACCCGGCCCCACGCTGCCCGTGGACGGAAACACGTGTCCTGCGATCGCTTTCCCCGTGCCGCTCGAGGTAGGACGCGGACCGCGGTGCTGCTACCACACAGGTCGCCGTGCAACAGAGCTTAAGGGTTCGGGACGGACGGCCGCCGCCCCGCACAGGAACGAACCTCTGTCCTCCGGGACGTTCAGTCCCCGAGCCGGCGGACGAAAGCCTCCCGCTTCCAGGCACAGCTGGCACCCATGCCACTGGTGGCCGGACAACGGTGTCGTGGCATCGCCTTCCAAAAGCCACCAGAAACGGGACCCGGACACGGTTCGGCTAGCACACACGTAGCCCAGGACCAGAAACAAGGGGCTAGGGACAGCCGGCCCACGCTACCCGTGGACGGACACCCGTGTCCTGCGATCGCCATACCAGAGCCACCCGACGTGCGATCCTGACCCCGTTGCGGCTAGCAAACACTTCGGCCGGGACCGGAATCCTGGGGCTCAGTACGTCCGGCTGCCGCCCCGCACGGGAACGAACCTTCGTTCTCCGGTACGGCCAGTCCCCGAGCCGGCAAACGACAGCCTCCCACTTCCCGGCACGGCTGGCACCCAAGCAGCTTGTGGCTGGACACCCGTGTCGTGGCATCGCCGTCCCCGAGCCGTTCGAGGTGGGACCCGGACCGCGATGTGGCTGCCACACAGGTCGCCGTGCAACAGAGCTTAGGGCTTCGGGACGGACAGCCGCCGCCCCGCACGGGAACGAACCTCTGTCCTCCGGGACGGTCAGTCCCTGAGCCGGCGGACGAAAGCCTCCCGCTTCCAGGCACAGCTGGCACCCATGCCACTGGTGGCCGGACAACATGTCGTGGCAACGCCTTACCCGAGCCGCTCGAGGTGGGACCCAGACACGGTCCGGCTAGCACACACGTCGCCCAGGACCGGAAACAAGGGGCTCGGGACACCCGGCCCCACGCTGCCCGTGGACGGAAACACGTGTCCTGCGATCGCTTTCCCCGTGCCGCTCGAGGTAGGACCCGGACCGCGGTGCTGCTACCACACAGGTCGCCGTGCAACAGAGCTTAAGGGTTCGGGACGGACGGTCGCCGCCCCGCACAGGAACGAACCTCTGTCCTCCGGGACGTTCAGTCCCCGAGCCGGCGGACGAAAGCCTCCCGCTTCCAGGCACAGCTGGCACCCATGCCACTGGTGGCCGGACAACGGTGTCGTGGCATCGCCTTCCAAAAGCCACCAGAAACGGGACCCGGACACGGTTCGGCTAGCACACACGTAGCCCAGGACCAGAAACAAGGGGCTAGGGACAGCCGGCCCACGCTACCCGTGGACGGACACCCGTGTCCTGCGATCGCCATACCAGAGCCACCCGACGTGCGATCCTGACCCCGTTGCGGCTAGCAAACACTTCGGCCGGGACCGGAGTCCTGGGGCTCAGTACGTCCGGCTGCCGCCCCGCACGGGAACGAACCTTCGTTCTCCGGGACGGCCAGTCCCCGAGCCGGCAAACGACAGCCTCCCACTTCCCGGCACGGCTGGCACCCAAGCAGCTTGTGCCGGTCACCCGTGTCGTGACATCGCATTCGCCGTGCCGCTCGAGGTGGGACCCAGACACGGTCCGGCTAGCACACACGTCGCCCAGGACCGGGAACAAGGGGCTCGGGACACCCGGCCCCACGCTGCCCGTGGACGGAAACACGTGTCCTGCGATCGCTTTCCCCGTGCCGCTCGAGGTAGGACCCGGACCGCGGTGCTGCTACCACACAGGTCGCCGTGCAACAGAGCTTAAGGGTTCGGGACGGACGGCTGCCGCCCCGCACAGGAACGAACCTCTGTCCTCCGGGACGTTCAGTCCCCGAGCCGGCGGACGAAAGCCTCCCGCTTCCAGGCACAGCTGGCACCCATGCCACTGGTGGCCGGACAACGGTGTCGTGGCATCGCCTTCCAAAAGCCACCAGAAACGGGACCCGGACACGGTTCGGCTAGCACACACGTAGCCCAGGACCGGAAACAAGGGGCTAGGGACAGCCGGCCCACGCTGCCCGTGGACGGACACCCGTGTCCTGCGATCGCCATACCAGAGCCACCCGACGTGCGATCCTGACCCCGTTGCGGCTAGCAAACACTTCGGCCGGGACCGGAGTCCTGGGGCTCAGTACGTCCGGCTGCCGCCCCGCACGGGAACGAACCTCCGTTCTCCGGGACGGCCAGTCCCCGAGCCGGCAAACGACAGCCTCCCACTTCCCTGCACGGCTGGCACCCAAGCAGCTTGTGGCTGGACACCCGTGTCGTGGCATCGCCGTCCCCGAGCCGTTCGAGGTGGGACCCGGACCGCGATGTGGCTGCCACACAGGTCGCCGTGCAACAGAGCTTAGGGCTTCGGGACGGACAGCCGCCGCCCCGCACGGGAACGAACCTCTGTCCTCCGGGACGGTCAGTCCCTGAGCCGGCGGACGAAAGCCTCCCGCTTCCAGGCACAGCTGGCACCCATGCCACTGGTGGCCGGACAACATGTCGTGGCAACGCCTTACCCGAGCCGCTCGAGGTGGGACCCAGACACGGTCCGGCTAGCACACACGTCGCCCAGGACCGGAAACAAGGGGCTCGGGACACCCGGCCCCACGCTGCCCGTGGACGGAAACACGTGTCCTGCGATCGCTTTCCCCGTGCCGCTCGAGGTAGGACGCGGACCGCGGTGCTGCTACCACACAGGTCGCCGTGCAACAGAGCTTAAGGGTTCGGGACGGACGGCCGCCGCCCCGCACAGGAACGAACCTCTGTCCTCCGGGACGTTCAGTCCCCGAGCCGGCGGACGAAAGCCTCCCGCTTCCAGGCACAGCTGGCACCCATGCCACTGGTGGCCGGACAACGGTGTCGTGGCATCGCCTTCCAAAAGCCACCAGAAACGGGACCCGGACACGGTTCGGCTAGCACACACGTAGCCCAGGACCAGAAACAAGGGGCTAGGGACAGCCGGCCCACGCTACCCGTGGACGGACACCCGTGTCCTGCGATCGCCATACCAGAGCCACCCGACGTGCGATCCTGACCCCGTTGCGGCTAGCAAACACTTCGGCCGGGACCGGAATCCTGGGGCTCAGTACGTCCGGCTGCCGCCCCGCACGGGAACGAACCTTCGTTCTCCGGTACGGCCAGTCCCCGAGCCGGCAAACGACAGCCTCCCACTTCCCGGCACGGCTGGCACCCAAGCAGCTTGTGGCTGGACACCCGTGTCGTGGCATCGCCGTCCCCGAGCCGTTCGAGGTGGGACCCGGACCGCGATGTGGCTGCCACACAGGTCGCCGTGCAACAGAGCTTAGGGCTTCGGGACGGACAGCCGCCGCCCCGCACGGGAACGAACCTCTGTCCTCCGGGACGGTCAGTCCCTGAGCCGGCGGACGAAAGCCTCCCGCTTCCAGGCACAGCTGGCACCCATGCCACTGGTGGCCGGACAACATGTCGTGGCAACGCCTTACCCGAGCCGCTCGAGGTGGGACCCAGACACGGTCCGGCTAGCACACACGTCGCCCAGGACCGGAAACAAGGGGCTCGGGACACCCGGCCCCACGCTGCCCGTGGACGGAAACACGTGTCCTGCGATCGCTTTCCCCGTGCCGCTCGAGGTAGGACGCGGACCGCGGTGCTGCTACCACACAGGTCGCCGTGCAACAGAGCTTAAGGGTTCGGGACGGACGGCCGCCGCCCCGCACAGGAACGAACCTCTGTCCTCCGGGACGTTCAGTCCCCGAGCCGGCGGACGAAAGCCTCCCGCTTCCAGGCACAGCTGGCACCCATGCCACTGGTGGCCGGACAACGGTGTCGTGGCATCGCCTTCCAAAAGCCACCAGAAACGGGACCCGGACACGGTTCGGCTAGCACACACGTAGCCCAGGACCAGAAACAAGGGGCTAGGGACAGCCGGCCCACGCTACCCGTGGACGGACACCCGTGTCCTGCGATCGCCATACCAGAGCCACCCGACGTGCGATCCTGACCCCGTTGCGGCTAGCAAACACTTCGGCCGGGACCGGAATCCTGGGGCTCAGTACGTCCGGCTGCCGCCCCGCACGGGAACGAACCTTCGTTCTCCGGGACGGCCAGTCCCCGAGCCGGCAAACGACAGCCTCCCACTTCCCGGCACGGCTGGCACCCAAGCAGCTTGTGCCGGTCACCCGTGTCGTGACATCGCATTCGCCGTGCCGCTCGAGGTGGGACCCAGACACGGTCCGGCTAGCACACACGTCGCCCAGGACCGGAAACAAGGGGCTCGGGACACCCGGCCCCACGCTGCCCGTGGACGGAAACACGTGTCCTGCGATCGCTTTCCCCGTGCCGCTCGAGGTAGGACCCGGACCGCGGTGCTGCTACCACACAGGTCGCCGTGCAACAGAGCTTAAGGGTTCGGGACGGACGGCCGCCGCCCCGCACAGGAACGAACCTCTGTCCTCCGGGACGTTCAGTCCCCGAGCCGGCGGACGAAAGCCTCCCGCTTCCAGGCACAGCTGGCACCCATGCCACTGGTGGCCGGACAACGGTGTCGTGGCATCGCCTTCCACAAGCCACCAGAAACGGGACCCGGACACGGTTCGGCTAGCACACACGTAGCCCAGGACCAGAAACAAGGGGCTAGGGACAGCCGGCCCACGCTGCCCGTGGACGGACACCCGTGTCCTGCGATCGCCATACCAGAGCCTCCCGACGTGCGATCCTGACCCCGTTGCGGCTAGCAAACACTTCGGCCGGGACCGGAGTCCTGGGGCTCAGTACGTCCGGCTGCCGCCCCGCACGGGAACGAACCTCCGTTCTCCGGGACGGCCAGTCCCCGAGCCGGCAAACGACAGCCTCCCACTTCCCGGCACGGCTGGCACCCAAGCAGCTTGTGGCCGGTCACCCGTGTCGTGACATCGCATTCGCCGTGCCGCTCGAGGTAGGACCCAGACACGGTCCGGCTAGCGCACACGTTGCCCACGACCGGAAACAAGGGGCTCGGGACACCCGGCCCCACGCTGCCCGTGGACGGAAACACTTGTCGAGCGGTCGCTTTCCCCGTGCCGCTCGAGGTGGGACCCGAACCACGATGCGGCTGCCACACAGGTCGCCGTGCAACAGAGCTTAAGGGTTCGGGACGGACGGCCGCCGCCCCGCACGGGAACGAACCTCCGGTCTCCGGGACGGTCAGTTCCTGAGCCGGCGGACGAAGGCCTCCCGCTTCCAGGCACAGCTGGCACCCATGCCACTGGTGGCCGGACAACGGTGTCGTGGCATCGCCTTCCACAAGCCACCAGAAACGGGACCCGGACACGGTTCGGCTAGCACACACGTCGCCCAGGACCGGAAACAAGGGGCTCGGGACACCCGGCCCCACGCTGCCCGTGGACGGACACCCGTGTCCTGCGATCGCCATACCAGAGCCTCCCGACGTGCGATCCTGACCCCGTTGCGGCTAGCAAACACTTCGGCCGGGACCGGAGTCCTGGGGCTCAGTACGTCCGGCTGCCGCCCCGCACGGGAACGAACCTCCGTTCTCCGGGACGGCCAGTCCCCGAGCCGGCAAACGACAGCCTCCCACTTCCCTGCACGGCTGGCACCCAAGCAGCTTGTGGCCGGTCACCCGTGTCGTGACATCGCATTCGCCGTGCCGCTCGAGGTAGGACCCAGACACGGTCCGGCTAGCGCACACGTTGCCCACGACCGGAAACAAGGGGCTCGGGACACCCGGCCCCACGCTGCCCGTGGACGGAAACACTTGTCGAGCGGTCGCTTTCCCCGTGCCGCTCGAGGTGGGACCCGAACCACGATGCGGCTGCCACACAGGTCGCCGTGCAACAGAGCTTAGGGCTTCGGGACGGACAGCCGCCGCCCCGCACGGGAACGAACCTCTGTCCTCCGGGACGTTCAGTCCCCGAGCCGGCGGACGAAAGCCTCCCGCTTCCAGGCACAGCTGGCACCCATGCCACTGGTGGCCGGACAACATGTCGTGGCAACGCCTTACCCGAGCCGCTCGAGGTGGGACCCAGACACGGTCCGGCTAGCACACACGTCGCCCAGGACCGGAAACAAGGGGCTCGGGACACCCGGCCCCACGCTGCCCGTGGACGGAAACACGTGTCCTGCGATCGCTTTCCCCGTGCCGCTCGAGGTAGGACCCGGACCGCGGTGCTGCTACCACACAGGTCGCCGTGCAACAGAGCTTAAGGGTTCGGGACGGACGGCCGCCGCCCCGCACAGGAACGAACCTCTGTCCTCCTGGACGTTCAGTCCCCGAGCCGGCGGACGAAAGCCTCCCGCTTCCAGGCACAGCTGGCACCCATGCCACTGGTGGCCGGACAACGGTGTCGTGGCATCGCCTTCCAAAAGCCACCAGAAACGGGACCCGGACACGGTTCGGCTAGCACACACGTAGCCCAGGACCGGAAACAAGGGGCTAGGGACAGCCGGCCCACGCTACCCGTGGACGGACACCCGTGTCCTGCGATCGCCATACCAGAGCCTCCCGACGTGCGATCCTGACCCCGTTGCGGCTAGCAAACACTTCGTAGGGACCGGAGTCCTGGGGCTCAGTACGTCCGGCTGCCGCCCCGCACGAGAACGAACCTCCGTTCTCCGGGACGGCCAGTCCCCGAACCGGCAAACGACAGCTTCCCACTTCCCGGCACGGCTGGCACCCAAGCAGCTTGTGGCTGGACACCCGTGTCGTGGCATCGCCGTACCGAAGCCGTTCGAGGTGGGACCCGGACCGCGATGTGGCTGCCACACAGGTCGCCGTGCAACAGAGCTTAGGGCTTCGGGACGGACAGCCGCCGCCCCGCACAGGAACGAACCTCTGTCCTCCTGGACGGTCAGTCCCCGAGCCGGCGGACGAAAGCCTCCCGCTTCCAGGCACAGCTGGCACCCATGCCACTGGTGGCCGGACAAACATGTCGTGGCAACGCCTTCCACAAGCCACTAGAAACGGAACCCGGACACGGTTCGGCTAGCACACACGTAGCCCAGGACCGGAAACAAGGGGCTAGGGACAGCCGGCCCACGCTACCCGTGGACGGACACCCGTGTCCTGCGATCGCCATACCAGAGCCTCCCGACGTGCGATCCTGACCCCGTTGCGGCTAGCAAACACTTCGGCCGGGACCGGAGTCCTGGGACTCAGTACGTCCGGCTGCCGCCCCGCACGGGAACGAACCTCCGTTCTCCGGGACGGCCAGTCCCTGAGCCGGCAAACGACAGCCTCCCACTTCCCGGCACGGCTGGCACCCAAGCAGCTTGTGCCGTTCACCCGTGTCGTGACATCGCATTCGCCGTGCCGCTCGAGGTGGGACCCAGACACGGTCCGGCTAGCACACACGTCGCCCAGGACCGGAAACAAGGGGCTCGGGACACCCGGCCCCACGCTGCCCGTGGACGGAAACACGTGTCCTGCGATCGCTTTCCCCGTGCCGCTCGAGGTAGGACCCGGACCGCGGTGCTGCTACCACACAGGTCGCCGTGCAACAGAGCTTAAGGGTTCGGGACGGACGGCCGCCGCCCCGCACAGGAACGAACCTCTGTCCTCCTGGACGTTCAGTCCCAGAGCCGGCGGACGAAAGCCTCCCGCTTCCAGGCACAGCTGGCACCCATGCCACTGGTGGCCGGACAACGGTGTCGTGGCATCGCCTTCCAAAAGCCACCAGAAACGGGACCCGGACACGGTTCGGCTAGCACACACGTAGCCCAGGACCAGAAACAAGGGGCTAGGGACAGCCGGCCCACGCTACCCGTGGACGGACACCCGTGTCCTGCGATCGCCATACCAGAGCCACCCGACGTGCGATCCTGACCCCGTTGCGGCTAGCAAACACTTCGGCCGGGACCGGAGTCCTGGGGCTCAGTACGTCCGGCTGCCGCCCCGCACGGGAACGAACCTTCGTTCTCCGGGACGGCCAGTCCCCGAGCCGGCAAACGACAGCCTCCCACTTCCCGGCACGGCTGGCACCCAAGCAGCTTGTGCCGGTCACCCGTGTCGTGACATCGCATTCGCCGTGCCGCTCGAGGTGGGACCCAGACACGGTCCGGCTAGCACACACGTCGCCCAGGACCGGAAACAAGGGGCTCGGGACACCCGGCCCCACGCTGCCCGTGGACGGAAACACGTGTCCTGCGATCGCTTTCCCCGTGCCGCTCGAGGTAGGACCCGGACCGCGGTGCTGCTACCACACAGGTCGCCGTGCAACAGAGCTTAAGGGTTCGGGACGGACGGCCGCCGCCCCGCACAGGAACGAACCTCTGTCCTCCTGGACGTTCAGTCCCCGAGCCGGCGGACGAAAGCCTCCCGCTTCCAGGCACAGCTGGCACCCATGCCACTGGTGGCCGGACAACGGTGTCGTGGCATCGCCTTCCAAAAGCCACCAGAAACGGGACCCGGACACGGTTCGGCTAGCACACACGTAGCCCAGGACCGGAAACAAGGGGCTAGGGACAGCCGGCCCACGCTACCCGTGGACGGACACCCGTGTCCTGCGATCGCCATACCAGAGCCTCCCGACGTGCGATCCTGACCCCGTTGCGGCTAGCAAACACTTCGTAGGGACCGGAGTCCTGGGGCTCAGTACGTCCGGCTGCCGCCCCGCACGAGAACGAACCTCCGTTCTCCGGGACGGCCAGTCCCCGAACCGGCAAACGACAGCTTCCCACTTCCCGGCACGGCTGGCACCCAAGCAGCTTGTGGCTGGACACCCGTGTCGTGGCATCGCCGTACCGAAGCCGTTCGAGGTGGGACCCGGACCGCGATGTGGCTGCCACACAGGTCGCCGTGCAACAGAGCTTAGGGCTTCGGGACGGACAGCCGCCGCCCCGCACAGGAACGAACCTCTGTCCTCCTGGACGGTCAGTCCCCGAGCCGGCGGACGAAAGCCTCCCGCTTCCAGGCACAGCTGGCACCCATGCCACTGGTGGCCGGACAAACATGTCGTGGCAACGCCTTCCACAAGCCACTAGAAACGGAACCCGGACACGGTTCGGCTAGCACACACGTAGCCCAGGACCGGAAACAAGGGGCTAGGGACAGCCGGCCCACGCTACCCGTGGACGGACACCCGTGTCCTGCGATCGCCATACCAGAGCCTCCCGACGTGCGATCCTGACCCCGTTGCGGCTAGCAAACACTTCGGCCGGGACCGGAGTCCTGGGACTCAGTACGTCCGGCTGCCGCCCCGCACGGGAACGAACCTCCGTTCTCCGGGACGGCCAGTCCCTGAGCCGGCAAACGACAGCCTCCCACTTCCCGGCACGGCTGGCACCCAAGCAGCTTGTGCCGTTCACCCGTGTCGTGACATCGCATTCGCCGTGCCGCTCGAGGTGGGACCCAGACACGGTCCGGCTAGCACACACGTCGCCCAGGACCGGAAACAAGGGGCTCGGGACACCCGGCCCCACGCTGCCCGTGGACGGAAACACGTGTCCTGCGATCGCTTTCCCCGTGCCGCTCGAGGTAGGACCCGGACCGCGGTGCTGCTACCACACAGGTCGCCGTGCAACAGAGCTTAAGGGTTCGGGACGGACGGCCGCCGCCCCGCACAGGAACGAACCTCTGTCCTCCTGGACGTTCAGTCCCAGAGCCGGCGGACGAAAGCCTCCCGCTTCCAGGCACAGCTGGCACCCATGCCACTGGTGGCCGGACAACGGTGTCGTGGCATCGCCTTCCAAAAGCCACCAGAAACGGGACCCGGACACGGTTCGGCTAGCACACACGTAGCCCAGGACCAGAAACAAGGGGCTAGGGACAGCCGGCCCACGCTACCCGTGGACGGACACCCGTGTCCTGCGATCGCCATACCAGAGCCACCCGACGTGCGATCCTGACCCCGTTGCGGCTAGCAAACACTTCGGCCGGGACCGGAGTCCTGGGGCTCAGTACGTCCGGCTGCCGCCCCGCACGGGAACGAACCTTCGTTCTCCGGGACGGCCAGTCCCCGAGCCGGCAAACGACAGCCTCCCACTTCCCGGCACGGCTGGCACCCAAGCAGCTTGTGCCGGTCACCCGTGTCGTGACATCGCATTCGCCGTGCCGCTCGAGGTGGGACCCAGACACGGTCCGGCTAGCACACACGTCGCCCAGGACCGGAAACAAGGGGCTCGGGACACCCGGCCCCACGCTGCCCGTGGACGGAAACACGTGTCCTGCGATCGCTTTCCCCGTGCCGCTCGAGGTAGGACCCGGACCGCGGTGCTGCTACCACACAGGTCGCCGTGCAACAGAGCTTAAGGGTTCGGGACGGACGGTCGCCGCCCCGCACAGGAACGAACCTCTGTCCTCCGGGACGTTCAGTCCCCGAGCCGGCGGACGAAAGCCTCCCGCTTCCAGGCACAGCTGGCACCCATGCCACTGGTGGCCGGACAACGGTGTCGTGGCATCGCCTTCCAAAAGCCACCAGAAACGGGACCCGGACACGGTTCGGCTAGCACACACGTAGCCCAGGACCAGAAACAAGGGGCTAGGGACAGCCGGCCCACGCTACCCGTGGACGGACACCCGTGTCCTGCGATCGCCATACCAGAGCCACCCGACGTGCGATCCTGACCCCGTTGCGGCTAGCAAACACTTCGGCCGGGACCGGAGTCCTGGGGCTCAGTACGTCCGGCTGCCGCCCCGCACGGGAACGAACCTTCGTTCTCCGGGACGGCCAGTCCCCGAGCCGGCAAACGACAGCCTCCCACTTCCCGGCACGGCTGGCACCCAAGCAGCTTGTGCCGGTCACCCGTGTCGTGACATCGCATTCGCCGTGCCGCTCGAGGTGGGACCCAGACACGGTCCGGCTAGCACACACGTCGCCCAGGACCGGGAACAAGGGGCTCGGGACACCCGGCCCCACGCTGCCCGTGGACGGAAACACGTGTCCTGCGATCGCTTTCCCCGTGCCGCTCGAGGTAGGACCCGGACCGCGGTGCTGCTACCACACAGGTCGCCGTGCAACAGAGCTTAAGGGTTCGGGACGGACGGCTGCCGCCCCGCACAGGAACGAACCTCTGTCCTCCGGGACGTTCAGTCCCCGAGCCGGCGGACGAAAGCCTCCCGCTTCCAGGCACAGCTGGCACCCATGCCACTGGTGGCCGGACAACGGTGTCGTGGCATCGCCTTCCAAAAGCCACCAGAAACGGGACCCGGACACGGTTCGGCTAGCACACACGTAGCCCAGGACCGGAAACAAGGGGCTAGGGACAGCCGGCCCACGCTGCCCGTGGACGGACACCCGTGTCCTGCGATCGCCATACCAGAGCCACCCGACGTGCGATCCTGACCCCGTTGCGGCTAGCAAACACTTCGGCCGGGACCGGAGTCCTGGGGCTCAGTACGTCCGGCTGCCGCCCCGCACGGGAACGAACCTCCGTTCTCCGGGACGGCCAGTCCCCGAGCCGGCAAACGACAGCCTCCCACTTCCCGGCACGGCTGGCACCCAAGCAGCTTGTGCCGGTCACCCGTGTCGTGACATCGCATTCGCCGTGCCGCTCGAGGTGGGACCCAGACACGGTCCGGCTAGCACACACGTCGCCCAGGACCGGAAACAAGGGGCTCGGGACACCCGGCCCCACGCTGCCCGTGGACGGAAACACGTGTCCTGCGATCGCTTTCCCCGTGCCGCTCGAGGTGGGACCCGAACCACGATGCGGCTGCCACACAGGTCGCCGTGCAACAGAGCTTAAGGGTTCGGGACGGACGGCCGCCGCCCCGCACGGGAACGAACCTCCGGTCTCCGGGACGGTCAGTTCCTGAGCCGGCGGACGAAGGCCTCCCGCTTCCAGGCACAGCTGGCACCCATGCCACTGGTGGCCGGACAACGGTGTCGTGGCATCGCCTTCCACAAGCCACCAGAAACGGGACCCGGACACGGTTCGGCTAGCACACACGTCGCCCAGGACCGGAAACAAGGGGCTCGGGACACCCGGCCCCACGCTGCCCGTGGACGGACACCCGTGTCCTGCGATCGCCATACCAGAGCCTCCCGACGTGCGATCCTGACCCCGTTGCGGCTAGCAAACACTTCGGCCGGGACCGGAGTCCTGGGGCTCAGTACGTCCGGCTGCCGCCCCGCACGGGAACGAACCTCCGTTCTCCGGGACGGCCAGTCCCCGAGCCGGCAAACGACAGCCTCCCACTTCCCTGCACGGCTGGCACCCAAGCAGCTTGTGGCCGGTCACCCGTGTCGTGACATCGCATTCGCCGTGCCGCTCGAGGTAGGACCCAGACACGGTCCGGCTAGCGCACACGTTGCCCACGACCGGAAACAAGGGGCTCGGGACACCCGGCCCCACGCTGCCCGTGGACGGAAACACTTGTCGAGCGGTCGCTTTCCCCGTGCCGCTCGAGGTGGGACCCGAACCACGATGCGGCTGCCACACAGGTCGCCGTGCAACAGAGCTTAGGGCTTCGGGACGGACAGCCGCCGCCCCGCACGGGAACGAACCTCTGTCCTCCGGGACGTTCAGTCCCCGAGCCGGCGGACGAAAGCCTCCCGCTTCCAGGCACAGCTGGCACCCATGCCACTGGTGGCCGGACAACATGTCGTGGCAACGCCTTACCCGAGCCGCTCGAGGTGGGACCCAGACACGGTCCGGCTAGCACACACGTCGCCCAGGACCGGAAACAAGGGGCTCGGGACACCCGGCCCCACGCTGCCCGTGGACGGAAACACGTGTCCTGCGATCGCTTTCCCCGTGCCGCTCGAGGTAGGACCCGGACCGCGGTGCTGCTACCACACAGGTCGCCGTGCAACAGAGCTTAAGGGTTCGGGACGGACGGCCGCCGCCCCGCACAGGAACGAACCTCTGTCCTCCTGGACGTTCAGTCCCCGAGCCGGCGGACGAAAGCCTCCCGCTTCCAGGCACAGCTGGCACCCATGCCACTGGTGGCCGGACAACGGTGTCGTGGCATCGCCTTCCAAAAGCCACCAGAAACGGGACCCGGACACGGTTCGGCTAGCACACACGTAGCCCAGGACCGGAAACAAGGGGCTAGGGACAGCCGGCCCACGCTACCCGTGGACGGACACCCGTGTCCTGCGATCGCCATACCAGAGCCTCCCGACGTGCGATCCTGACCCCGTTGCGGCTAGCAAACACTTCGTAGGGACCGGAGTCCTGGGGCTCAGTACGTCCGGCTGCCGCCCCGCACGAGAACGAACCTCCGTTCTCCGGGACGGCCAGTCCCCGAACCGGCAAACGACAGCTTCCCACTTCCCGGCACGGCTGGCACCCAAGCAGCTTGTGGCTGGACACCCGTGTCGTGGCATCGCCGTACCGAAGCCGTTCGAGGTGGGACCCGGACCGCGATGTGGCTGCCACACAGGTCGCCGTGCAACAGAGCTTAGGGCTTCGGGACGGACAGCCGCCGCCCCGCACAGGAACGAACCTCTGTCCTCCTGGACGGTCAGTCCCCGAGCCGGCGGACGAAAGCCTCCCGCTTCCAGGCACAGCTGGCACCCATGCCACTGGTGGCCGGACAAACATGTCGTGGCAACGCCTTCCACAAGCCACTAGAAACGGAACCCGGACACGGTTCGGCTAGCACACACGTAGCCCAGGACCGGAAACAAGGGGCTAGGGACAGCCGGCCCACGCTACCCGTGGACGGACACCCGTGTCCTGCGATCGCCATACCAGAGCCTCCCGACGTGCGATCCTGACCCCGTTGCGGCTAGCAAACACTTCGGCCGGGACCGGAGTCCTGGGACTCAGTACGTCCGGCTGCCGCCCCGCACGGGAACGAACCTCCGTTCTCCGGGACGGCCAGTCCCTGAGCCGGCAAACGACAGCCTCCCACTTCCCGGCACGGCTGGCACCCAAGCAGCTTGTGCCGTTCACCCGTGTCGTGACATCGCATTCGCCGTGCCGCTCGAGGTGGGACCCAGACACGGTCCGGCTAGCACACACGTCGCCCAGGACCGGAAACAAGGGGCTCGGGACACCCGGCCCCACGCTGCCCGTGGACGGAAACACGTGTCCTGCGATCGCTTTCCCCGTGCCGCTCGAGGTAGGACCCGGACCGCGGTGCTGCTACCACACAGGTCGCCGTGCAACAGAGCTTAAGGGTTCGGGACGGACGGCCGCCGCCCCGCACAGGAACGAACCTCTGTCCTCCTGGACGTTCAGTCCCAGAGCCGGCGGACGAAAGCCTCCCGCTTCCAGGCACAGCTGGCACCCATGCCACTGGTGGCCGGACAACGGTGTCGTGGCATCGCCTTCCAAAAGCCACCAGAAACGGGACCCGGACACGGTTCGGCTAGCACACACGTAGCCCAGGACCAGAAACAAGGGGCTAGGGACAGCCGGCCCACGCTACCCGTGGACGGACACCCGTGTCCTGCGATCGCCATACCAGAGCCACCCGACGTGCGATCCTGACCCCGTTGCGGCTAGCAAACACTTCGGCCGGGACCGGAGTCCTGGGGCTCAGTACGTCCGGCTGCCGCCCCGCACGGGAACGAACCTTCGTTCTCCGGGACGGCCAGTCCCCGAGCCGGCAAACGACAGCCTCCCACTTCCCGGCACGGCTGGCACCCAAGCAGCTTGTGCCGGTCACCCGTGTCGTGACATCGCATTCGCCGTGCCGCTCGAGGTGGGACCCAGACACGGTCCGGCTAGCACACACGTCGCCCAGGACCGGAAACAAGGGGCTCGGGACACCCGGCCCCACGCTGCCCGTGGACGGAAACACGTGTCCTGCGATCGCTTTCCCCGTGCCGCTCGAGGTAGGACCCGGACCGCGGTGCTGCTACCACACAGGTCGCCGTGCAACAGAGCTTAAGGGTTCGGGACGGACGGTCGCCGCCCCGCACAGGAACGAACCTCTGTCCTCCGGGACGTTCAGTCCCCGAGCCGGCGGACGAAAGCCTCCCGCTTCCAGGCACAGCTGGCACCCATGCCACTGGTGGCCGGACAACGGTGTCGTGGCATCGCCTTCCAAAAGCCACCAGAAACGGGACCCGGACACGGTTCGGCTAGCACACACGTAGCCCAGGACCAGAAACAAGGGGCTAGGGACAGCCGGCCCACGCTACCCGTGGACGGACACCCGTGTCCTGCGATCGCCATACCAGAGCCACCCGACGTGCGATCCTGACCCCGTTGCGGCTAGCAAACACTTCGGCCGGGACCGGAGTCCTGGGGCTCAGTACGTCCGGCTGCCGCCCCGCACGGGAACGAACCTTCGTTCTCCGGGACGGCCAGTCCCCGAGCCGGCAAACGACAGCCTCCCACTTCCCGGCACGGCTGGCACCCAAGCAGCTTGTGCCGGTCACCCGTGTCGTGACATCGCATTCGCCGTGCCGCTCGAGGTGGGACCCAGACACGGTCCGGCTAGCACACACGTCGCCCAGGACCGGGAACAAGGGGCTCGGGACACCCGGCCCCACGCTGCCCGTGGACGGAAACACGTGTCCTGCGATCGCTTTCCCCGTGCCGCTCGAGGTAGGACCCGGACCGCGGTGCTGCTACCACACAGGTCGCCGTGCAACAGAGCTTAAGGGTTCGGGACGGACGGCTGCCGCCCCGCACAGGAACGAACCTCTGTCCTCCGGGACGTTCAGTCCCCGAGCCGGCGGACGAAAGCCTCCCGCTTCCAGGCACAGCTGGCACCCATGCCACTGGTGGCCGGACAACGGTGTCGTGGCATCGCCTTCCAAAAGCCACCAGAAACGGGACCCGGACACGGTTCGGCTAGCACACACGTAGCCCAGGACCGGAAACAAGGGGCTAGGGACAGCCGGCCCACGCTGCCCGTGGACGGACACCCGTGTCCTGCGATCGCCATACCAGAGCCACCCGACGTGCGATCCTGACCCCGTTGCGGCTAGCAAACACTTCGGCCGGGACCGGAGTCCTGGGGCTCAGTACGTCCGGCTGCCGCCCCGCACGGGAACGAACCTCCGTTCTCCGGGACGGCCAGTCCCCGAGCCGGCAAACGACAGCCTCCCACTTCCCTGCACGGCTGGCACCCAAGCAGCTTGTGGCTGGACACCCGTGTCGTGGCATCGCCGTCCCCGAGCCGTTCGAGGTGGGACCCGGACCGCGATGTGGCTGCCACACAGGTCGCCGTGCAACAGAGCTTAGGGCTTCGGGACGGACAGCCGCCGCCCCGCACGGGAACGAACCTCTGTCCTCCGGGACGGTCAGTCCCTGAGCCGGCGGACGAAAGCCTCCCGCTTCCAGGCACAGCTGGCACCCATGCCACTGGTGGCCGGACAACATGTCGTGGCAACGCCTTACCCGAGCCGCTCGAGGTGGGACCCAGACACGGTCCGGCTAGCACACACGTCGCCCAGGACCGGAAACAAGGGGCTCGGGACACCCGGCCCCACGCTGCCCGTGGACGGAAACACGTGTCCTGCGATCGCTTTCCCCGTGCCGCTCGAGGTAGGACGCGGACCGCGGTGCTGCTACCACACAGGTCGCCGTGCAACAGAGCTTAAGGGTTCGGGACGGACGGCCGCCGCCCCGCACAGGAACGAACCTCTGTCCTCCGGGACGTTCAGTCCCCGAGCCGGCGGACGAAAGCCTCCCGCTTCCAGGCACAGCTGGCACCCATGCCACTGGTGGCCGGACAACGGTGTCGTGGCATCGCCTTCCAAAAGCCACCAGAAACGGGACCCGGACACGGTTCGGCTAGCACACACGTAGCCCAGGACCAGAAACAAGGGGCTAGGGACAGCCGGCCCACGCTACCCGTGGACGGACACCCGTGTCCTGCGATCGCCATACCAGAGCCACCCGACGTGCGATCCTGACCCCGTTGCGGCTAGCAAACACTTCGGCCGGGACCGGAATCCTGGGGCTCAGTACGTCCGGCTGCCGCCCCGCACGGGAACGAACCTTCGTTCTCCGGGACGGCCAGTCCCCGAGCCGGCAAACGACAGCCTCCCACTTCCCGGCACGGCTGGCACCCAAGCAGCTTGTGCCGGTCACCCGTGTCGTGACATCGCATTCGCCGTGCCGCTCGAGGTGGGACCCAGACACGGTCCGGCTAGCACACACGTCGCCCAGGACCGGAAACAAGGGGCTCGGGACACCCGGCCCCACGCTGCCCGTGGACGGAAACACGTGTCCTGCGATCGCTTTCCCCGTGCCGCTCGAGGTAGGACCCGGACCGCGGTGCTGCTACCACACAGGTCGCCGTGCAACAGAGCTTAAGGGTTCGGGACGGACGGCCGCCGCCCCGCACAGGAACGAACCTCTGTCCTCCGGGACGTTCAGTCCCCGAGCCGGCGGACGAAAGCCTCCCGCTTCCAGGCACAGCTGGCACCCATGCCACTGGTGGCCGGACAACGGTGTCGTGGCATCGCCTTCCAAAAGCCACCAGAAACGGGACCCGGACACGGTTCGGCTAGCACACACGTAGCCCAGGACCGGAAACAAGGGGCTCGGGACACCCGGCCCCACGCTGCCCGTGGACGGACACCCGTGTCCTGCGATCGCCATACCAGAGCCTCCCGACGTGCGATCCTGACCCCGTTGCGGCTAGCAAACACTTCGGCCGGGACCGGAGTCCTGGGGCTCAGTACGTCCGGCTGCCGCCCCGCACGGGAACGAACCTCCGTTCTCCGGGACGGCCAGTCCCCGAGCCGGCAAACGACAGCCTCCCACTTCCCGGCACGGCTGGCACCCAAGCAGCTTCTGGCCGGTCACCCGTGTCGTGACATCGCATTCGCCGTGCCGCTCGAGGTGGGACCCGGACACGGTCCGGCTAGCGCACACGTTGCCCACGACCGGAAACAAGGGGCTCGGGACACCCGGCCCCACGCTGCCCGTGGACGGAAACACGTGTCCTGCGATCGCTTTCCCCGTGCCGCTCGAGGTAGGACCCGGACCGCGGTGCTGCTACCACACAGGTCGCCGTGCAACAGAGCTTAAGGGTTCGGGACGGACGGCCGCCGCCCCGCACAGGAACGAACCTCTGTCCTCCGGGACGTTCAGTCCCCGAGCCGGCGGACGAAAGCCTCCCGCTTCCAGGCACAGCTGGCACCCATGCCACTGGTGGCCGGACAACGGTGTCGTGGCATCGCCTTCCAAAAGCCACCAGAAACGGGACCCGGACACGGTTCGGCTAGCACACACGTAGCCCAGGACCAGAAACAAGGGGCTAGGGACAGCCGACACACGCTGCCCGTGGACGGACACCCGTGTCCTGCGATCGCCATACCAGAGCCACCCGACGTGCGATCCTGACCCCGTTGCGGCTAGCAAACACTTCGGCCGGGACCGGAGTCCTGGGGCTCAGTACGTCCGGCTGCCGCCCCGCACGGGAACGAACCTCCGTTCTCCGGGACGGCCAGTCCCCGAGCCGGCAAACGACAGCCTCCCACTTCCCGGCACGGCTGGCACCCAAGCAGCTTGTGGCTGGACACCCGTGTCGTGGCATCGCCGTCCCCGAGGCGTTCGAGGTGGGACCCGGACCGCGATGTGGCTGCCACACAGGTCGCCGTGCAACAGAGGTTAGGGGTTCGGGACGGACGGCCGCCACACCACACGGGAACGAACTTCCGTTCTCGGGACGGTCAGCCCGCGAGCCGGCGGACGACAGCCTCGCATTTCCGGCACAGTTGGCACCTATTCCACTCGTGACCGGACAACAGTGTCGTGGCATCGCCTTACCCGAGCCGCTTGAAACAGGACCCGGACACGGTCTGGGTCGCACACGTAGCCCAGGACCGGAAACAAGGGGCTCGGGACACCCGGCCCCACGCTGCCCGTGGACGGACACCCGTGTCCTGCGATCGCCATACCAGAGCCACCCGACGTGCGATCCTGACCCCGTTGCGGCTAGCAAACACTTCGGCCGGGACCGGAGTCCTGGGGCTCAGTACGTCCGGCTGCCGCCCCGCACGGGAACGAACCTTCGTTCTCCGGGACGGCCAGTCCCCGAGCCGGCAAACGACAGCCTCCCACTTCCCGGCACGGCTGGCACCCAAGCAGCTTGTGCCGGTCACCCGTGTCGTGACATCGCATTCGCCGTGCCGCTCGAGGTGGGACCCAGACACGGTCCGGCTAGCACACACGTCGCCCAGGACCGGAAACAAGGGGCTCGGGACACCCGGCCCCACGCTGCCCGTGGACGGAAACACGTGTCCTGCGATCGCTTTCCCCGTGCCGCTCGAGGTAGGACCCGGACCGCGGTGCTGCTACCACACAGGTCGCCGTGCAACAGAGCTTAAGGGTTCGGGACGGACGGTCGCCGCCCCGCACAGGAACGAACCTCTGTCCTCCGGGACGTTCAGTCCCCGAGCCGGCGGACGAAAGCCTCCCGCTTCCAGGCACAGCTGGCACCCATGCCACTGGTGGCCGGACAACGGTGTCGTGGCATCGCCTTCCAAAAGCCACCAGAAACGGGACCCGGACACGGTTCGGCTAGCACACACGTAGCCCAGGACCAGAAACAAGGGGCTAGGGACAGCCGGCCCACGCTACCCGTGGACGGACACCCGTGTCCTGCGATCGCCATACCAGAGCCACCCGACGTGCGATCCTGACCCCGTTGCGGCTAGCAAACACTTCGGCCGGGACCGGAGTCCTGGGGCTCAGTACGTCCGGCTGCCGCCCCGCACGGGAACGAACCTTCGTTCTCCGGGACGGCCAGTCCCCGAGCCGGCAAACGACAGCCTCCCACTTCCCGGCACGGCTGGCACCCAAGCAGCTTGTGCCGGTCACCCGTGTCGTGACATCGCATTCGCCGTGCCGCTCGAGGTGGGACCCAGACACGGTCCGGCTAGCACACACGTCGCCCAGGACCGGAAACAAGGGGCTCGGGACACCCGGCCCCACGCTGCCCGTGGACGGAAACACGTGTCCTGCGATCGCTTTCCCCGTGCCGCTCGAGGTAGGACCCGGACCGCGGTGCTGCTACCACACAGGTCGCCGTGCAACAGAGCTTAAGGGTTCGGGACGGACGGCTGCCGCCCCGCACAGGAACGAACCTCTGTCCTCCGGGACGTTCAGTCCCCGAGCCGGCGGACGAAAGCCTCCCGCTTCCAGGCACAGCTGGCACCCATGCCACTGGTGGCCGGACAACGGTGTCGTGGCATCGCCTTCCAAAAGCCACCAGAAACGGGACCCGGACACGGTTCGGCTAGCACACACGTAGCCCAGGACCGGAAACAAGGGGCTAGGGACAGCCGGCCCACGCTGCCCGTGGACGGACACCCGTGTCCTGCGATCGCCATACCAGAGCCACCCGACGTGCGATCCTGACCCCGTTGCGGCTAGCAAACACTTCGGCCGGGACCGGAGTCCTGGGGCTCAGTACGTCCGGCTGCCGCCCCGCACGGGAACGAACCTCCGTTCTCCGGGACGGCCAGTCCCCGAGCCGGCAAACGACAGCCTCCCACTTCCCGGCACGGCTGGCACCCAAGCAGCTTGTGGCTGGACACCCGTGTCGTGGCATCGCCGTCCCCGAGCCGTTCGAGGTGGGACCCGGACCGCGATGTGGCTGCCACACAGGTCGCCGTGCAACAGAGCTTAGGGGTTCGGGACGGACGGCCGCCACACCACACGGGAACGAACTTCCGTTCTCCGGGACGGTCAGCCCGCGAGCCGGCGGACGACAGCCTCGCTCTTCCGGCACAGTTGGCACCCATTCCACTCGTGACCGGACAACAGTGTCGTGGCATCGCCTTACCCGAGCCGCTTGAAACGGGACCCGGACATGGTCTGGGTCGCACACGTAGCCCAGGACCGGAAACAAGGGGCTCGGGACACCCGGCCCCACGCTGCCCGTGGACGGACACCCGTGTCCTGCGATCGCCATACCAGAGCCACCCGACGTGCGATCCTGACCCCGTTGCGGCTAGCAAACACTTCGGCCGGGACCGGAGTCCTGGGGCTCAGTACGTCCGGCTGCCGCCCCGCACGGGAACGAACCTTCGTTCTCCGGGACGGCCAGTCCCCGAGCCGGCAAACGACAGCCTCCCACTTCCCGGCACGGCTGGCACCCAAGCAGCTTGTGCCGGTCACCCGTGTCGTGACATCGCATTCGCCGTGCCGCTCGAGGTGGGACCCAGACACGGTCCGGCTAGCACACACGTCGCCCAGGACCGGAAACAAGGGGCTCGGGACACCCGGCCCCACGCTGCCCGTGGACGGAAACACGTGTCCTGCGATCGCTTTCCCCGTGCCGCTCGAGGTAGGACCCGGACCGCGGTGCTGCTACCACACAGGTCGCCGTGCAACAGAGCTTAAGGGTTCGGGACGGACGGCTGCCGCCCCGCACAGGAACGAACCTCTGTCCTCCGGGACGTTCAGTCCCCGAGCCGGCGGACGAAAGCCTCCCGCTTCCAGGCACAGCTGGCACCCATGCCACTGGTGGCCGGACAACGGTGTCGTGGCATCGCCTTCCAAAAGCCACCAGAAACGGGACCCGGACACGGTTCGGCTAGCACACACGTAGCCCAGGACCGGAAACAAGGGGCTAGGGACAGCCGGCCCACGCTACCCGTGGACGGACACCCGTGTCCTGCGATCGCCATACCAGAGCCTCCCGACGTGCGATCCTGACCCCGTTGCGGCTAGCAAACACTTCGGCCGGGACCGGAGTCCTGGGGCTCAGTACGTCCGGCTGCCGCCCCGCACGGGAACGAACCTCCGTTCTCCGGGACGGCCAGTCCCCGAGCCGGCAAACGACAGCCTCCCACTTCCCGGCACGGCTGGCACCCAAGCAGCTTGTGGCTGGACACCCGTGTCGTGGCATCGCCGTCCCCGAGCCGTTCGAGGTGGGACCCGGACCGCGATGTGGCTGCCACACAGGTCGCCGTGCAACAGAGCTTAGGGCTTCGGGACGGACAGCCGCCGCCCCGCACGGGAACGAACCTCTGTCCTCCGGGACGGTCAGTCCCTGAGCCGGCGGACGAAAGCCTCCCGCTTCCAGGCACAGCTGGCACCCATGCCACTGGTGGCCGGACAACATGTCGTGGCAACGCCTTACCCGAGCCGCTCGAGGTGGGACCCAGACACGGTCCGGCTAGCACACACGTCGCCCAGGACCGGAAACAAGGGGCTCGGGACACCCGGCCCCACGCTGCCCGTGGACGGAAACACGTGTCCTGCGATCGCTTTCCCCGTGCCGCTCGAGGTAGGACCCGGACCGCGGTGCTGCTACCACACAGGTCGCCGTGCAACAGAGCTTAAGGGTTCGGGACGGACGGCCGCCGCCCCGCACAGGAACGAACCTCTGTCCTCCGGGACGTTCAGTCCCCGAGCCGGCGGACGAAAGCCTCCCGCTTCCAGGCACAGCTGGCACCCATGCCACTGGTGGCCGGACAACGGTGTCGTGGCATCGCCTTCCAAAAGCCACCAGAAACGGGACCCGGACACGGTTCGGCTAGCACACACGTAGCCCAGGACCAGAAACAAGGGGCTAGGGACAGCCGGCCCACGCTGCCCGTGGACGGACACCCGTGTCCTGCGATCGCCATACCAGAGCCACCCGACGTGCGATCCTGACCCCGTTGCGGCTAGCAAACACTTCGGCCGGGACCGGAATCCTGGGGCTCAGTACGTCCGGCTGCCGCCCCGCACGGGAACGAACCTTCGTTCTCCGGGACGGCCAGTCCCCGAGCCGGCAAACGACAGCCTCCCACTTCCCGGCACGGCTGGCACCCAAGCAGCTTGTGCCGGTCACCCGTGTCGTGACATCGCATTCGCCGTGCCGCTCGAGGTGGGACCCAGACACGGTCCGGCTAGCACACACGTCGCCCAGGACCGGAAACAAGGGGCTCGGGACACCCGGCCCCACGCTGCCCGTGGACGGAAACACGTGTCCTGCGATCGCTTTCCCCGTGCCGCTCGAGGTAGGACCCGGACCGCGGTGCTGCTACCACACAGGTCGCCGTGCAACAGAGCTTAAGGGTTCGGGACGGACGGCCGCCGCCCCGCACAGGAACGAACCTCTGTCCTCCGGGACGTTCAGTCCCCGAGCCGGCGGACGAAAGCCTCCCGCTTCCAGGCACAGCTGGCACCCATGCCACTGGTGGCCGGACAACGGTGTCGTGGCATCGCCTTCCAAAAGCCACCAGAAACGGGACCCGGACACGGTTCGGCTAGCACACACGTAGCCCACGACCGGAAACAAGGGGCTCGGGACACCCGGCCCCACGCTGCCCGTGGACGGACACCCGTGTCCTGCGATCGCCATACCAGAGCCTCCCGACGTGCGATCCTGACCCCGTTGCGGCTAGCAAACACTTCGGCCGGGACCGGAGTCCTGGGGCTCAGTACGTCCGGCTGCCGCCCCGCACGGGAACGAACCTCCGTTCTCCGGGACGGCCAGTCCCCGAGCCGGCAAACGACAGCCTCCCACTTCCCGGCACGGCTGGCACCCAAGCAGCTTCTGGCCGGTCACCCGTGTCGTGACATCGCATTCGCCGTGCCGCTCGAGGTGGGACCCGGACACGGTCCGGCTAGCGCACACGTTGCCCACGACCGGAAACAAGGGGCTCGGGACACCCGGCCCCACGCTGCCCGTGGACGGAAACACGTGTCCTGCGATCGCTTTCCCCGTGCCGCTCGAGGTAGGACCCGGACCGCGGTGCTGCTACCACACAGGTCGCCGTGCAACAGAGCTTAAGGGTTCGGGACGGACGGCCGCCGCCCCGCACAGGAACGAACCTCTGTCCTCCGGGACGTTCAGTCCCCGAGCCGGCGGACGAAAGCCTCCCGCTTCCAGGCACAGCTGGCACCCATGCCACTGGTGGCCGGACAACGGTGTCGTGGCATCGCCTTCCAAAAGCCACCAGAAACGGGACCCGGACACGGTTCGGCTAGCACACACGTAGCCCAGGACCAGAAACAAGGGGCTAGGGACAGCCGACACACGCTGCCCGTGGACGGACACCCGTGTCCTGCGATCGCCATACCAGAGCCACCCGACGTGCGATCCTGACCCCGTTGCGGCTAGCAAACACTTCGGCCGGGACCGGAGTCCTGGGGCTCAGTACGTCCGGCTGCCGCCCCGCACGGGAACGAACCTCCGTTCTCCGGGACGGCCAGTCCCCGAGCCGGCAAACGACAGCCTCCCACTTCCCGGCACGGCTGGCACCCAAGCAGCTTGTGGCTGGACACCCGTGTCGTGGCATCGCCGTCCCCGAGCCGTTCGAGGTGGGACCCGGACCGCGATGTGGCTGCCACACAGGTCGCCGTGCAACAGAGCTTAGGGGTTCGGGACGGACGGCCGCCACACCACACGGGAACGAACTTCCGTTCTCGGGACGGTCAGCCCGCGAGCCGGCGGACGACAGCCTCGCATTTCCGGCACAGTTGGCACCTATTCCACTCGTGACCGGACAACAGTGTCGTGGCATCGCCTTACCCGAGCCGCTTGAAACAGGACCCGGACACGGTCTGGGTCGCACACGTAGCCCAGGACCGGAAACAAGGGGCTCGGGACACCCGGCCCCACGCTGCCCGTGGACGGACACCCGTGTCCTGCGATCGCCATACCAGAGCCACCCGACGTGCGATCCTGACCCCGTTGCGGCTAGCAAACACTTCGGCCGGGACCGGAGTCCTGGGGCTCAGTACGTCCGGCTGCCGCCCCGCACGGGAACGAACCTTCGTTCTCCGGGACGGCCAGTCCCCGAGCCGGCAAACGACAGCCTCCCACTTCCCGGCACGGCTGGCACCCAAGCAGCTTGTGCCGGTCACCCGTGTCGTGACATCGCATTCGCCGTGCCGCTCGAGGTGGGACCCAGACACGGTCCGGCTAGCACACACGTCGCCCAGGACCGGAAACAAGGGGCTCGGGACACCCGGCCCCACGCTGCCCGTGGACGGAAACACGTGTCCTGCGATCGCTTTCCCCGTGCCGCTCGAGGTAGGACCCGGACCGCGGTGCTGCTACCACACAGGTCGCCGTGCAACAGAGCTTAAGGGTTCGGGACGGACGGTCGCCGCCCCGCACAGGAACGAACCTCTGTCCTCCGGGACGTTCAGTCCCCGAGCCGGCGGACGAAAGCCTCCCGCTTCCAGGCACAGCTGGCACCCATGCCACTGGTGGCCGGACAACGGTGTCGTGGCATCGCCTTCCAAAAGCCACCAGAAACGGGACCCGGACACGGTTCGGCTAGCACACACGTAGCCCAGGACCAGAAACAAGGGGCTAGGGACAGCCGGCCCACGCTACCCGTGGACGGACACCCGTGTCCTGCGATCGCCATACCAGAGCCACCCGACGTGCGATCCTGACCCCGTTGCGGCTAGCAAACACTTCGGCCGGGACCGGAGTCCTGGGGCTCAGTACGTCCGGCTGCCGCCCCGCACGGGAACGAACCTTCGTTCTCCGGGACGGCCAGTCCCCGAGCCGGCAAACGACAGCCTCCCACTTCCCGGCACGGCTGGCACCCAAGCAGCTTGTGCCGGTCACCCGTGTCGTGACATCGCATTCGCCGTGCCGCTCGAGGTGGGACCCAGACACGGTCCGGCTAGCACACACGTCGCCCAGGACCGGAAACAAGGGGCTCGGGACACCCGGCCCCACGCTGCCCGTGGACGGAAACACGTGTCCTGCGATCGCTTTCCCCGTGCCGCTCGAGGTAGGACCCGGACCGCGGTGCTGCTACCACACAGGTCGCCGTGCAACAGAGCTTAAGGGTTCGGGACGGACGGCTGCCGCCCCGCACAGGAACGAACCTCTGTCCTCCGGGACGTTCAGTCCCCGAGCCGGCGGACGAAAGCCTCCCGCTTCCAGGCACAGCTGGCACCCATGCCACTGGTGGCCGGACAACGGTGTCGTGGCATCGCCTTCCAAAAGCCACCAGAAACGGGACCCGGACACGGTTCGGCTAGCACACACGTAGCCCAGGACCGGAAACAAGGGGCTAGGGACAGCCGGCCCACGCTGCCCGTGGACGGACACCCGTGTCCTGCGATCGCCATACCAGAGCCACCCGACGTGCGATCCTGACCCCGTTGCGGCTAGCAAACACTTCGGCCGGGACCGGAGTCCTGGGGCTCAGTACGTCCGGCTGCCGCCCCGCACGGGAACGAACCTCCGTTCTCCGGGACGGCCAGTCCCCGAGCCGGCAAACGACAGCCTCCCACTTCCCGGCACGGCTGGCACCCAAGCAGCTTGTGGCTGGACACCCGTGTCGTGGCATCGCCGTCCCCGAGCCGTTCGAGGTGGGACCCGGACCGCGATGTGGCTGCCACACAGGTCGCCGTGCAACAGAGCTTAGGGGTTCGGGACGGACGGCCGCCACACCACACGGGAACGAACTTCCGTTCTCCGGGACGGTCAGCCCGCGAGCCGGCGGACGACAGCCTCGCTCTTCCGGCACAGTTGGCACCCATTCCACTCGTGACCGGACAACAGTGTCGTGGCATCGCCTTACCCGAGCCGCTTGAAACGGGACGCGGACATGGTCTGGGTCGCACACGTAGCCCAGGACCGGAAACAAGGGGCTCGGGACACCCGGCCCCACGCTGCCCGTGGACGGACACCCGTGTCCTGCGATCGCCATACCAGAGCCACCCGACGTGCGATCCTGACCCCGTTGCGGCTAGCAAACACTTCGGCCGGGACCGGAGTCCTGGGGCTCAGTACGTCCGGCTGCCGCCCCGCACGGGAACGAACCTTCGTTCTCCGGGACGGCCAGTCCCCGAGCCGGCAAACGACAGCCTCCCACTTCCCGGCACGGCTGGCACCCAAGCAGCTTGTGCCGGTCACCCGTGTCGTGACATCGCATTCGCCGTGCCGCTCGAGGTGGGACCCAGACACGGTCCGGCTAGCACACACGTCGCCCAGGACCGGAAACAAGGGGCTCGGGACACCCGGCCCCACGCTGCCCGTGGACGGAAACACGTGTCCTGCGATCGCTTTCCCCGTGCCGCTCGAGGTAGGACCCGGACCGCGGTGCTGCTACCACACAGGTCGCCGTGCAACAGAGCTTAAGGGTTCGGGACGGACGGCTGCCGCCCCGCACAGGAACGAACCTCTGTCCTCCGGGACGTTCAGTCCCCGAGCCGGCGGACGAAAGCCTCCCGCTTCCAGGCACAGCTGGCACCCATGCCACTGGTGGCCGGACAACGGTGTCGTGGCATCGCCTTCCAAAAGCCACCAGAAACGGGACCCGGACACGGTTCGGCTAGCACACACGTAGCCCAGGACCGGAAACAAGGGGCTAGGGACAGCCGGCCCACGCTACCCGTGGACGGACACCCGTGTCCTGCGATCGCCATACCAGAGCCTCCCGACGTGCGATCCTGACCCCGTTGCGGCTAGCAAACACTTCGTCCGGGACCGGAGTCCTGGGGCTCAGTACGTCCGGCTGCCGCCCCGCACGGGAACGAACCTCCGTTCTCCGGGACGGCCAGTCCCCGAGCCGGCAAACGACAGCCTCCCACTTCCCGGCACGGCTGGCACCCAAGCAGCTTGTGGCTGGACACCCGTGTCGTGGCATCGCCGTCCCCGAGGCGTTCGAGGTGGGACCCGGACCGCGATGTGGCTGCCACACAGGTCGCCGTGCAACAGAGCTTAGGGCTTCGGGACGGACAGCCGCCGCCCCGCACGGGAACGAACCTCTGTCCTCCGGGACGGTCAGTCCCTGAGCCGGCGGACGAAAGCCTCCCGCTTCCAGGCACAGCTGGCACCCATGCCACTGGTGGCCGGACAACATGTCGTGGCAACGCCTTACCCGAGCCGCTCGAGGTGGGACCCAGACACGGTCCGGCTAGCACACACGTCGCCCAGGACCGGAAACAAGGGGCTCGGGACACCCGGCCCCACGCTGCCCGTGGACGGAAACACGTGTCCTGCGATCGCTTTCCCCGTGCCGCTCGAGGTAGGACCCGGACCGCGGTGCTGCTACCACACAGGTCGCCGTGCAACAGAGCTTAAGGGTTCGGGACGGACGGCCGCCGCCCCGCACAGGAACGAACCTCTGTCCTCCGGGACGTTCAGTCCCCGAGCCGGCGGACGAAAGCCTCCCGCTTCCAGGCACAGCTGGCACCCATGCCACTGGTGGCCGGACAACGGTGTCGTGGCATCGCCTTCCAAAAGCCACCAGAAACGGGACCCGGACACGGTTCGGCTAGCACACACGTAGCCCAGGACCAGAAACAAGGGGCTAGGGACAGCCGGCCCACGCTACCCGTGGACGGACACCCGTGTCCTGCGATCGCCATACCAGAGCCACCCGACGTGCGATCCTGACCCCGTTGCGGCTAGCAAACACTTCGGCCGGGACCGGAATCCTGGGGCTCAGTACGTCCGGCTGCCGCCCCGCACGGGAACGAACCTTCGTTCTCCGGGACGGCCAGTCCCCGAGCCGGCAAACGACAGCCTCCCACTTCCCGGCACGGCTGGCACCCAAGCAGCTTGTGCCGGTCACCCGTGTCGTGACATCGCATTCGCCGTGCCGCTCGAGGTGGGACCCAGACACGGTCCGGCTAGCACACACGTCGCCCAGGACCGGAAACAAGGGGCTCGGGACACCCGGCCCCACGCTGCCCGTGGACGGAAACACGTGTCCTGCGATCGCTTTCCCCGTGCCGCTCGAGGTAGGACCCGGACCGCGGTGCTGCTACCACACAGGTCGCCGTGCAACAGAGCTTAAGGGTTCGGGACGGACGGCCGCCGCCCCGCACAGGAACGAACCTCTGTCCTCCGGGACGTTCAGTCCCCGAGCCGGCGGACGAAAGCCTCCCGCTTCCAGGCACAGCTGGCACCCATGCCACTGGTGGCCGGACAACGGTGTCGTGGCATCGCCTTCCAAAAGCCACCAGAAACGGGACCCGGACACGGTTCGGCTAGCACACACGTAGCCCAGGACCGGAAACAAGGGGCTCGGGACACCCGGCCCCACGCTGCCCGTGGACGGACACCCGTGTCCTGCGATCGCCATACCAGAGCCTCCCGACGTGCGATCCTGACCCCGTTGCGGCTAGCAAACACTTCGGCCGGGACCGGAGTCCTGGGGCTCAGTACGTCCGGCTGCCGCCCCGCACGGGAACGAACCTCCGTTCTCCGGGACGGCCAGTCCCCGAGCCGGCAAACGACAGCCTCCCACTTCCCGGCACGGCTGGCACCCAAGCAGCTTCTGGCCGGTCACCCGTGTCGTGACATCGCATTCGCCGTGCCGCTCGAGGTGGGACCCAGACACGGTCCGGCTAGCACACACGTCGCCCAGGACCGGAAACAAGGGGCTCGGGACACCCGGCCCCACGCTGCCCGTGGACGGAAACACGTGTCCTGCGATCGCTTTCCCCGTGCCGCTCGAGGTAGGACCCGGACCGCGGTGCTGCTACCACACAGGTCGCCGTGCAACAGAGCTTAAGGGTTCGGGACGGACGGCCGCCGCCCCGCACAGGAACGAACCTCTGTCCTCCGGGACGTTCAGTCCCCGAGCCGGCGGACGAAAGCCTCCCGCTTCCAGGCACAGCTGGCACCCATGCCACTGGTGGCCGGACAACGGTGTCGTGGCATCGCCTTCCAAAAGCCACCAGAAACGGGACCCGGACACGGTTCGGCTAGCACACACGTAGCCCAGGACCAGAAACAAGGGGCTAGGGACAGCCGGCACACGCTGCCCGTGGACGGACACCCGTGTCCTGCGATCGCCATACCAGAGCCACCCGACGTGCGATCCTGACCCCGTTGCGGCTAGCAAACACTTCGGCCGGGACCGGAGTCCTGGGGCTCAGTACGTCCGGCTGCCGCCCCGCACGGGAACGAACCTCCGTTCTCCGGGACGGCCAGTCCCCGAGCCGGCAAACGACAGCCTCCCACTTCCCGGCACGGCTGGCACCCAAGCAGCTTGTGGCTGGACACCCGTGTCGTGGCATCGCCGTCCCCGAGCCGTTCGAGGTGGGACCCGGACCGCGATGTGGCTGCCACACAGGTCGCCGTGCAACAGAGCTTAAGGGTTCGGGACGGACGGCCGCCGCCCCGCACGGGAACGAACTTCCGTTCTCCGGGACGGTCAGCCCGCGAGCCGGCGGACGACAGCCTCGCTCTTCCGGCACAGTTGGCACCCATTCCACTCGTGACCGGACAACAGTGTCGTGGCATCGCCTTACCCGAGCCGCTTGAAACGGGACCCGGACACGGTCTGGGTCGCACACGTCGCCCAGGACCGGAAACAAGGGGCTCGGGACACCCGGCCCCACGCTGCCCGTGGACGGACACCCGTGTCCTGCGATCGCCATACCAGAGCCACCCGACGTGCGATCCTGACCCCGTTGCGGCTAGCAAACACTTCGGCCGGGACCGGAGTCCTGGGGCTCAGTACGTCCGGCTGCCGCCCCGCACGGGAACGAACCTCCGTTCTCCGGGACGGCCAGTCCCCGAGCCGGCAAACGACAGCCTCCCACTTCCCGGCACGGCTGGCACCCAAGCAGCTTGTGCCGTTCACCCGTGTCGTGACATCGCATTCGCCGTGCCGCTCGAGGTGGAACCCGGACCGCGATGTGGCTGCCACACAGGTCGCCGTGCAACAGAGCTTAGGGGTTCGGGACGGACGGCCGCCACCCCACACGGGAACGAACTTCCGTTCTCCGGGACGGTCAGCCCGCGAGCCGGCGGACGACAGCCTCGCTCTTCCGGCACAGTTGGCACCCATTCCACTCGTGACCGGACAACAGTGTCGTGGCATCGCCTTACCCGAGCCGCTTGAAACGGGACCCGGACACGGTCTGGGTCGCACACGTCGCCCAGGACCGGAAACAAGGGGCTCGGGACACCCGGCCCCACGCTGCCCGTGGACGGAAACACGTGTCCTGCGATCGCTTTCCCCGTGCCGCTCGAGGTAGGACCCGGACCGCGGTGCTGCTACCACACAGGTCGCCGTGCAACAGAGCTTAAGGGTTCGGGACGGACGGCCGCCGCCCCGCACAGGAACGAACCTCTGTCCTCCGGGACGTTCAGTCCCCGAGCCGGCGGACGAAAGCCTCCCGCTTCCAGGCACAGCTGGCACCCATGCCACTGGTGGCCGGACAACGGTGTCGTGGCATCACCTTCCACAAGCCACCAGAAACGGGACCCGGACACGGTTCGGCTAGCACACACGTAGCCCAGGACCAGAAACAAGGGGCTAGGGACAGCCGGCCCACGCTACCCGTGGACGGACACCCGTGTCCTGCGTTCGCCATACCAGAGCCACCCGACGTGCGATCCTGACCCCGTTGCGGCTAGCAAACACTTCGGCCGGGACCGGAGTCCTGGGGCTCAGTATGTCCGGCTGCCGCCCCGCACGGGAACGAACCTTCGTTCTCCGGGACGGCCAGTCCCCGAGCCGGCAAACGACAGCTTCCCACTTCCCGGCACGGCTGGCACCCAAGCAGCTTGTGCCGGTCACCCGTGTCGTGACATCGCATTCGCCGTGCCGCTCGAGGTGGGACCCAGACACGGTCCGGCTAGCACACACGTCGCCCAGGACCGGAAACAAGGGGCTCGGGACAGCCGGCCCCACGCTGCCCGTGGACGGAAACACGTGTCCTGCGATCGCTTTCCCCGTGCCGCTCGAGGTGGGACCCGGACCGCGGTGCTGCTACCACACAGGTCGCCGTGCAACAGAGCTTAAGGGTTCGGGACGGACGGCCGCCGCCCCGCACGGGAACGAACCTCCGGTCTCCGGGACGGTCAGTCCCTGAGCCGGCGGACGAAAGCCTCCCGCTTCCAGGCACAGCTGGCACCCATGCCACTGGTGGCCGGACAACGGTGTCGTGGCATCGCCTTCCACAAGCCACCAGAAACGGGACCCGGACACGGTTCGGCTAGCACACACGTCGCCCAGGACCGGAAACAAGGGGCTCGGGACACCCGGCCCCACGCTGCCCGTGGACGGACACCCGTGTCCTGCGATCGCCATACCAGAGCCACCCGAGGTGCGATCCTGACCCCGTTGCGGCTAGCAAACACTTCGGCCGGGACCTGAGTCCTGGGGCTCAGTACGTCCGGCTGCCGCCCCGCACGGGAACGAACCTCCGTTCTCCGGGACGGCCAGTCCCCGAGCCGGCAAACGACAGCCTCCCACTTCCCGGCACGGCTGGCACCCAAGCAGCTTGTGGCCGGTCACCCGTGTCGTGACATCGCATTCGCCGTGCCGCTCGAGGTGGGACCCAGACACGGTCCGGCTAGCACACACGTCGCCCACGACCGGAAACAAGGGGCGCGGGACACCCGGCCCTACGCTGCCCGTGGACGGAAACACTTGTCGAGCGGTCGCTTTCCCCGTGCCGCTCGAGGTGGGACCCGAACCACGATGCGGCTGCCACACAGGTCGCCGTGCAACAGAGCTTAGGGCTTCGGGACGGACAGCCGCCGCCCCGCACGGGAACGAACCTCTGTCCTCCGGGACGGTCAGTCCCCGAGCCGGCGGACGAAAGCCTCCCGCTTCCAGGCACAGCTGGCACCCATGCCACTGGTGGCCGGACAACATGTCGTGGCAACGCCTTACCCGAGCCGCTCGAGGTGGGACCCAGACACGGTCCGGCTAGCACACACGTCGCCCAGGACCGGAAACAAGGGGCTCGGGACACCCGGCCCCACGCTGCCCGTGGACGGAAACACGTGTCCTGCGATCGCTTTCCCCGTGCCGCTCGAGGTAGGACCCGGACCGCGGTGCTGCTACCACACAGGTCGCCGTGCAACAGAGCTTAAGGGTTCGGGACGGACGGCCGCCGCCCCGCACGGGAACGAACTTCCGTTCTCCGGGACGGTCAGCCCGCGAGCCGGCGGACGACAGCCTCCCACTTCCCGGCACGGCTGGCACCCATTCCACTCGTGACCGGACAACCGTGTCGTGGCATCGCCTTACCCGAGCCGCCTGAAACGGGACCCGGACACGGTCTGTGTCGCACACGTCGCCCAGGACCGGAAACAAGGGGCTCGGGACACCCGGCCCCACGCTGCCCGTGGACGGACACCCGTGTCCTGCGATCGCCATACCAAAGCCACCCGAGGTGCGATCCTGACCCCGTTGCGGCTAGCCAACACTTCGTCCGGGACCGGAGTCCTGGGGCTCAGTACGTCCGGCTGCCGCCCCGCACGGGAACGAACCTCCGTTCTCCGGGACGGCCAGTCCCCGAGCCGGCAAACGACAGCCTCCCACTTCCCGGCACGGCTGGCACCCAAGCAGCTTCTGGCCGGTCACCCGTGTCGTGACATCGCATTCGCCGTGCCGCTCGAGGTGGGACCCAGACACGGTCCGGCTAGCACACACGTCGCCCAGGACCGGAAACAAGGGGCTCGGGACACCCGGCCCCACGCTGCCCGTGGACGGACACCCGTGTCCTGCGATCGCCATACCAGAGCCACCCGAGGTGCGATCCTGACCCCGTTGCGGCTAGCAAACACTTCGGCTGGGACCGGAGTCCTGGGGCTCAGTACGTCCGGCTGACGCCCCGCACAGCATCGTCACTGCAGCATCACAGTATCATTTCAACATCATCACAGTGTCATCACAGCATCATCACTGCATAATCACTGAATCATCACAACATCATAACTGCGTCTTCACAGCGTCATCACTGCATCATCTCTGCATCATCACTGCATCAACACAGTGTCATAACTGCAACATCACTGCATCATCACAGTATCATCACTGCAACATCACAGCCTCGTCACTGCATAAACACTGCATCATCACAACATCATTACTGCGTAATCACTGCATCATCAAAGCATCATTACTGCGTAATCACTGCATCATCAAAGCATCATAACTGCGTCTTCACTCCGTCATCACTGCATCATCACTGCATCATCTCTGCATCATCACAGTATCATCACTGCGTCATCACACCATCATCACTGCATCATCACAGCATCATTGCATGGTGAACACTGCATCATCACAGTATCATCAAAACGTAATCATAGCATCATTACAGTATCAACACTGCATCATCACTGCATCATCTCTGCATCATCAAAGCATCATCACTGCATTATCACTGCATCATCACAGCATCATCACAACATCATCTCAGCATCATCACACCATCATCACAGCATCATCACAGCATCATCTGAACATCATCACTGCATCATTACTGCTTAATCACTGCATCATCTCTGCATCATCACAGCATCATCATTACTGCATCATCACTGCAGAATCACTGCATCATCATACCATCATCACAGCATCATCACTGCGTCATCACACCATCATCACAGTGTCATCACAGCATCATCACTGCGTCATTATAGCATCATCACTGCATCATCTCTGCATGACCAGTGCATCATCACAGCATCATCGCATCAACTACACAACATCATCACAGTGTCATCACAGCATAACCTGAGCATCATCACAGCGTCATTACTGCATCATCACTGCATCATCACAGCGTCATCACAGTATCATCACTGCATCATCAGAGCATCATCACTGCATCATCACATAGTCATGGCATCATCATCACAGCATCATAACTGCGTCTTCACAGGGTCATCACTGCATCATCTCTGCATCATCACAGCATCATCACTGCATCAACACAGTGTCATAACTGCATCATCACTGCATCAACACAGTATCATCACTGCGTCATCACAGCCTCGTCACTGCATCATCACAGCATCATCACAGCATCATAACTGCGTCTTCACTGCGTCATCACTGCATCATCTCTGCATCATCACAGCATCATTACAGCATCATCACTGCGTCATCACACCATCATCACTGCATCATCACAGCATCATTGCATGGTGAACACTGCATCATCACAGTATCATCACAACGTAATCATAGCATCATTACAGTATCACCACTGCATCATCATCTCTGCATCACCAAAATATCATCACAGCATCATCACTGCATCATCTATTCATGATCAGTGCATCATCACAGCATCACCACTGCATCATCACAGCATCACCACTGCATCATCACTGCATAATCAAAGCATCATCACTGCATTATCACTGCATCATTACAGCATCATAACTGCGTCTTCACTGCGTCATCACTGCATCATCACAGCATCATCACTGCATAATCACTGCATCATCACAGCATCACCACTGCATCATCACTGCATCATCAAAGCATCATCACTGCATTATCACTGCATCATTTCAGCATCATCACTGCATCATCACAGCATCATCACTGCGTCATCACACCATCGTCTCAGCAGCATCACTGCATCATCACTGCATCATCACTGCATCATCTCTGCATGATCAATGCATCATCACAGCATCATCACATCAACTACACAACATCATCGCAGTGTCATCACAGCGTCATCACTGCATGATCACAGCATAATCTGAGCATCATCACACCATCATTACAGCATCATCACACCATCATCACAGCATCATCTGAGCATCATCACTGCATAATCACTGCATCATCACAACATCATCAGTTTCATCAAAGCATCATCACAACATAATCACTGCATCATCACAGCATCATCACTGCATCATCACAGCATCTTCTCAGCATCATCACAGCATCATTACTGCTTACTCACTGCATCATCACAGCGCCATCACAGTTTCATCACTGCATCATCACTTCATCATCTCTGCATAATTACTGCATCATCACAGCATCATCACTGCATCATCACAGCATCTTCTCAGCATCATCAGTGCATCATCATAGCATCATCACTGCATCATCACTGCATCATCACAGCATCATCAAAGCATCATCACAGCATCATCATAGCATCATCATTGCATCATCACAACATCATCACAGCATCATCACACCATCATCACTGCATCATCACAGCATCATCGCATGGTGAACACTGCATCACCACAGTATCATCACAACATAATCATAGCATAATCACAGCATCACCACTGCATCATCGCAGCGTCATCACAGCATCATCACTCCGTCATCACACCATCATCACAGCATCATCACATCAACTACACAACATCATCACAGTGTCATCACAGCATCATCACTGCATAATCACAGCATAACCTGAGCATCATTACTGCATCATCACTGCATCATCACAGCGTCATCACAGTATCATCACTGCATCATCAGAGCATCATCACTGCATCATCAGAGCATACTCACTGCATCGTCACAGCATCATCATAGCATCATCACTGCATCATCAGAGCATCATCACTGCATCATCAGAGCATACTCACTGCATCGTCACAGCATCATCATAGCATCATCACTGCATCATCACATAGTCATCGCATCATCATCACAGCATCATAACTGCGTCTTCACAGCGTCATCACTGCATTCTCTCTGCATCATCGCACCATCATCACTGCATCACAGCATCATCACAACATCATCACAGAGTCATCAAAGAATCATCACAGCATCATCACAATATCATCACAGAATCATCACAGCATCTTATCAGCATCATCACGGCATCATTACTGCTTACTCTGCATCATCACAGCGCCATCACAGTTTCATCACTGCATCATCACTGCATAATTACTGCATAATTACTGCATCATGACCGCATCATCACTGCATCATCACAGCATCTTCTCAGCATCATCACTGCATCAACACAGCGTCATCACTGCATCATCACTACATCATCACAGTGTAATCGCAGCATCATCACTGCGTCTTCACTGCGTCATCACTGCATCATCACAGCATCATTACAGCATCATCACTGCATAATCACTGCATCATCACAGCATCTTCTCAGCATCATCACTGCATCATCACACCATCATCACTGCATCATCACAGCATCATCTGAGCTTCATCACAGTATCATTACTGCTTACTCACTGCATCATCACAGCGTCATCATAGCATCATCACTGCATCATCACAGCATCATCATAGCATCATCACTGCATCATTAGAGCGTCATCACTGAATCATCACAGTGTAATCGCAGCATCATCACTGCGTCATCACTGCGTCATCACAGCATAATCATCACTGCGACATCACACCATCATCACAGCATCATTACTGCATCATCACAGCATCATCACAGTGTCATCACAGCACCATCACTGCATCACAAGAGCATCATCACACCATCATCACATCATCACTGCATCATAAAAACATAAACATAGTATTGTCACAGCAACAAAACATCATCATCGCGGCATCATCACTGCATCAACACATTATCATCACAGCGTTATCACTTCATAATCACTGCATCATCACACCATCATCACAATATCATCACAGTGTCATCACAGCATCATCACAACATAATCACTGCATCATCACAGTATCATCACTGCATCATCTCAGCATCATCACTGCATGATCACAGCAAAATCCCTGCATCATCACATCATCATCACTGCATCATCACAGCATCATCACAGCATCATCACACAATCATCACTGCATCATCACAGCATCATCACTGCATCATCACACCTTCATTACTGCATCATCACTGCAGAATCACTGCATCATCATACCATCATCACAGTGTCATCACAGCATCATCACTGCGTCATCACACCATCATCACTGCATCATCACTGCGTCATTATAGCATCATCACTGCATCATCTCTGCATGACCAGTGCATAATCACAGCATCATCGCATCAACTACACAACATCATCACAGTGTCATCACAGCATCATCCCTGCATAATCACAGCATAACCTGAGCATCATCACAGCATCATCACATAGTCATGGCATCATCATCACAGCATCATAACTGCGTCTTCACAGGGTCATCACTGCATCATCTCTGCATCATCACAGCATCATCTGAGCATCGTTACTGCTTTCTCACTGCATCATCACAGCATCATCTCTGCATCATCACTGCATCATCATAGCATCATCACTGCATCATCACAGCATCATAATAGCACCATCACAGCATCATTAGAGCGTCAACACTGCATCATCACAGCGTCATCACAGCATCATCACAGCATCATCACTGCATATTCACTGCATCATCACACCATCATCACTGCATCAACACAGCGTCATCACTGCATCATCACAGTGTAATCGCAGCATCATCACTGCGTCTTCACTGCGTCATCACTGCATCATCACAGCATCATTACAGCATCATCACTGCATAATCACTGCATCATCACAGCATCACCACTGCATCATCAAAGCATCATCACAGCATCATCACTGCATCATCATAGCATCATCTCAGCAGCATCACTGCATCATCACACCATCATCACTGCATCATCACAGCATCATCACTGCGTCTTCACTGCGTCATCACTGCATCATCACAGCATCATCAAAGCATCATCACAGCATCATCATAGCATCATCATTGCATCATCACTGCATCATCATAGCATCATCACACCATCATCACTGCATCATCACAGCATCATCGCATGGTGAACACTGCATCATCACAGTATCATCACAACATAATCATAGCATAATCACAGCATCACCACTGCATCATCGCAGCGTCATCACAGCATCATCACTCCGTCATCACACCATCATCACAGCATCATCACTGCATCATCATTGCATCATCTCTGCATGACCAGTGCATCATCACAGCATCATCACATCAACTACACAACATCATCACAGTGTCATCACAGCATCATCACTGCATAATCACAGCATAACCTGAGCATCATCACAGCATCATAACTGCGTCTTCACAGCATCATCACTGCATCATCACTGCATCATCAGAGCATCATCACTGCATCATCAGAGCATACTCACTGCATCGTCACAGCATCATCATAGCATCATCACTGCATCATCACATAGTCATCGCATCATCATCACAGCATCATAACTGCGTCTTCACAGCGTCATCACTGCATCATCTCTGCATCATCGCAGCATCATGACTGCATCATCACAGCATCAACGCACCATCATCACTGCATCACAGCATCATCACAACATCATCACAGAGTCATCAAAGAATCATCACAGCATCATCACAATATCATCACAGAATCATCACAGCATCTTCTCAGCATCATCACAGCATCATTACTGCTTACTCTGCATCATCACAGCGCCATCACAGTTTCATCACTGCATCATCTCTGCATAATTACTGCATCATGACCGCATCATCACTGCATCATCACAGCATCTTCTCAGCATCATCACTGCATCAACACAGCGTCATCACTGCATCATCACTACATCATCACAGTGTAATCGCAGCATCATCACTGCGTCTTCACTGCGTCATCACTGCATCATCACAGCATCATTACAGCATCATCACTGCATAATCACTGCATCATCACAGCATCTTCTCAGCATCATCACTGCATCATCACACCATCATCACTGCATCATCACAGCATCATCTGAGCTTCATCACAGTATCATTACTGCTTACTCACTGCATCATCACAGCGTCATCATAGCATCATCACTGCATCATCACAGCATCATCATAGCATCATCACTGCATCATTAGAGCGTCATCACTGCATCATCACAGCGTCTTCACAGCATCATCACAGCATCATCACTGCATATTGACTGCATCATCACACCATCATCACTGCATCAACACAGCGTCATCACTGAATCATCACAGTGTAATCGCAGCATCATCACTGCGTCATCACTGCGTCATCACAGCATAATCATCACTGCGACATCACACCATCATCACAGCATCATTACTGCATCATCACAGCATCATCACAGTGTCATCACAGCACCATCACTGCATCACAAGAGCATCATCACACCATCATCACATCATCACTGCATCATAAAAACATAAACATAGTATTGTCACAGCAACAAAACATCATCATCGCGGCATCATCACTGCATCAACACATCATCATCACAGCGTTATCACTTCATAATCACTGCATCATCACACCATCATCACAATATCATCACAGTGTCATCACAGCATCATCACAACATAATCACTGCATCATCACAGTATCATCACTGCATCATCTCAGCATCATCACTGCATGATCACAGCAAAATCCCTGCATCATCACATCATCATCACTGCATTATCACAGCATCATCACAGCATCATCACACAATCATCACTGCATCATCACAGCATCATCACTGCATCATCACACCTTCATTACTGCATCATCACTGCAGAATCACTGCATCATCATACCATCATCACAGTGTCATCACAGCATCATCACTGCGTCATCACACCATCATCACTGCATCATCACTGCGTCATTATAGCATCATCACTGCATCATCTCTGCATGACCAGTGCATAATCACAGCATCATCGCATCAACTACACAACATCATCACAGTGTCATCACAGCATCATCCCTGCATAATCACAGCATAACCTGAGCATCATCACAGCATCATCACATAGTCATGGCATCATCATCACAGCATCATAACTGCGTCTTCACAGGGTCATCACTGCATCATCTCTGCATCATCACAGCATCATCTGAGCATCGTTACTGCTTTCTCACTGCATCATCACAGCATCATCTCTGCATCACCACTGCATCATCATAGCATCATCACTGCATCATCACAGCATCATAATAGCACCATCACAGCATCATTAGAGCGTCAACACTGCATCATCACAGCGTCATCACAGCGTCATCACAGCATCATCACAGCATCATCACTGCATATTCACTGCATCATCACACCATCATCACTGCATCAACACAGCGTCATCACTGCATCATCACAGTGTAATCGCAGCATCATCACTGCGTCTTCACTGCGTCATCACTGCATCATCACAGCATCATTACAGCATCATCACTGCATAATCACTGCATCATCACAGCATCACCACTGCATCATCACTGCATCATCAAAGCATCATCACAGCATCATCGCTGCATCATCACAGCATCATCACTGCATCATCACAGCATCTTCTCAGCTACATCACAGCATCATTACTGCTTACTCACTGCATCATCACAGCGCCATCACAGTTTCACCACTGAATCATCACTGCATCATCTCTGCATAATTACTCCATCATCACAGCATCATCACTGCATCGTCACAGCATCTTCTCAGCATCATCACTGCATCATCATAGCATCATCACTGCATAATCACAGCATCATCACTGCATCATCATATAGTCATCACTGCATCATCTCTGCATCATCAGAGCATCATCACAGCGTCATCAAACCATCATCACAGCATTATCACGGCATCATCAGAGCATCTTCTCAGCATCATCACAGCATCATCACTGCATCATCACACCATCATCACAGCATCATTACACCATCATCACTGCATCATCACTGCATCATCACAGTATCTTCACAGCATCATCACAATATCATCACAGTGTTATCACAGCATCATCAAAGCATCATCACAGCATCATCATAGCATCATCACTGCATCATCATAGCATCATCACACCATCATCACTGCATCATCACAGTGTCATCACAGCATCATCACAGCATCATCGCATGGTGAACACTGCATCATCACAGTATCATCACAACATAATCATAGCATAATCACAGCATCACCACTGCATCATCACAGCATCATCACCGCATCATCAGAGCATCGTCACTGCATCATCTCTGCATGACCAGTGCATCATCACAGCATCATCACATCAACTACATAACATCATCACAGTGTCATCACAGCATCATAACTGCATCATCACATAGTCATGGCATCATCATCACAGCATCATAACTGCGTCTTCACAGCATCATCACTGCATCATCTCTGCATCATCACAGCATCATCAAAGCATCATCACAGCGTCATCACACCATCATCACAGCATTATCACGGCATCATCAGAGCATCTTCTCAGCATCATCACAGCATCATCACTGCATCATTACACCATCATCACTGCATCATCACTGCATCATCACAGTATCTTCACAGCATCATCACAATATCATCACAGTGTTATCACAGCATCATCAAAGCATCATCACAGCATCATCATAGCATCATCACTGCATCATCACTGCATCATCACAGCATCATCAAAGCATCATCACAGCATCATCATAGCATCATCACTGCATCATCATAGCATCATCACACCATCATCACTGCATCATCACAGTGTCATCACAGCATCATCACAGCATCATCGCATGGTGAACACTGCATCATCACAGTATCATCACAACATAATCATAGCATAATCACAGCATCACCACTGCATCATCGCAGCGTCATCACAGCATCATCACTGCGTCATCACACCATCATCACAGCATCATCACCGCATCATCAGAGCATCGTCACTGCATCATCTCTGCATGACCAGTGCATCATCACAGCATCATCACATCAACTACATAACATCATCACAGTGTCATCACAGCATCATCACTGCATCATCACATAGTCATGGCATCATCATCACAGCATCATAACTGCGTCTTCACAGCATCATCACTGCATCATCTCTGCATCATCACAGCATCACCAAAGCATCATCACAGCGTCATCACACCATCATCACAGCATTATCACGGCATCATCAGAGCATCTTCTCAGCATCATCACTGCATCATCACAGCATCATCACTGCATCATCACAGTATCATCACAGCATCATCACAATATCATCACAGTGTCATCACAGCATCATCACAACATAATCACTGCATCATCATATCATCATCACAGCATCATCACTGCATCTTCACACAATCATCACTGCATCATCACAGCATCATCACACCTTCATTACTGCATCATCACTGCAGAATCACTGCATCATCATACCATCATCACAGCATAACCTGAGCATCATCACAGCATCATTACTGCATCATCACTGCATCATCACAGCGTCATCACTGCATCATCAGAGCATCATCACATAGTCATGGCATCATCATCACAGCATCATAACTGCTTCTTCACAGGGTCATCACTGCATCATCTCTGCATCATCTGAGCATCGTTACTGCTTTCTCACTGCATCATCACAGCATCATCTCTGCATCATCACTGCATCATCATAGCATCATCACAGCATCATAATAGCACCATCACAGCATCATTAGAGCGTCATCACTGCATCATCACAGCGTCATCACAGCATCATCACAGCATCATCACTGCATATTCACTGCATCATCACACCATCATCACTGCATCAACACAGCGTCATCACTGCATCATCACTGCATCATCACATTGTAATTGCAGCATCATCACTGCGTCTTCACTGCGTCATCACTGCATCATCAAAGCATCATCACTGCATTACCACCGCATCATTTCAGCATCATCACTGCATCATCACAGCATCTTCTCAGCATCATCACTGCATCATCACAGCATCATCACTGCGTCATCAGACCATCATCTCAGCAGCATCACTGCATCATCACTGCATCATCTCTGCATGATCAATGCATCATCACAGCATCATCACATCAACTACACAACATCATTGCAGTGTCATCACAGCGTCATCACTGCATGATCACAGCATAATCTGAGCATCATCACAGCATCATTACTGCATCATCAGAGAATCATCACTGCATAGTCACAGCATCATCACACCATCATAACAGCATCATCACACCATCATCACAGCATCATCTGAGCATCATCACTGCATAATCACTGCATCATCACTGCATAATCACAGCATCACCACTGCATCATCGCAGCGTCATCACAGCATCATCAATGCGTCATCACACCATCATCACAGCATCATCACTGCATCATCTCTGCATGACCAGTGCATCATCACAGCATCATCACATCAACTACACAACATCATCACAGTGTCATCACAGCATCATCACTGCATAATCACAGCATAACCTGAGCATCATCACAGCATCATTACTGCATCATCACTGCATCATCACAGCATCATCACTGCATCATCAGAGCATCATCACTGCATCATCAGAGCATACTCACTGCATCATCACAGCGTCACCACAGTATCATCACTGCATCATCAGAGCATCATCACTGCATCATCAGAGCATACTCACTGCATCGTCACAGCATCATCATAGCATCATCACATAGTCATCGCATCATCATCACAGCATCATAACTGCGTCTTCACAGGGTCATCACTGCATCATCTCTGCATCATCACAGCATCATCACTGCAGCATCACTGCATCATCACAGCATCATCTGAGCATCGTTACTGCTTTCTCACTGCATCATCACAGCATCATCTCTGCATCATCACTGCATCATCACAGCATCATAATAGCACCATCACAGTATCATTAGAGCGTCATCACTGCATCATCACAGCGTCATCACAGCATCATCACTGCATATTCACTGCATCATCACACCATCATCACTGCATCATCACATTGTAATCGGAGCATCATCACTGCGTCTTCACTGCGTCATCACTGCATCATCAAAGCATCATCACTGCATTACCACCGCATCATTTCAGCATCATCACAGCATCATCACAGCATCATCACAGCATCATCACTGCGTCATCAGACCATCATCTCAGCAGCATCACTGCATCATCACAGCATCATCACTGCATCATCTCTGCATGATCAATGCATCATCACAGCATCATCACATCAACTACACAACATCATTGCAGTGTCATCACAGCGTCATCACTGCATGATCACAGCATAATCTGAGCATCATCACAGCATCATTACTGCATCATCAGAGAATCATCACTGCATAGTCACAGCATCATCACACCATCATCACAGCATCATCTGAGCATCATCATTGCATAATCACTGCATCATCACAGCATCTTCTCAGCATCATCACAGCATCATCACTGCATCATCACAGTATCATCACAGCATCATCATAGCATAATCACAGCATCACCACTGCATCATCGCAGCGTCATCACAGCATCATCACTGCGTCATCACACCATCATCACAGCATCATCAGAGCATCATCACTGCATCATCTCTGCATGACCAGTGCATCATCACAGCATCATCACATCAACTACACAACATCATCACAGTGTCATCACAGCATCATCACAGCATAACCTGAGCATCATCACAGCATCATTACTGCATCATCACTGCATCATCACAGCGTCATCACAGTATCATCACTGCATCATCACTGCATCATCAGAGCATACTCACTGCATCGTCACAGCATCATCATAGCATCATCACTGCATCATCAGAGCATCATCACTGCATCATCACTGCATCATCAGAGCATACTCACTGCATCGTCACAGCATCATCATAGCATCATCACATAGTCATCGCATCATCATCACAGCATCATAACTGCGTCTTCACAGGGTCATCACTGCATCATCTCTGCATCATCACAGCATCATCACTGCAGCATCACTGCATCATCTGAGCATCGTTACTGCTTTCTCACTGCATCATCACAGCATCATCTCTGCATCATCACTGCATCATCATAGCATCATCTCAGCATCATCACAGCATCATCACTGCACCATCACACCATCATCACAGCATCATCACTGCATCATCACACCATCACCACTGCATCATCACAGCATCATCACTACATCACCGCAGCATCATCACAGCATAATCACAGCATAATCACAGCATCATCACTGCATCTTCTCAGCATCATCACAGCATTATCACTGCATGGTCACAGCATCATCAATGCATCATCACAGCATCATCGCAGCATCATCAATGCATCATCACAGCATCATTGCAGCTTCATCACTGCATCATCACCTTGTCATTACAACGTCATCACTGTGTTATCACATCGTCATCACTGCATCATCACTGCGACATCACACCATCATCACAACATCATCACTGCATCATCACTGCGACATCACACCGTCATCACAGCATCATAACTGCATCATCACAGCATCATTACAGCATCATCACTGCATCATCACAGCATCATCACACCATCATCACAGCATCTTCTCAGCATCATCACTGCATCATTACAGCATCATCACTGCATCATCACAGCGCCATCACACCATCATCACTGCATCATCACAGCATCATCTGAGCTTCATCACAGTATCATTACTGCTTACTCACTGCATCATCACAGCATCATCACAGCATCATTAGAGCGTCATCACTGCATCATCACAGCTTCTTCACAGCATCATCACAGCATCATCACTGCATCATCACACCGTCATCACAGCATCATAACTGCATCATCACAGCATCATTACAGCATCATCACTGCATCATCACTGCATAATCACTGCATCATCACAGCATCTTCTCAGCATCATCACTGCATCATCACACCATCATCACTGCATCATCACAGCATCATCTGAGCTTCATCACAGTATCATTACTGCTTACTCACTGCATCATCACAGCGTCATCATAGCATCATCACTGCATCATCACAGCATCATCATAGCATCATCACTGCATCATTAGAGCGTCATCACTGAATCATCACAGTGTAATCACAGCATCATCACTGCGTCATCACTGCGTCATCACAGCATAATCATCACTGCGACATCACACCATCATCACAGCATCATTACTGCATCATCACAGCATCATCACAGTGTCATCACAGCACCATCACTGCATCGCAAGAGCATCATCACACCATCATCACATCATCACTGCATCATAAAAACATAAACATAGTATTGTCACAGCAACAAAACATCATCATCGCGGCATCATCACTGCATCAACACATTATCATCACAGCGTTATCACTTCATAATCACTGCATCATCACACCATCATCACAATATCATCACAGTGTCATCACAGCATCATCACAACATAATCACTGCATCATCACAGTATCATCACTGCATCATCTCAGCATCATCACTGCATGATCACAGCAAAATCCCTGCATCATCACATCATCATCACTGCATCATCACAGCATCATCACAGCATCATCACACAATCATCACTGCATCATCACAGCATCATCACTGCATCATCACACCTTCATTACTGCATCATCACTGCAGAATCACTGCATCATCATACCATCATCACAGTGTCATCACAGCATCATCACTGCGTCATCACACCATCATCACTGCATCATCACTGCGTCATTATAGCATCATCACTGCATCATCTCTGCATGACCAGTGCATAATCACAGCATCATCGCATCAACTACACAACATCATCACAGTGTCATCACAGCATCATCCCTGCATAATCACAGCATAACCTGAGCATCATCACAGCATCATCACATAGTCATGGCATCATCATCACAGCATCATAACTGCGTCTTCACAGGGTCATCACTGCATCATCTCTGCATCATCACAGCATCATCTGAGCATCGTTACTGCTTTCTCACTGCATCATCACAGCATCATCTCTGCATCATCACTGCATCATCATAGCATCATCTCAGCATCATCACAGCATCATAATAGCACCATCACAGCATCATTAGAGCGTCAACACTGCATCATCACAGCGTCATCACAGCATCATCACAGCATCATCACTGCATATTCACTGCATCATCACACCATCATCACTGCATCAACACAGCGTCATCACTGCATCATCACAGTGTAATCGCAGCATCATCACTGCGTCTTCACTGCGTCATCACTGCATCATCACAGCATCATTACAGCATCATCACTGCATAATCACTGCATCATCACAGCATCACCACTGCATCATCAAAGCATCATCACAGCATCATCACTGCATCATCATAGCATCATCACTGCATCATCATAGCATCATCACACCATCATCACTGCATCATCACAGCATCATCACTGCGTCTTCACTGCGTCATCACTGCATCATCACAGCATCATCAAAGCATCATCACAGCATCATCATAGCATCATCATTGCATCATCACTGCATCATCATAGCATCATCACACCATCATCACTGCATCATCACAGCATCATCGCATGGTGAACACTGCATCATCACAGTATCATCACAACATAATCATAGCATAATCACAGCATCACCACTGCATCATCGCAGCGTCATCACAGCATCATCACTCCGTCATCACACCATCATCACAGCATCATCACTGCATCATCATTGCATCATCTCTGCATGACCAGTGCATCATCACAGCATCATCACATCAACTACACAACATCATCACAGTGTCATCACAGCATCATCACTGCATAATCACAGCATAACCTGAGCATCATCACAGCATCATAACTGCGTCTTCACAGCATCATCACTGCATCATCACTGCATCATCAGAGCATCATCACTGCATCATCAGAGCATACTCACTGCATCGTCACAGCATCATCATAGCATCATCACTGCATCATCACATAGTCATCGCATCATCATCACAGCATCATAACTGCGTCTTCACAGCGTCATCACTGCATCATCTCTGCATCATCGCAGCATCATCACTGCATCATCACAGCATCAACGCACCATCATCACTGCATCACAGCATCATCACAACATCATCACAGAGTCATCAAAGAATCATCACAGCATCATCACAATATCATCACAGAATCATCACAGCATCTTCTCAGCATCATCACAGCATCATTACTGCTTACTCTGCATCATCACAGCGCCATCACAGTTTCATCACTGCATCATCTCTGCATAATTACTGCATCATGACCGCATCATCACTGCATCATCACAGCATCTTCTCAGCATCATCACTGCATCAACACAGCGTCATCACTGCATCATCACTACATCATCACAGTGTAATCGCAGCATCATCACTGCGTCTTCACTGCGTCATCACTGCATCATCACAGCATCATTACAGCATCATCACTGCATAATCACTGCATCATCACAGCATCTTCTCAGCATCATCACTGCATCATCACACCATCATCACTGCATCATCACAGCATCATCTGAGCTTCATCACAGTATCATTACTGCTTACTCACTGCATCATCACAGCGTCATCATAGCATCATCACTGCATCATCACAGCATCATCATAGCATCATCACTGCATCATTAGAGCGTCATCACTGCATCATCACAGCGTCTTCACAGCATCATCACAGCATCATCACTGCATATTGACTGCATCATCACACCATCATCACTGCATCAACACAGCGTCATCACTGAATCATCACAGTGTAATCGCAGCATCATCACTGCGTCATCACTGCGTCATCACAGCATAATCATCACTGCGACATCACACCATCATCACAGCATCATTACTGCATCATCACAGCATCATCACAGTGTCATCACAGCACCATCACTGCATCACAAGAGCATCATCACACCATCATCACATCATCACTGCATCATAAAAACATAAACATAGTATTGTCACAGCAACAAAACATCATCATCGCGGCATCATCACTGCATCAACACATCATCATCACAGCGTTATCACTTCATAATCACTGCATCATCACACCATCATCACAATATCATCACAGTGTCATCACAGCATCATCACAACATAATCACTGCATCATCACAGTATCATCACTGCATCATCTCAGCATCATCACTGCATGATCACAGCAAAATCCCTGCATCATCACATCATCATCACTGCATCATCACAGCATCATCACAGCATCATCACACAATCATCACTGCATCATCACAGCATCATCACTGCATCATCACACCTTCATTACTGCATCATCACTGCAGAATCACTGCATCATCATACCATCATCACAGTGTCATCACAGCATCATCACTGCGTCATCACACCATCATCACTGCATCATCACTGCGTCATTATAGCATCATCACTGCATCATCTCTGCATGACCAGTGCATAATCACAGCATCATCGCATCAACTACACAACATCATCACAGTGTCATCACAGCATCATCCCTGCATAATCACAGCATAACCTGAGCATCATCACAGCATCATCACATAGTCATGGCATCATCATCACAGCATCATAACTGCGTCTTCACAGGGTCATCACTGCATCATCTCTGCATCATCACAGCATCATCTGAGCATCGTTACTGCTTTCTCACTGCATCATCACAGCATCATCTCTGCATCATCACTGCATCATCATAGCATCATCACTGCATCATCACAGCATCATAATAGCACCATCACAGCATCATTAGAGCGTCAACACTGCATCATCACAGCGTCATCACAGCGTCATCACAGCATCATCACAGCATCATCACTGCATATTCACTGCATCATCACACCATCATCACTGCGTCTTCACTGCGTCATCACTGCATCATCACAGCATCATTACAGCATCATCACTGCATAATCACTGCATCATCACAGCATCACCACTGCATCATCACTGCATCATCAAAGCATCATCACAGCATCATCGCTGCATCATCACAGCATCATCACTGCATCATCACAGCATCTTCTCAGCTACATCACAGCATCATTACTGCTTACTCACTGCATCATCACAGCGCCATCACAGTTTCACCACTGAATCATCACTGCATCATCTCTGCATAATTACTCCATCATCACAGCATCATCACTGCATCGTCACAGCATCTTCTCAGCATCATCACTGCATCATCATAGCATCATCACTGCATAATCACAGCATCATCACTGCATCATCATATAGTCATCACTGCATCATCTCTGCATCATCAGAGCATCATCACAGCGTCATCAAACCATCATCACAGCATTATCACGGCATCATCAGAGCATCTTCTCAGCATCATCACAGCATCATCACTGCATCATCACACCATCATCACAGCATCATTACACCATCATCACTGCATCATCACTGCATCATCACAGTATCTTCACAGCATCATCACAATATCATCACAGTGTTATCACAGCATCATCAAAGCATCATCACAGCATCATCATAGCATCATCACTGCATCATCATAGCATCATCACACCATCATCACTGCATCATCACAGTGTCATCACAGCATCATCACAGCATCATCGCATGGTGAACACTGCATCATCACAGTATCATCACAACATAATCATAGCATAATCACAGCATCACCACTGCATCATCACAGCATCATCACCGCATCATCAGAGCATCGTCACTGCATCATCTCTGCATGACCAGTGCATCATCACAGCATCATCACATCAACTACATAACATCATCACAGTGTCATCACAGCATCATAACTGCATCATCACATAGTCATGGCATCATCATCACAGCATCATAACTGCGTCTTCACAGCATCATCACTGCATCATCTCTGCATCATCACAGCATCATCAAAGCATCATCACAGCGTCATCACACCATCATCACAGCATTATCACGGCATCATCAGAGCATCTTCTCAGCATCATCACAGCATCATCACTGCATCATTACACCATCATCACTGCATCATCACTGCATCATCACAGTATCTTCACAGCATCATCACAATATCATCACAGTGTTATCACAGCATCATCAAAGCATCATCACAGCATCATCATAGCATCATCACTGCATCATCACAGCATCATCAAAGCATCATCACAGCATCATCATAGCATCATCACTGCATCATCATAGCATCATCACACCATCATCACTGCATCATCACAGTGTCATCACAGCATCATCACAGCATCATCGCATGGTGAACACTGCATCATCACAGTATCATCACAACATAATCATAGCATAATCACAGCATCACCACTGCATCATCGCAGCGTCATCACAGCATCATCACTGCGTCATCACACCATCATCACAGCATCATCACCGCATCATCAGAGCATCGTCACTGCATCATCTCTGCATGACCAGTGCATCATCACAGCATCATCACATCAACTACATAACATCATCACAGTGTCATCACAGCATCATCACTGCATCATCACATAGTCATGGCATCATCATCACAGCATCATAACTGCGTCTTCACAGCATCATCACTGCATCATCTCTGCATCATCACAGCATCACCAAAGCATCATCACAGCGTCATCACACCATCATCACAGCATTATCACGGCATCATCAGAGCATCTTCTCAGCATCATCACTGCATCATCACAGCATCATTACACCATCATCAGAGCATCATCACAGTATCTTCACAGCATCATCACAATATCATCACAGTGTCATCACAGCGTCATCACACCATCATCACTGCATCATCACAGCATCATCACTGCATCATCACAGTATCATCACAGCATCATCACAATATCATCACAGTGTCATCACAGCATCATCACAACATAATCACTGCATCATCATATCATCATCACAGCATCATCACAGCATCATCACACCTTCATTACTGCATCATCACTGCAGAATCACTGCATCATCATACCATCATCACAGTGTCATCACTGCATCATCACAGCATAACCTGAGCATCATCACAGCATCATTACTGCATCATCACTGCATCATCACAGCGTCATCACTGCATCATCAGAGCATCATCACATAGTCATGGCATCATCATCACAGCATCATAACTGCTTCTTCACAGGGTCATCACTGCATCATCTCTGCATCATCTGAGCATCGTTACTGCTTTCTCACTGCATCATCACAGCATCATCTCTGCATCATCACTGCATCATCATAGCATCATCACAGCATCATAATAGCACCATCACAGCATCATTAGAGCGTCATCACTGCATCATCACAGCGTCATCACAGCATCATCACAGCATCATCACTGCATATTCACTGCATCATCACACCATCATCACTGCATCAACACAGCGTCATCACTGCATCATCACTGCATCATCACATTGTAATTGCAGCATCATCACTGCGTCTTCACTGCATCATCAAAGCATCATCACTGCATTACCACCGCATCATTTCAGCATCATCACTGCATCATCACAGCATCTTCTCAGCATCATCACTGCATCATCACAGCATCATCACTGCGTCATCAGACCATCATCTCAGCAGCATCACTGCATCATCACTGCATCATCTCTGCATGATCAATGCATCATCACAGCATCATCACATCAACTACACATCATTGCAGTGTCATCACAGCGTCATCACTGCATGATCACAGCATAATCTGAGCATCATCACAGCATCATTACTGCATCATCAGAGAATCATCACTGCATAGTCACAGCATCATCACACCATCAGAACAGCATCATCACACCATCATCACAGCATCATCTGAGCATCATCACTGCATAATCACTGCATCATCACTGCATAATCACAGCATCACCACTGCATCATCGCAGCGTCATCACAGCATCATCAATGCGTCATCACACCATCATCACAGCATCATCACTGCATCATCTCTGCATGACCAGTGCATCATCACAGCATCATCACATCAACTACACAACATCATCACAGTGTCATCACAGCATCATCACTGCATAATCACAGCATAACCTGAGCATCATCACAGCATCATTACTGCATCATCACTGCATCATCACAGCATCATCACTGCATCATCAGAGCATCATCACTGCATCATCAGAGCATACTCACTGCATCATCACAGCGTCACCACAGTATCATCACTGCATCATCAGAGCATCATCACTGCATCATCAGAGCATACTCACTGCATCGTCACAGCATCATCATAGCATCATCACATAGTCATCGCATCATCATCACAGCATCATAACTGCGTCTTCACAGCGTCATCACTGCATCATCTCTGCATCATCACAGCATCATCACTGCAGCATCACTGCATCATCACAGCATCATCTGAGCATCGTTACTGCTTTCTCACTGCATCATCACAGCATCATCTCTGCATCATCACTGCATCATCACAGCATCATAATAGCACCATCACAGTATCATTAGAGCGTCATCACTGCATCATCACAGCGTCATCACAGCATCATCACTGCATATTCACTGCATCATCACACCATCATCACTGCATCATCACATTGTAATCGGAGCATCATCACTGCGTCTTCACTGCGTCATCACTGCATCATCAAAGCATCATCACTGCATTACCACCGCATCATTTCAGCATCATCACAGCATCATCACAGCATCATCACAGCATCATCACTGCGTCATCAGACCATCATCTCAGCAGCATCACTGCATCATCACAGCATCATCACTGCATCATCTCTGCATGATCAATGCATCATCACAGCATCATCACATCAACTACACAACATCATTGCAGTGTCATCACAGCGTCATCACTGCATGATCACAGCATAATCTGAGCATCATCACAGCATCATTACTGCATCATCAGAGAATCATCACTGCATAGTCACAGCATCATCACACCATCATAACAGCATCATCACACCATCATCACAGCATCATCTGAGCATCATCATTGCATAATCACTGCATCATCACAGCATCTTCTCAGCATCATCACAGCATCATTACTGCTTACTCACTGCATCATCACAGCGCCATCACATTTTCATCAGTGCACCATCACTGCATCATCTCTGCATAGTTACTGCATCATCACAGCATCTTCTCAGCATCATCACTGCATCATAATAGCATCATCACTGCATCATCACTGCATCATCACAGCATCATCAAAGCATCATCACAGCATCATCATAGCATCATCACTGCATCATCACTGCATCATCATAGCATCATCACACCATCATCACTGCATCATCACAGTATCATCACAGCATCATCATAGCATAATCACAGCATCACCACTGCATCACCGCAGCGTCATCACAGCATCATCACTGCGTCATCACACCATCATCACAGCATCATCACTGCATCATCAGAGCATCATCACTGCATCATCTCTGCATGACCAGTGCATCATCACAGCATCATCACATCAACTACACAACATCATCACAGTGTCATCACAGCATCATCACAGCATAACCTGAGCATCATCACAGCATCATTACTGCATCATCACTGCATCATCACAGCGTCATCACAGTATCATCACTGCATCATCAGAGCATACTCACTGCATCGTCACAGCATCATCATAGCATCATCACTGCATCATCAGAGCATCATCACTGCATCATCACTGCATCATCAGAGCATACTCACTGCATCGTCACAGCATCATCATAGCATCATCACATAGTCATCGCATCATCATCACAGCATCATAACTGCGTCTTCACAGGGTCATCACTGCATCATCTCTGCATCATCACAGCATCATCACTGCAGCATCACTGCATCATCTGAGCATCGTTACTGCTTTCTCACTGCATCATCACAGCATCATCTCTGCATCATCACTGCATCATCATAGCATCATCTCAGCATCATCACAGCATCATCACTGCACCATCACACCATCATCACAGCATCATCACTGCATCATCACACCATCACCACTGCATCATCACAGCATCATCACTACATCACCGCAGCATCATCACAGCATAATCACAGCATAATCACAGCATCATCACTGCATCTTCTCAGCATCATCACAGCATTATCACTGCATGGTCACAGCATCATCAATGCATCATCACAGCATCATCGCAGCATCATCAATGCATCATCACAGCATCATTGCAGCTTCATCACTGCATCATCACCTTGTCATTACAACGTCATCACTGTGTTATCACATCGTCATCACTGCATCATCACTGCGACATCACACCATCATCACAACATCATCACTGCATCATCACTGCGACATCACACCGTCATCACAGCATCATAACTGCATCATCACAGCATCATTACAGCATCATCACTGCATCATCACAGCATCATCACACCATCATCACAGCATCTTCTCAGCATCATCACTGCATCATTACAGCATCATCACTGCATCATCACAGCGCCATCACACCATCATCACTGCATCATCACAGCATCATCTGAGCTTCATCACAGTATCATTACTGCTTACTCACTGCATCATCACAGCATCATCACAGCATCATTAGAGCGTCATCACTGCATCATCACAGCTTCTTCACAGCATCATCACAGCATCATCACTGCATCATCACACCGTCATCACAGCATCATAACTGCATCATCACAGCATCATTACAGCATCATCACTGCATCATCACTGCATAATCACTGCATCATCACAGCATCTTCTCAGCATCATCACTGCATCATCACACCATCATCACTGCATCATCACAGCATCATCTGAGCTTCATCACAGTATCATTACTGCTTACTCACTGCATCATCACAGCGTCATCATAGCATCATCACTGCATCATCACAGCATCATCATAGCATCATCACTGCATCATTAGAGCGTCATCACTGAATCATCACAGTGTAATCGCAGCATCATCACTGCGTCATCACTGCGTCATCACAGCATAATCATCACTGCGACATCACACCATCATCACAGCATCATTACTGCATCATCACAGCATCATCACAGTGTCATCACAGCACCATCACTGCATCGCAAGAGCATCATCACACCATCATCACATCATCACTGCATCATAAAAACATAAACATAGTATTGTCACAGCAACAAAACATCATCATCGCGGCATCATCACTGCATCAACACATTATCATCACAGCGTTATCACTTCATAATCACTGCATCATCACACCATCATCACAATATCATCACAGTGTCATCACAGCATCATCACAACATAATCACTGCATCATCACAGTATCATCACTGCATCATCTCAGCATCATCACTGCATGATCACAGCAAAATCCCTGCATCATCACATCATCATCACTGCATCATCACAGCATCATCACAGCATCATCACACAATCATCACTGCATCATCACAGCATCATCACTGCATCATCACACCTTCATTACTGCATCATCACTGCAGAATCACTGCATCATCATACCATCATCACAGTGTCATCACAGCATCATCACTGCGTCATCACACCATCATCACTGCATCATCACTGCGTCATTATAGCATCATCACTGCATCATCTCTGCATGACCAGTGCATAATCACAGCATCATCGCATCAACTACACAACATCATCACAGTGTCATCACAGCATCATCCCTGCATAATCACAGCATAACCTGAGCATCATCACAGCATCATCACATAGTCATGGCATCATCATCACAGCATCATAACTGCGTCTTCACAGGGTCATCACTGCATCATCTCTGCATCATCACAGCATCATCTGAGCATCGTTACTGCTTTCTCACTGCATCATCACAGCATCATCTCTGCATCATCACTGCATCATCATAGCATCATCTCAGCATCATCACAGCATCATAATAGCACCATCACAGCATCATTAGAGCGTCAACACTGCATCATCACAGCGTCATCACAGCATCATCACAGCATCATCACTGCATATTCACTGCATCATCACACCATCATCACTGCATCAACACAGCGTCATCACTGCATCATCACAGTGTAATCGCAGCATCATCACTGCGTCTTCACTGCGTCATCACTGCATCATCACAGCATCATTACAGCATCATCACTGCATAATCACTGCATCATCACAGCATCACCACTGCATCATCAAAGCATCATCACAGCATCATCACTGCATCATCATAGCATCATCACTGCATCATCATAGCATCATCACACCATCATCACTGCATCATCACAGCATCATCACTGCGTCTTCACTGCGTCATCACTGCATCATCACAGCATCATCACAGCATCATCACAGCATCATCATAGCATCATCATTGCATCATCACTGCATCATCATAGCATCATCACACCATCATCACTGCATCATCACAGCATCATCGCATGGTGAACACTGCATCATCACAGTATCATCACAACATAATCATAGCATAATCACAGCATCACCACTGCATCATCGCAGCGTCATCACAGCATCATCACTCCGTCATCACACCATCATCACAGCATCATCACTGCATCATCATTGCATCATCTCTGCATGACCAGTGCATCATCACAGCATCATCACATCAACTACACAACATCATCACAGTGTCATCACAGCATCATCACTGCATAATCACAGCATAACCTGAGCATCATCACAGCATCATAACTGCGTCTTCACAGCATCATCACTGCATCATCACTGCATCATCAGAGCATCATCACTGCATCATCAGAGCATACTCACTGCATCGTCACAGCATCATCATAGCATCATCACTGCATCATCACATAGTCATCGCATCATCATCACAGCATCATAACTGCGTCTTCACAGCGTCATCACTGCATCATCTCTGCATCATCGCAGCATCATCACTGCATCATCACAGCATCAACGCACCATCATCACTGCATCACAGCATCATCACAACATCATCACAGAGTCATCAAAGAATCATCACAGCATCATCACAATATCATCACAGAATCATCACAGCATCTTCTCAGCATCATCACAGCATCATTACTGCTTACTCTGCATCATCACAGCGCCATCACAGTTTCATCACTGCATCATCTCTGCATAATTACTGCATCATGACCGCATCATCACTGCATCATCACAGCATCTTCTCAGCATCATCACTGCATCAACACAGCGTCATCACTGCATCATCACTACATCATCACAGTGTAATCGCAGCATCATCACTGCGTCTTCACTGCGTCATCACTGCATCATCACAGCATCATTACAGCATCATCACTGCATAATCACTGCATCATCACAGCATCTTCTCAGCATCATCACTGCATCATCACACCATCATCACTGCATCATCACAGCATCATCTGAGCTTCATCACAGTATCATTACTGCTTACTCACTGCATCATCACAGCGTCATCATAGCATCATCACTGCATCATCACAGCATCATCATAGCATCATCACTGCATCATTAGAGCGTCATCACTGCATCATCACAGCGTCTTCACAGCATCATCACAGCATCATCACTGCATATTGACTGCATCATCACACCATCATCACTGCATCAACACAGCGTCATCACTGAATCATCACAGTGTAATCGCAGCATCATCACTGCGTCATCACTGCGTCATCACAGCATAATCATCACTGCGACATCACACCATCATCACAGCATCATTACTGCATCATCACAGCATCATCACAGTGTCATCACAGCACCATCACTGCATCACAAGAGCATCATCACACCATCATCACATCATCACTGCATCATAAAAACATAAACATAGTATTGTCACAGCAACAAAACATCATCATCGCGGCATCATCACTGCATCAACACATCATCATCACAGCGTTATCACTTCATAATCACTGCATCATCACACCATCATCACAATATCATCACAGTGTCATCACAGCATCATCACAACATAATCACTGCATCATCACAGTATCATCACTGCATCATCTCAGCATCATCACTGCATGATCACAGCAAAATCCCTGCATCATCACATCATCATCACTGCATTATCACAGCATCATCACAGCATCATCACACAATCATCACTGCATCATCACAGCATCATCACTGCATCATCACACCTTCATTACTGCATCATCACTGCAGAATCACTGCATCATCATACCATCATCACAGTGTCATCACAGCATCATCACTGCGTCATCACACCATCATCACTGCATCATCACTGCGTCATTATAGCATCATCACTGCATCATCTCTGCATGACCAGTGCATAATCACAGCATCATCGCATCAACTACACAACATCATCACAGTGTCATCACAGCATCATCCCTGCATAATCACAGCATAACCTGAGCATCATCACAGCATCATCACATAGTCATGGCATCATCATCACAGCATCATAACTGCGTCTTCACAGGGTCATCACTGCATCATCTCTGCATCATCACAGCATCATCTGAGCATCGTTACTGCTTTCTCACTGCATCATCACAGCATCATCTCTGCATCATCACTGCATCATCATAGCATCATCTCAGCATCATCACAGCATCATAATAGCACCATCACAGCATCATTAGAGCGTCAACACTGCATCATCACAGCGTCATCACAGCGTCATCACAGCATCATCACAGCATCATCACTGCATATTCACTGCATCATCACACCATCATCACTGCGTCTTCACTGCGTCATCACTGCATCATCACAGCATCATTACAGCATCATCACTGCATAATCACTGCATCATCACAGCATCACCACTGCATCATCACTGCATCATCAAAGCATCATCACAGCATCATCGCTGCATCATCACAGCATCATCACTGCATCATCACAGCATCTTCTCAGCTACATCACAGCATCATTACTGCTTACTCACTGCATCATCACAGCGCCATCACAGTTTCACCACTGAATCATCACTGCATCATCTCTGCATAATTACTCCATCATCACAGCATCATCACTGCATCGTCACAGCATCTTCTCAGCATCATCACTGCATCATCATAGCATCATCACTGCATAATCACAGCATCATCACTGCATCATCATATAGTCATCACTGCATCATCTCTGCATCATCAGAGCATCATCACAGCGTCATCAAACCATCATCACAGCATTATCACGGCATCATCAGAGCATCTTCTCAGCATCATCACAGCATCATCACTGCATCATCACACCATCATCACAGCATCATTACACCATCATCACTGCATCATCACTGCATCATCACAGTATCTTCACAGCATCATCACAATATCATCACAGTGTTATCACAGCATCATCAAAGCATCATCACAGCATCATCATAGCATCATCACTGCATCATCATAGCATCATCACACCATCATCACTGCATCATCACAGTGTCATCACAGCATCATCACAGCATCATCGCATGGTGAACACTGCATCATCACAGTATCATCACAACATAATCATAGCATAATCACAGCATCACCACTGCATCATCACAGCATCATCACCGCATCATCAGAGCATCGTCACTGCATCATCTCTGCATGACCAGTGCATCATCACAGCATCATCACATCAACTACATAACATCATCACAGTGTCATCACAGCATCATAACTGCATCATCACATAGTCATGGCATCATCATCACAGCATCATAACTGCGTCTTCACAGCATCATCACTGCATCATCTCTGCATCATCACAGCATCATCAAAGCATCATCACAGCGTCATCACACCATCATCACAGCATTATCACGGCATCATCAGAGCATCTTCTCAGCATCATCACAGCATCATCACTGCATCATTACACCATCATCACTGCATCATCACAGTATCTTCACAGCATCATCACAATATCATCACAGTGTTATCACAGCATCATCAAAGCATCATCACAGCATCATCATAGCATCATCACTGCATCATCACTGCATCATCACAGCATCATCAAAGCATCATCACAGCATCATCATAGCATCATCACTGCATCATCACACCATCATCACTGCATCATCACAGTGTCATCACAGCATCATCACAGCATCATCGCATGGTGAACACTGCATCATCACAGTATCATCACAACATAATCATAGCAGAATCACAGCATCACCACTGCATCATCGCAGCGTCATCACAGCATCATCACTGCGTCATCACACCATCATCACAGCATCATCACCGCATCATCAGAGCATCGTCACTGCATCATCTCTGCATGACCAGTGCATCATCACAGCATCATCACATCAACTACATAACATCATCACAGTGTCATCACAGCATCATCACTGCATCATCACATAGTCATGGCATCATCATCACAGCATCATAACTGCGTCTTCACAGCATCATCACTGCATCATCTCTGCATCATCACAGCATCACCAAAGCATCATCACAGCGTCATCACACCATCATCACAGCATTATCACGGCATCATCAGAGCATCTTCTCAGCATCATCACAGCATCATCACTGCATCATCACAGCATCATTACACCATCATCAGAGCATCATCACAGTATCTTCACAGCATCATCACAATATCATCACAGTGTCATCACAGCGTCATCACACCATCATCACTGCATCATCACAGCATCATCACTGCATCATCACAGTATCATCACAGCATCATCACAATATCATCACAGTGTCATCACAGCATCATCACAACATAATCACTGCATCATCATATCATCATCACAGCATCATCACTGCATCTTCACACAATCATCACTGCATCATCACAGCATCATCACACCTTCATTACTGCATCATCACTGCAGAATCACTGCATCATCATACCATCATCACAGTGTCATCACTGCATCATCACAGCATAACCTGAGCATCATCACAGCATCATTACTGCATCATCACTGCATCATCACAGCGTCATCACTGCATCATCAGAGCATCATCACATAGTCATGGCATCATCATCACAGCATCATAACTGCTTCTTCACAGGGTCATCACTGCATCATCTCTGCATCATCTGAGCATCGTTACTGCTTTCTCACTGCATCATCACAGCATCATCTCTGCATCATCACTGCATCATCATAGCATCATCACAGCATCATAATAGCACCATCACAGCATCATTAGAGCGTCATCACTGCATCATCACAGCGTCATCACAGCATCATCACAGCATCATCACTGCATATTCACTGCATCATCACACCATCATCACTGCATCAACACAGCGTCATCACTGCATCATCACTGCATCATCACATTGTAATTGCAGCATCATCACTGCGTCTTCACTGCGTCATCACTGCATCATCAAAGCATCATCACTGCATTACCACCGCATCATTTCAGCATCATCACTGCATCATCACAGCATCTTCTCAGCATCATCACTGCATCATCACAGCATCATCACTGCGTCATCAGACCATCATCTCAGCAGCATCACTGCATCATCACTGCATCATCTCTGCATGACCAGTGCATCATCACAGCATCATCACATCAACTACACAACATCATCACAGTGTCATCACAGCATCATCACTGCATAATCACAGCATAACCTGAGCATCATCACAGCATCATTACTGCATCATCACTGCATCATCACAGCATCATCACTGCATCATCAGAGCATCATCACTGCATCATCAGAGCATACTCACTGCATCATCACAGCGTCACCACAGTATCATCACTGCATCATCAGAGCATCATCACTGCATCATCAGAGCATACTCACTGCATCGTCACAGCATCATCATAGCATCATCACATAGTCATCGCATCATCATCACAGCATCATAACTGCGTCTTCACAGCGTCATCACTGCATCATCTCTGCATCATCACAGCAGCATCACTGCATCATCACAGCATCATCTGAGCATCGTTACTGCTTTCTCACTGCATCATCACAGCATCATCTCTGCATCATCACTGCATCATCACAGCATCATAATAGCACCATCACAGTATCATTAGAGCGTCATCACTGCATCATCACAGCGTCATCACAGCATCATCACTGCATATTCACTGCATCATCACACCATCATCACTGCATCATCACATTGTAATCGGAGCATCATCACTGCGTCTTCACTGCGTCATCACTGCATCATCAAAGCATCATCACTGCATTACCACCGCATCATTTCAGCATCATCACAGCATCATCACAGCATCATCACAGCATCATCACTGCGTCATCAGACCATCATCTCAGCAGCATCACTGCATCATCACAGCATCATCACTGCATCATCTCTGCATGATCAATGCATCATCACAGCATCATCACATCAACTACACAACATCATTGCAGTGTCATCACAGCGTCATCACTGCATGATCACAGCATAATCTGAGCATCATCACAGCATCATTACTGCATCATCAGAGAATCATCACTGCATAGTCACAGCATCATCACACCATCATAACAGCATCATCACACCATCATCACAGCATCATCTGAGCATCATCATTGCATAATCACTGCATCATCACAGCATCTTCTCAGCATCATCACAGCATCATTACTGCTTACTCACTGCATCATCACAGCGCCATCACATTTTCATCAGTGCATCATCACTGCATCATCTCTGCATAATTACTGCATCATCACAGCATCTTCTCAGCATCATCACTGCATCATAATAGCATCATCACTGCATCATCACTGCATCATCACAGCATCATCACAGCATCATCATAGCATCATCACTGCATCATCACTGCATCATCATAGCATCATCACACCATCATCACTGCATCATCACAGTATCATCACAGCATCATCATAGCATAATCACAGCATCACCACTGCATCATCGCAGCGTCATCACAGCATCATCACTGCGTCATCACACCATCATCACAGCATCATCACTGCATCATCAGAGCATCATCACTGCATCATCTCTGCATGACCAGTGCATCATCACAGCATCATCACATCAACTACACAACATCATCACAGTGTCATCACAGCATCATCACAGCATAACCTGAGCATCATCACAGCATCATTACTGCATCATCACTGCATCATCACAGCGTCATCACAGTATCATCACTGCATCATCAGAGCATACTCACTGCATCGTCACAGCATCATCATAGCATCATCACTGCATCATCAGAGCATCATCAGAGCATACTCACTGCATCGTCACAGCATCATCATAGCATCATCACATAGTCATCGCATCATCATCACAGCATCATAACTGCGTCTTCACAGGGTCATCACTGCATCATCTCTGCATCATCACAGCATCATCACTGCAGCATCACTGCATCATCTGAGCATCGTTACTGCTTTCTCACTGCATCATCACAGCATCATCTCTGCATCATCACTGCATCATCATAGCATCATCTCAGCATCATCACAGCATCATCACTGCACCATCACACCATCATCACAGCATCATCACTGCATCATCACACCATCACCACTGCATCATCACAGCATCATCACTACATCACCGCAGCATCATCACAGCATCATCACAGCATAATCACAGCATAATCACAGCATCATCACTGCATCTTCTCAGCATCATCACAGCATTATCACTGCATGGTCACAGCATCATCAATGCATCATCACAGCATCATCGCAGCATCATCAATGCATCATCACAGCATCATTGCAGCTTCATCACTGCATCATCACCTTGTCATTACAACGTCATCACTGTGTTATCACATCGTCATCACTGCATCATCACTGCGACATCACACCATCATCACAACATCATCACTGCATCATCACTGCGACATCACACCGTCATCACAGCATCATAACTGCATCATCACAGCATCATTACAGCATCATCACTGCATCATCACAGCATCATCACACCATCATCACAGCATCTTCTCAGCATCATCACTGCATCATTACAGCATCATCACTGCATCATCACAGCGCCATCACACCATCATCACTGCATCATCACAGCATCATCTGAGCTTCATCACAGTATCATTACTGCTTACTCACTGCATCATCACAGCATCATCACAGCATCATTAGAGCGTCATCACTGCATCATCACAGCTTCTTCACAGCATCATCACAGCATCATCACTGCATCATCACACCTTCATTACTGCATCATCACTGCAGAATCACTGCATCATCATACCATCATCACAGTGTCATCACAGCATCATCACTGCGTCATCACACCATCATCACTGCATCATCACTGCGTCATTATAGCATCATCACTGCATCATCTCTGCATGACCAGTGCATAATCACAGCATCATCGCATCAACTACACAACATCATCACAGTGTCATCACAGCATCATCCCTGCATAATCACAGCATAACCTGAGCATCATCACAGCATCATCACATAGTCATGGCATCATCATCACAGCATCATAACTGCGTCTTCACAGGGTCATCACTGCATCATCTCTGCATCATCACAGCATCATCTGAGCATCGTTACTGCTTTCTCACTGCATCATCACAGCATCATCTCTGCATCACCACTGCATCATCATAGCATCATCACTGCATCATCACAGCATCATAATAGCACCATCACAGCATCATTAGAGCGTCAACACTGCATCATCACAGCGTCATCACAGCGTCATCACAGCATCATCACAGCATCATCACTGCATATTCACTGCATCATCACACCATCATCACTGCATCAACACAGCGTCATCACTGCATCATCACAGTGTAATCGCAGCATCATCACTGCGTCTTCACTGCGTCATCACTGCATCATCACAGCATCATTACAGCATCATCACTGCATAATCACTGCATCATCACAGCATCACCACTGCATCATCACTGCATCATCAAAGCATCATCACAGCATCATCGCTGCATCATCACAGCATCATCACTGCATCATCACAGCATCTTCTCAGCTACATCACAGCATCATTACTGCTTACTCACTGCATCATCACAGCGCCATCACAGTTTCACCACTGAATCATCACTGCATCATCTCTGCATAATTACTCCATCATCACAGCATCATCACTGCATCGTCACAGCATCTTCTCAGCATCATCACTGCATCATCATAGCATCATCACTGCATAATCACAGCATCATCACTGCATCATCATATAGTCATCACTGCATCATCTCTGCATCATCAGAGCATCATCACAGCGTCATCAAACCATCATCACAGCATTATCACGGCATCATCAGAGCATCTTCTCAGCATCATCACAGCATCATCACTGCATCATCACACCATCATCACAGCATCATTACACCATCATCACTGCATCATCACTGCATCATCACAGTATCTTCACAGCATCATCACAATATCATCACAGTGTTATCACAGCATCATCAAAGCATCATCACAGCATCATCATAGCATCATCACTGCATCATCATAGCATCATCACACCATCATCACTGCATCATCACAGTGTCATCACAGCATCATCACAGCATCATCGCATGGTGAACACTGCATCATCACAGTATCATCACAACATAATCATAGCATAATCACAGCATCACCACTGCATCATCACAGAATCATCACCGCATCATCAGAGCATCGTCACTGCATCATCTCTGCATGACCAGTGCATCATCACAGCATCATCACATCAACTACATAACATCATCACAGTGTCATCACAGCATCATCACAGCATTATCACGGCATCATCAGAGCATCTTCTCAGCATCATCACTGCATCATCACTGCATCATCACTGCATCATCACTGCATCATCACAGCATCATCAAAGCATCATCACAGCATCATCATAGCATCATCACTGCATCATCATAGCATCATCACACCATCATCACTGCATCATCACAGTGTCATCACAGCATCATCGCATGGTGAACACTGCATCATCACAGTATCATCACAACATAATCATAGCAGAATCACAGCATCACCACTGCATCATCGCAGCGTCATCACAGCATCATCACTGCGTCATCACACCATCATCACAGCATCATCACCGCATCATCAGAGCATCGTCACTGCATCATCTCTGCATGACCAGTGCATCATCACAGCATCATCACATCAACTACATAACATCATCACAGTGTCATCACAGCATCATCACTGCATCATCACATAGTCATGGCATCATCATCACAGCATCATAACTGCGTCTTCACAGCATCATCACTGCATCATCTCTGCATCATCACAGCATCACCAAAGCATCATCACAGCGTCATCACACCATCATCACAGCATTATCACGGCATCATCAGAGCATCTTCTCAGCATCATCACTGCATCATCACTGCATCATCACAGCATCATCACTGCATCATCACAGTATCATCACAGCATCATCACAATATCATCACAGTGTCATCACAGCATCATCACAACATAATCACTGCATCATCATATCATCATCACAGCATCATCACTGCATCTTCACACAATCATCACTGCATCATCACAGCATCATCACACCTTCATTACTGCATCATCACTGCAGAATCACTGCATCATCATACCATCATCACAGTGTCATCACTGCATCATCACAGCATAACCTGAGCATCATCACAGCATCATTACTGCATCATCACTGCATCATCACAGCGTCATCACTGCATCATCAGAGCATCATCACATAGTCATGGCATCATCATCACAGCATCATAACTGCTTCTTCACAGGGTCATCACTGCATCATCTCTGCATCATCTGAGCATCGTTACTGCTTTCTCACTGCATCATCACAGCATCATCTCTGCATCATCACTGCATCATCATAGCATCATCACAGCATCATAATAGCACCATCACAGCATCATTAGAGCGTCATCACTGCATCATCACAGCGTCATCACAGCATCATCACAGCATCATCACTGCATATTCACTGCATCATCACACCATCATCACTGCATCAACACAGCGTCATCACTGCATCATCACTGCATCATCACATTGTAATTGCAGCATCATCACTGCGTCTTCACTGCGTCATCACTGCATCATCAAAGCATCATCACTGCATTACCACCGCATCATTTCAGCATCATCACTGCATCATCACAGCATCTTCTCAGCATCATCACTGCATCATCACAGCAGCATCACTGCGTCATCAGACCATCATCTCAGCAGCATCACTGCATCATCACTGCATCATCTCTGCATGACCAGTGCATCATCACAGCATCATCACATCAACTACACAACATCATCACAGTGTCATCACAGCATCATCACTGCATAATCACAGCATAACCTGAGCATCATCACAGCATCATTACTGCATCATCACTGCATCATCACAGCATCATCACTGCATCATCAGAGCATCATCACTGCATCATCAGAGCATACTCACTGCATCATCACAGCGTCACCACAGTATCATCACTGCATCATCAGAGCATCATCACTGCATCATCAGAGCATACTCACTGCATCGTCACAGCATCATCATAGCATCATCACATAGTCATCGCATCATCATCACAGCATCATAACTGCGTCTTCACAGCGTCATCACTGCATCATCTCTGCATCATCACAGCAGCATCACTGCATCATCACAGCATCATCTGAGCATCGTTACTGCTTTCTCACTGCATCATCACAGCATCATCTCTGCATCATCACTGCATCATCACAGCATCATAATAGCACCATCACAGTATCATTAGAGCGTCATCACTGCATCATCACAGCGTCATCACAGCATCATCACTGCATATTCACTGCATCATCACACCATCATCACTGCATCATCACATTGTAATCGGAGCATCATCACTGCGTCTTCACTGCGTCATCACTGCATCATCAAAGCATCATCACTGCATTACCACCGCATCATTTCAGCATCATCACAGCATCATCACAGCATCATCACAGCATCATCACTGCGTCATCAGACCATCATCTCAGCAGCATCACTGCATCATCACAGCATCATCACTGCATCATCTCTGCATGATCAATGCATCATCACAGCATCATCACATCAACTACACAACATCATTGCAGTGTCATCACAGCGTCATCACTGCATGATCACAGCATAATCTGAGCATCATCACAGCATCATTACTGCATCATCAGAGAATCATCACTGCATAGTCACAGCATCATCACACCATCATAACAGCATCATCACACCATCATCACAGCATCATCTGAGCATCATCATTGCATAATCACTGCATCATCACAGCATCTTCTCAGCATCATCACAGCATCATTACTGCTTACTCACTGCATCATCACAGCGCCATCACATTTTCATCAGTGCATCATCACTGCATCATCTCTGCATAATTACTGCATCATCACAGCATCTTCTCAGCATCATCACTGCATCATAATAGCATCATCACTGCATCATCACTGCATCATCACAGCATCATCACAGCATCATCATAGCATCATCACTGCATCATCACTGCATCATCATAGCATCATCACACCATCATCACTGCATCATCACAGTATCATCACAGCATCATCATAGCATAATCACAGCATCACCACTGCATCATCGCAGCGTCATCACAGCATCATCACTGCGTCATCACACCATCATCACAGCATCATCACTGCATCATCAGAGCATCATCACTGCATCATCTCTGCATGACCAGTGCATCATCACAGCATCATCACATCAACTACACAACATCATCACAGTGTCATCACAGCATCATCACAGCATAACCTGAGCATCATCACAGCATCATTACTGCATCATCACTGCATCATCACAGCGTCATCACAGTATCATCACTGCATCATCAGAGCATACTCACTGCATCGTCACAGCATCATCATAGCATCATCACTGCATCATCAGAGCATCATCAGAGCATACTCACTGCATCGTCACAGCATCATCATAGCATCATCACATAGTCATCGCATCATCATCACAGCATCATAACTGCGTCTTCACAGGGTCATCACTGCATCATCTCTGCATCATCACAGCATCATCACTGCAGCATCACTGCATCATCTGAGCATCGTTACTGCTTTCTCACTGCATCATCACAGCATCATCTCTGCATCATCACTGCATCATCATAGCATCATCTCAGCATCATCACAGCATCATCACTGCACCATCACACCATCATCACAGCATCATCACTGCATCATCACACCATCACCACTGCATCATCACAGCATCATCACTACATCACCGCAGCATCATCACAGCATCATCACAGCATAATCACAGCATAATCACAGCATCATCACTGCATCTTCTCAGCATCATCACAGCATTATCACAGCATAATCACAGCATAATCACAGCATCATCAATGCATCATCACAGCATCATCGCAGCATCATCAATGCATCATCACAGCATCATTGCAGCTTCATCACTGCATCATCACCTTGTCATTACAACGTCATCACTGTGTTATCACATCGTCATCACTGCATCATCACTGCGACATCACACCATCATCACAACATCATCACTGCATCATCACTGCGACATCACACCGTCATCACAGCATCATAACTGCATCATCACAGCATCATTACAGCATCATCACTGCATCATCACAGCATCATCACACCATCATCACAGCATCTTCTCAGCATCATCACTGCATCATTACAGCATCATCACTGCATCATCACAGCGCCATCACACCATCATCACTGCATCATCACAGCATCATCTGAGCTTCATCACAGTATCATTACTGCTTACTCACTGCATCATCACAGCATCATCACAGCATCATTAGAGCGTCATCACTGCATCATCACAGCTTCTTCACAGCATCATCACAGCATCATCACTGCATCATCACACCTTCATTACTGCATCATCACTGCAGAATCACTGCATCATCATACCATCATCACAGTGTCATCACAGCATCATCACTGCGTCATCACACCATCATCACTGCATCATCACTGCGTCATTATAGCATCATCACTGCATCATCTCTGCATGACCAGTGCATAATCACAGCATCATCGCATCAACTACACAACATCATCACAGTGTCATCACAGCATCATCCCTGCATAATCACAGCATAACCTGAGCATCATCACAGCATCATCACATAGTCATGGCATCATCATCACAGCATCATAACTGCGTCTTCACAGGGTCATCACTGCATCATCTCTGCATCATCACAGCATCATCTGAGCATCGTTACTGCTTTCTCACTGCATCATCACAGCATCATCTCTGCATCACCACTGCATCATCATAGCATCATCACTGCATCATCACAGCATCATAATAGCACCATCACAGCATCATTAGAGCGTCAACACTGCATCATCACAGCGTCATCACAGCGTCATCACAGCATCATCACAGCATCATCACTGCATATTCACTGCATCATCACACCATCATCACTGCATCAACACAGCGTCATCACTGCATCATCACAGTGTAATCGCAGCATCATCACTGCGTCTTCACTGCGTCATCACTGCATCATCACAGCATCATTACAGCATCATCACTGCATAATCACTGCATCATCACAGCATCACCACTGCATCATCACTGCATCATCAAAGCATCATCACAGCATCATCGCTGCATCATCACAGCATCATCACTGCATCATCACAGCATCTTCTCAGCTACATCACAGCATCATTACTGCTTACTCACTGCATCATCACAGCGCCATCACAGTTTCACCACTGAATCATCACTGCATCATCTCTGCATAATTACTCCATCATCACAGCATCATCACTGCATCGTCACAGCATCTTCTCAGCATCATCACTGCATCATCATAGCATCATCACTGCATAATCACAGCATCATCACTGCATCATCATATAGTCATCACTGCATCATCTCTGCATCATCAGAGCATCATCACAGCGTCATCAAACCATCATCACAGCATTATCACGGCATCATCAGAGCATCTTCTCAGCATCATCACAGCATCATCACTGCATCATCACACCATCATCACAGCATCATTACACCATCATCACTGCATCATCACTGCATCATCACAGTATCTTCACAGCATCATCACAATATCATCACAGTGTTATCACAGCATCATCAAAGCATCATCACAGCATCATCATAGCATCATCACTGCATCATCATAGCATCATCACACCATCATCACTGCATCATCACAGTGTCATCACAGCATCATCACAGCATCATCGCATGGTGAACACTGCATCATCACAGTATCATCACAACATAATCATAGCATAATCACAGCATCACCACTGCATCATCACAGCATCATCACCGCATCATCAGAGCATCGTCACTGCATCATCTCTGCATGACCAGTGCATCATCACAGCATCATCACATCAACTACATAACATCATCACAGTGTCATCACAGCATCATAACTGCATCATCACATAGTCATGGCATCATCATCACAGCATCATAACTGCGTCTTCACAGCATCATCACTGCATCATCTCTGCATCATCACAGCATCATCAAAGCATCATCACAGCGTCATCACACCATCATCACAGCATTATCACGGCATCATCAGAGCATCTTCTCAGCATCATCACAGCATCATCACTGCATCATTACACCATCATCACTGCATCATCACAGTATCTTCACAGCATCATCACAATATCATCACAGTGTTATCACAGCATCATCAAAGCATCATCACAGCATCATCATAGCATCATCACTGCATCATCACTGCATCATCACAGCATCATCAAAGCATCATCACAGCATCATCATAGCATCATCACTGCATCATCACACCATCATCACTGCATCATCACAGTGTCATCACAGCATCATCACAGCATCATCGCATGGTGAACACTGCATCATCACAGTATCATCACAACATAATCATAGCAGAATCACAGCATCACCACTGCATCATCGCAGCGTCATCACAGCATCATCACTGCGTCATCACACCATCATCACAGCATCATCACCGCATCATCAGAGCATCGTCACTGCATCATCTCTGCATGACCAGTGCATCATCACAGCATCATCACATCAACTACATAACATCATCACAGTGTCATCACAGCATCATCACTGCATCATCACATAGTCATGGCATCATCATCACAGCATCATAACTGCGTCTTCACAGCATCATCACTGCATCATCTCTGCATCATCACAGCATCACCAAAGCATCATCACAGCGTCATCACACCATCATCACAGCATTATCACGGCATCATCAGAGCATCTTCTCAGCATCATCACAGCATCATCACTGCATCATCACAGCATCATTACACCATCATCAGAGCATCATCACAGTATCTTCACAGCATCATCACAATATCATCACAGTGTCATCACAGCGTCATCACACCATCATCACTGCATCATCACAGCATCATCACTGCATCATCACAGTATCATCACAGCATCATCACAATATCATCACAGTGTCATCACAGCATCATCACAACATAATCACTGCATCATCATATCATCATCACAGCATCATCACTGCATCTTCACACAATCATCACTGCATCATCACAGCATCATCACACCTTCATTACTGCATCATCACTGCAGAATCACTGCATCATCATACCATCATCACAGTGTCATCACTGCATCATCACAGCATAACCTGAGCATCATCACAGCATCATTACTGCATCATCACTGCATCATCACAGCGTCATCACTGCATCATCAGAGCATCATCACATAGTCATGGCATCATCATCACAGCATCATAACTGCTTCTTCACAGGGTCATCACTGCATCATCTCTGCATCATCTGAGCATCGTTACTGCTTTCTCACTGCATCATCACAGCATCATCTCTGCATCATCACTGCATCATCATAGCATCATCACAGCATCATAATAGCACCATCACAGCATCATTAGAGCGTCATCACTGCATCATCACAGCGTCATCACAGCATCATCACAGCATCATCACTGCATATTCACTGCATCATCACACCATCATCACTGCATCAACACAGCGTCATCACTGCATCATCACTGCATCATCACTGCATTACCACCGCATCATTTCAGCATCATCACTGCATCATCACAGCATCTTCTCAGCATCATCACTGCATCATCACAGCATCATCACTGCGTCATCAGACCATCATCTCAGCAGCATCACTGCATCATCACTGCATCATCTCTGCATGACCAGTGCATCATCACAGCATCATCACATCAACTACACAACATCATCACAGTGTCATCACAGCATCATCACTGCATAATCACAGCATAACCTGAGCATCATCACAGCATCATTACTGCATCATCACTGCATCATCACAGCATCATCACTGCATCATCAGAGCATCATCACTGCATCATCAGAGCATACTCACTGCATCATCACAGCGTCACCACAGTATCATCACTGCATCATCAGAGCATCATCACTGCATCATCAGAGCATACTCACTGCATCGTCACAGCATCATCATAGCATCATCACATAGTCATCGCATCATCATCACAGCATCATAACTGCGTCTTCACAGCGTCATCACTGCATCATCTCTGCATCATCACAGCAGCATCACTGCATCATCACAGCATCATCTGAGCATCGTTACTGCTTTCTCACTGCATCATCACAGCATCATCTCTGCATCATCACTGCATCATCACAGCATCATAATAGCACCATCACAGTATCATTAGAGCGTCATCACTGCATCATCACAGCGTCATCACAGCATCATCACTGCATATTCACTGCATCATCACACCATCATCACTGCATCATCACATTGTAATCGGAGCATCATCACTGCGTCTTCACTGCGTCATCACTGCATCATCAAAGCATCATCACTGCATTACCACCGCATCATTTCAGCATCATCACTGCATCATCACAGCATCTTCTCAGCATCATCACTGCATCATCACAGCATCATCACTGCGTCATCAGACCATCATCTCAGCAGCATCACTGCATCATCACTGCATCATCTCTGCATGACCAGTGCATCATCACAGCATCATCACATCAACTACACAACATCATCACAGTGTCATCACAGCATCATCACTGCATAATCACAGCATAACCTGAGCATCATCACAGCATCATTACTGCATCATCACTGCATCATCACAGCATCATCACTGCATCATCAGAGCATCATCACTGCATCATCAGAGCATACTCACTGCATCATCACAGCGTCACCACAGTATCATCACTGCATCATCAGAGCATCATCACTGCATCATCAGAGCATACTCACTGCATCGTCACAGCATCATCATAGCATCATCACATAGTCATCGCATCATCATCACAGCATCATAACTGCGTCTTCACAGCGTCATCACTGCATCATCTCTGCATCATCACAGCAGCATCACTGCATCATCACAGCATCATCTGAGCATCGTTACTGCTTTCTCACTGCATCATCACAGCATCATCTCTGCATCATCACTGCATCATCACAGCATCATAATAGCACCATCACAGTATCATTAGAGCGTCATCACTGCATCATCACAGCGTCATCACAGCATCATCACTGCATATTCACTGCATCATCACACCATCATCACTGCATCATCACATTGTAATCGGAGCATCATCACTGCGTCTTCACTGCGTCATCACTGCATCATCAAAGCATCATCACTGCATTACCACCGCATCATTTCAGCATCATCACAGCATCATCACAGCATCATCACAGCATCATCACTGCGTCATCAGACCATCATCTCAGCAGCATCACTGCATCATCACAGCATCATCACTGCATCATCTCTGCATGATCAATGCATCATCACAGCATCATCACATCAACTACACAACATCATTGCAGTGTCATCACAGCGTCATCACTGCATGATCACAGCATAATCTGAGCATCATCACAGCATCATTACTGCATCATCAGAGAATCATCACTGCATAGTCACAGCATCATCACACCATCATAACAGCATCATCACACCATCATCACAGCATCATCTGAGCATCATCATTGCATAATCACTGCATCATCACAGCATCTTCTCAGCATCATCACAGCATCATTACTGCTTACTCACTGCATCATCACAGCGCCATCACATTTTCATCAGTGCATCATCACTGCATCATCTCTGCATAATTACTGCATCATCACAGCATCTTCTCAGCATCATCACTGCATCATAATAGCATCATCACTGCATCATCACTGCATCATCACAGCATCATCACAGCATCATCATAGCATCATCACTGCATCATCACTGCATCATCATAGCATCATCACACCATCATCACTGCATCATCACAGTATCATCACAGCATCATCATAGCATAATCACAGCATCACCACTGCATCATCGCAGCGTCATCACAGCATCATCACTGCGTCATCACACCATCATCACAGCATCATCACTGCATCATCAGAGCATCATCACTGCATCATCTCTGCATGACCAGTGCATCATCACAGCATCATCACATCAACTACACAACATCATCACAGTGTCATCACAGCATCATCACAGCATAACCTGAGCATCATCACAGCATCATTACTGCATCATCACTGCATCATCACAGCGTCATCACAGTATCATCACTGCATCATCAGAGCATACTCACTGCATCGTCACAGCATCATCATAGCATCATCACTGCATCATCAGAGCATCATCAGAGCATACTCACTGCATCGTCACAGCATCATCATAGCATCATCACATAGTCATCGCATCATCATCACAGCATCATAACTGCGTCTTCACAGGGTCATCACTGCATCATCTCTGCATCATCACAGCATCATCACTGCAGCATCACTGCATCATCTGAGCATCGTTACTGCTTTCTCACTGCATCATCACAGCATCATCTCTGCATCATCACTGCATCATCATAGCATCATCTCAGCATCATCACAGCATCATCACTGCACCATCACACCATCATCACAGCATCATCACTGCATCATCACACCATCACCACTGCATCATCACAGCATCATCACTACATCACCGCAGCATCATCACAGCATCATCACAGCATAATCACAGCATAATCACAGCATCATCACTGCATCTTCTCAGCATCATCACAGCATTATCACTGCATGGTCACAGCATCATCAATGTATCATCACAGCATCATCGCAGCATCATCAATGCATCATCACAGCATCATTGCAGCTTCATCACTGCATCATCACCTTGTCATTACAACGTCATCACTGTGTTATCACATCGTCATCACTGCATCATCACTGCGACATCACACCATCATCACAACATCATCACTGCATCATCACTGCGACATCACACCGTCATCACAGCATCATAACTGCATCATCACAGCATCATTACAGCATCATCACTGCATCATCACAGCATCATCACACCATCATCACAGCATCTTCTCAGCATCATCACTGCATCATTACAGCATCATCACTGCATCATCACAGCGCCATCACACCATCATCACTGCATCATCACAGCATCATCTGAGCTTCATCACAGTATCATTACTGCTTACTCACTGCATCATCACAGCATCATCACAGCATCATTAGAGCGTCATCACTGCATCATCACAGCTTCTTCACAGCATCATCACAGCATCATCACTGCATCATCACACCTTCATTACTGCATCATCACTGCAGAATCACTGCATCATCATACCATCATCACAGTGTCATCACAGCATCATCACTGCGTCATCACACCATCATCACTGCATCATCACTGCGTCATTATAGCATCATCACTGCATCATCTCTGCATGACCAGTGCATAATCACAGCATCATCGCATCAACTACACAACATCATCACAGTGTCATCACAGCATCATCCCTGCATAATCACAGCATAACCTGAGCATCATCACAGCATCATCACATAGTCATGGCATCATCATCACAGCATCATAACTGCGTCTTCACAGGGTCATCACTGCATCATCTCTGCATCATCACAGCATCATCTGAGCATCGTTACTGCTTTCTCACTGCATCATCACAGCATCATCTCTGCATCACCACTGCATCATCATAGCATCATCACTGCATCATCACAGCATCATAATAGCACCATCACAGCATCATTAGAGCGTCAACACTGCATCATCACAGCGTCATCACAGCGTCATCACAGCATCATCACAGCATCATCACTGCATATTCACTGCATCATCACACCATCATCACTGCATCAACACAGCGTCATCACTGCATCATCACAGTGTAATCGCAGCATCATCACTGCGTCTTCACTGCGTCATCACTGCATCATCACAGCATCATTACAGCATCATCACTGCATAATCACTGCATCATCACAGCATCACCACTGCATCATCACTGCATCATCAAAGCATCATCACAGCATCATCGCTGCATCATCACAGCATCATCACTGCATCATCACAGCATCTTCTCAGCTACATCACAGCATCATTACTGCTTACTCACTGCATCATCACAGCGCCATCACAGTTTCACCACTGAATCATCACTGCATCATCTCTGCATAATTACTCCATCATCACAGCATCATCACTGCATCGTCACAGCATCTTCTCAGCATCATCACTGCATCATCATAGCATCATCACTGCATAATCACAGCATCATCACTGCATCATCATATAGTCATCACTGCATCATCTCTGCATCATCAGAGCATCATCACAGCGTCATCAAACCATCATCACAGCATTATCACGGCATCATCAGAGCATCTTCTCAGCATCATCACAGCATCATCACTGCATCATCACACCATCATCACAGCATCATTACACCATCATCACTGCATCATCACTGCATCATCACAGTATCTTCACAGCATCATCACAATATCATCACAGTGTTATCACAGCATCATCAAAGCATCATCACAGCATCATCATAGCATCATCACTGCATCATCATAGCATCATCACACCATCATCACTGCATCATCACAGTGTCATCACAGCATCATCACAGCATCATCGCATGGTGAACACTGCATCATCACAGTATCATCACAACATAATCATAGCATAATCACAGCATCACCACTGCATCATCACAGAATCATCACCGCATCATCAGAGCATCGTCACTGCATCATCTCTGCATGACCAGTGCATCATCACAGCATCATCACATCAACTACATAACATCATCACAGTGTCATCACAGCATCATCACAGCATTATCACGGCATCATCAGAGCATCTTCTCAGCATCATCACTGCATCATCACTGCATCATCACTGCATCATCACTGCATCATCACAGCATCATCAAAGCATCATCACAGCATCATCATAGCATCATCACTGCATCATCATAGCATCATCACACCATCATCACTGCATCATCACAGTGTCATCACAGCATCATCGCATGGTGAACACTGCATCATCACAGTATCATCACAACATAATCATAGCAGAATCACAGCATCACCACTGCATCATCGCAGCGTCATCACAGCATCATCACTGCGTCATCACACCATCATCACAGCATCATCACCGCATCATCAGAGCATCGTCACTGCATCATCTCTGCATGACCAGTGCATCATCACAGCATCATCACATCAACTACATAACATCATCACAGTGTCATCACAGCATCATCACTGCATCATCACATAGTCATGGCATCATCATCACAGCATCATAACTGCGTCTTCACAGCATCATCACTGCATCATCTCTGCATCATCACAGCATCACCAAAGCATCATCACAGCGTCATCACACCATCATCACAGCATTATCACGGCATCATCAGAGCATCTTCTCAGCATCATCACTGCATCATCACTGCATCATCACAGCATCATCACTGCATCATCACAGTATCATCACAGCATCATCACAATATCATCACAGTGTCATCACAGCATCATCACAACATAATCACTGCATCATCATATCATCATCACAGCATCATCACTGCATCTTCACACAATCATCACTGCATCATCACAGCATCATCACACCTTCATTACTGCATCATCACTGCAGAATCACTGCATCATCATACCATCATCACAGTGTCATCACTGCATCATCACAGCATAACCTGAGCATCATCACAGCATCATTACTGCATCATCACTGCATCATCACAGCGTCATCACTGCATCATCAGAGCATCATCACATAGTCATGGCATCATCATCACAGCATCATAACTGCTTCTTCACAGGGTCATCACTGCATCATCTCTGCATCATCTGAGCATCGTTACTGCTTTCTCACTGCATCATCACAGCATCATCTCTGCATCATCACTGCATCATCATAGCATCATCACAGCATCATAATAGCACCATCACAGCATCATTAGAGCGTCATCACTGCATCATCACAGCGTCATCACAGCATCATCACAGCATCATCACTGCATATTCACTGCATCATCACACCATCATCACTGCATCAACACAGCGTCATCACTGCATCATCACTGCATCATCACATTGTAATTGCAGCATCATCACTGCGTCTTCACTGCGTCATCACTGCATCATCAAAGCATCATCACTGCATTACCACCGCATCATTTCAGCATCATCACTGCATCATCACAGCATCTTCTCAGCATCATCACTGCATCATCACAGCATCATCACTGCGTCATCAGACCATCATCTCAGCAGCATCACTGCATCATCACTGCATCATCTCTGCATGACCAGTGCATCATCACAGCATCATCACATCAACTACACAACATCATCACAGTGTCATCACAGCATCATCACTGCATAATCACAGCATAACCTGAGCATCATCACAGCATCATTACTGCATCATCACTGCATCATCACAGCATCATCACTGCATCATCAGAGCATCATCACTGCATCATCAGAGCATACTCACTGCATCATCACAGCGTCACCACAGTATCATCACTGCATCATCAGAGCATCATCACTGCATCATCAGAGCATACTCACTGCATCGTCACAGCATCATCATAGCATCATCACATAGTCATCGCATCATCATCACAGCATCATAACTGCGTCTTCACAGCGTCATCACTGCATCATCTCTGCATCATCACAGCAGCATCACTGCATCATCACAGCATCATCTGAGCATCGTTACTGCTTTCTCACTGCATCATCACAGCATCATCTCTGCATCATCACTGCATCATCACAGCATCATAATAGCACCATCACAGTATCATTAGAGCGTCATCACTGCATCATCACAGCGTCATCACAGCATCATCACTGCATATTCACTGCATCATCACACCATCATCACTGCATCATCACATTGTAATCGGAGCATCATCACTGCGTCTTCACTGCGTCATCACTGCATCATCAAAGCATCATCACTGCATTACCACCGCATCATTTCAGCATCATCACAGCATCATCACAGCATCATCACAGCATCATCACTGCGTCATCAGACCATCATCTCAGCAGCATCACTGCATCATCACAGCATCATCACTGCATCATCTCTGCATGATCAATGCATCATCACAGCATCATCACATCAACTACACAACATCATTGCAGTGTCATCACAGCGTCATCACTGCATGATCACAGCATAATCTGAGCATCATCACAGCATCATTACTGCATCATCAGAGAATCATCACTGCATAGTCACAGCATCATCACACCATCATAACAGCATCATCACACCATCATCACAGCATCATCTGAGCATCATCATTGCATAATCACTGCATCATCACAGCATCTTCTCAGCATCATCACAGCATCATTACTGCTTACTCACTGCATCATCACAGCGCCATCACATTTTCATCAGTGCATCATCACTGCATCATCTCTGCATAATTACTGCATCATCACAGCATCTTCTCAGCATCATCACTGCATCATAATAGCATCATCACTGCATCATCACTGCATCATCACAGCATCATCACAGCATCATCATAGCATCATCACTGCATCATCACTGCATCATCATAGCATCATCACACCATCATCACTGCATCATCACAGTATCATCACAGCATCATCATAGCATAATCACAGCATCACCACTGCATCATCGCAGCGTCATCACAGCATCATCACTGCGTCATCACACCATCATCACAGCATCATCACTGCATCATCAGAGCATCATCACTGCATCATCTCTGCATGACCAGTGCATCATCACAGCATCATCACATCAACTACACAACATCATCACAGTGTCATCACAGCATCATCACAGCATAACCTGAGCATCATCACAGCATCATTACTGCATCATCACTGCATCATCACAGCGTCATCACAGTATCATCACTGCATCATCAGAGCATACTCACTGCATCGTCACAGCATCATCATAGCATCATCACTGCATCATCAGAGCATCATCAGAGCATACTCACTGCATCGTCACAGCATCATCATAGCATCATCACATAGTCATCGCATCATCATCACAGCATCATAACTGCGTCTTCACAGGGTCATCACTGCATCATCTCTGCATCATCACAGCATCATCACTGCAGCATCACTGCATCATCTGAGCATCGTTACTGCTTTCTCACTGCATCATCACAGCATCATCTCTGCATCATCACTGCATCATCATAGCATCATCTCAGCATCATCACAGCATCATCACTGCACCATCACACCATCATCACAGCATCATCACTGCATCATCACACCATCACCACTGCATCATCACAGCATCATCACTACATCACCGCAGCATCATCACAGCATCATCACAGCATAATCACAGCATAATCACAGCATCATCACTGCATCTTCTCAGCATCATCACAGCATTATCACAGCATAATCACAGCATAATCACAGCATCATCAATGCATCATCACAGCATCATCGCAGCATCATCAATGCATCATCACAGCATCATTGCAGCTTCATCACTGCATCATCACCTTGTCATTACAACGTCATCACTGTGTTATCACATCGTCATCACTGCATCATCACTGCGACATCACACCATCATCACAACATCATCACTGCATCATCACTGCGACATCACACCGTCATCACAGCATCATAACTGCATCATCACAGCATCATTACAGCATCATCACTGCATCATCACAGCATCATCACACCATCATCACAGCATCTTCTCAGCATCATCACTGCATCATTACAGCATCATCACTGCATCATCACAGCGCCATCACACCATCATCACTGCATCATCACAGCATCATCTGAGCTTCATCACAGTATCATTACTGCTTACTCACTGCATCATCACAGCATCATCACAGCATCATTAGAGCGTCATCACTGCATCATCACAGCTTCTTCACAGCATCATCACAGCATCATCACTGCATCATCACACCTTCATTACTGCATCATCACTGCAGAATCACTGCATCATCATACCATCATCACAGTGTCATCACAGCATCATCACTGCGTCATCACACCATCATCACTGCATCATCACTGCGTCATTATAGCATCATCACTGCATCATCTCTGCATGACCAGTGCATAATCACAGCATCATCGCATCAACTACACAACATCATCACAGTGTCATCACAGCATCATCCCTGCATAATCACAGCATAACCTGAGCATCATCACAGCATCATCACATAGTCATGGCATCATCATCACAGCATCATAACTGCGTCTTCACAGGGTCATCACTGCATCATCTCTGCATCATCACAGCATCATCTGAGCATCGTTACTGCTTTCTCACTGCATCATCACAGCATCATCTCTGCATCACCACTGCATCATCATAGCATCATCACTGCATCATCACAGCATCATAATAGCACCATCACAGCATCATTAGAGCGTCAACACTGCATCATCACAGCGTCATCACAGCGTCATCACAGCATCATCACAGCATCATCACTGCATATTCACTGCATCATCACACCATCATCACTGCATCAACACAGCGTCATCACTGCATCATCACAGTGTAATCGCAGCATCATCACTGCGTCTTCACTGCGTCATCACTGCATCATCACAGCATCATTACAGCATCATCACTGCATAATCACTGCATCATCACAGCATCACCACTGCATCATCACTGCATCATCAAAGCATCATCACAGCATCATCGCTGCATCATCACAGCATCATCACTGCATCATCACAGCATCTTCTCAGCTACATCACAGCATCATTACTGCTTACTCACTGCATCATCACAGCGCCATCACAGTTTCACCACTGAATCATCACTGCATCATCTCTGCATAATTACTCCATCATCACAGCATCATCACTGCATCGTCACAGCATCTTCTCAGCATCATCACTGCATCATCATAGCATCATCACTGCATAATCACAGCATCATCACTGCATCATCATATAGTCATCACTGCATCATCTCTGCATCATCAGAGCATCATCACAGCGTCATCAAACCATCATCACAGCATTATCACGGCATCATCAGAGCATCTTCTCAGCATCATCACAGCATCATCACTGCATCATCACACCATCATCACAGCATCATTACACCATCATCACTGCATCATCACTGCATCATCACAGTATCTTCACAGCATCATCACAATATCATCACAGTGTTATCACAGCATCATCAAAGCATCATCACAGCATCATCATAGCATCATCACTGCATCATCATAGCATCATCACACCATCATCACTGCATCATCACAGTGTCATCACAGCATCATCACAGCATCATCGCATGGTGAACACTGCATCATCACAGTATCATCACAACATAATCATAGCATAATCACAGCATCACCACTGCATCATCACAGAATCATCACCGCATCATCAGAGCATCGTCACTGCATCATCTCTGCATGACCAGTGCATCATCACAGCATCATCACATCAACTACATAACATCATCACAGTGTCATCACAGCATCATCACAGCATTATCACGGCATCATCAGAGCATCTTCTCAGCATCATCACTGCATCATCACTGCATCATCACTGCATCATCACTGCATCATCACAGCATCATCAAAGCATCATCACAGCATCATCATAGCATCATCACTGCATCATCATAGCATCATCACACCATCATCACTGCATCATCACAGTGTCATCACAGCATCATCGCATGGTGAACACTGCATCATCACAGTATCATCACAACATAATCATAGCAGAATCACAGCATCACCACTGCATCATCGCAGCGTCATCACAGCATCATCACTGCGTCATCACACCATCATCACAGCATCATCACCGCATCATCAGAGCATCGTCACTGCATCATCTCTGCATGACCAGTGCATCATCACAGCATCATCACATCAACTACATAACATCATCACAGTGTCATCACAGCATCATCACTGCATCATCACATAGTCATGGCATCATCATCACAGCATCATAACTGCGTCTTCACAGCATCATCACTGCATCATCTCTGCATCATCACAGCATCACCAAAGCATCATCACAGCGTCATCACACCATCATCACAGCATTATCACGGCATCATCAGAGCATCTTCTCAGCATCATCACTGCATCATCACTGCATCATCACAGCATCATCACTGCATCATCACAGTATCATCACAGCATCATCACAATATCATCACAGTGTCATCACAGCATCATCACAACATAATCACTGCATCATCATATCATCATCACAGCATCATCACTGCATCTTCACACAATCATCACTGCATCATCACAGCATCATCACACCTTCATTACTGCATCATCACTGCAGAATCACTGCATCATCATACCATCATCACAGTGTCATCACTGCATCATCACAGCATAACCTGAGCATCATCACAGCATCATTACTGCATCATCACTGCATCATCACAGCGTCATCACTGCATCATCAGAGCATCATCACATAGTCATGGCATCATCATCACAGCATCATAACTGCTTCTTCACAGGGTCATCACTGCATCATCTCTGCATCATCTGAGCATCGTTACTGCTTTCTCACTGCATCATCACAGCATCATCTCTGCATCATCACTGCATCATCATAGCATCATCACAGCATCATAATAGCACCATCACAGCATCATTAGAGCGTCATCACTGCATCATCACAGCGTCATCACAGCATCATCACAGCATCATCACTGCATATTCACTGCATCATCACACCATCATCACTGCATCAACACAGCGTCATCACTGCATCATCACTGCATCATCACATTGTAATTGCAGCATCATCACTGCGTCTTCACTGCGTCATCACTGCATCATCAAAGCATCATCACTGCATTACCACCGCATCATTTCAGCATCATCACTGCATCATCACAGCATCTTCTCAGCATCATCACTGCATCATCACAGCATCATCACTGCGTCATCAGACCATCATCTCAGCAGCATCACTGCATCATCACTGCATCATCTCTGCATGACCAGTGCATCATCACAGCATCATCACATCAACTACACAACATCATCACAGTGTCATCACAGCATCATCACTGCATAATCACAGCATAACCTGAGCATCATCACAGCATCATTACTGCATCATCACTGCATCATCACAGCATCATCACTGCATCATCAGAGCATCATCACTGCATCATCAGAGCATACTCACTGCATCATCACAGCGTCACCACAGTATCATCACTGCATCATCAGAGCATCATCACTGCATCATCAGAGCATACTCACTGCATCGTCACAGCATCATCATAGCATCATCACATAGTCATCGCATCATCATCACAGCATCATAACTGCGTCTTCACAGCGTCATCACTGCATCATCTCTGCATCATCACAGCAGCATCACTGCATCATCACAGCATCATCTGAGCATCGTTACTGCTTTCTCACTGCATCATCACAGCATCATCTCTGCATCATCACTGCATCATCACAGCATCATAATAGCACCATCACAGTATCATTAGAGCGTCATCACTGCATCATCACAGCGTCATCACAGCATCATCACTGCATATTCACTGCATCATCACACCATCATCACTGCATCATCACATTGTAATCGGAGCATCATCACTGCGTCTTCACTGCGTCATCACTGCATCATCAAAGCATCATCACTGCATTACCACCGCATCATTTCAGCATCATCACAGCATCATCACAGCATCATCACAGCATCATCACTGCGTCATCAGACCATCATCTCAGCAGCATCACTGCATCATCACAGCATCATCACTGCATCATCTCTGCATGATCAATGCATCATCACAGCATCATCACATCAACTACACAACATCATTGCAGTGTCATCACAGCGTCATCACTGCATGATCACAGCATAATCTGAGCATCATCACAGCATCATTACTGCATCATCAGAGAATCATCACTGCATAGTCACAGCATCATCACACCATCATAACAGCATCATCACACCATCATCACAGCATCATCTGAGCATCATCATTGCATAATCACTGCATCATCACAGCATCTTCTCAGCATCATCACAGCATCATTACTGCTTACTCACTGCATCATCACAGCGCCATCACATTTTCATCAGTGCATCATCACTGCATCATCTCTGCATAATTACTGCATCATCACAGCATCTTCTCAGCATCATCACTGCATCATAATAGCATCATCACTGCATCATCACTGCATCATCACAGCATCATCACAGCATCATCATAGCATCATCACTGCATCATCACTGCATCATCATAGCATCATCACACCATCATCACTGCATCATCACAGTATCATCACAGCATCATCATAGCATAATCACAGCATCACCACTGCATCATCGCAGCGTCATCACAGCATCATCACTGCGTCATCACACCATCATCACAGCATCATCACTGCATCATCAGAGCATCATCACTGCATCATCTCTGCATGACCAGTGCATCATCACAGCATCATCACATCAACTACACAACATCATCACAGTGTCATCACAGCATCATCACAGCATAACCTGAGCATCATCACAGCATCATTACTGCATCATCACTGCATCATCACAGCGTCATCACAGTATCATCACTGCATCATCAGAGCATACTCACTGCATCGTCACAGCATCATCATAGCATCATCACTGCATCATCAGAGCATCATCAGAGCATACTCACTGCATCGTCACAGCATCATCATAGCATCATCACATAGTCATCGCATCATCATCACAGCATCATAACTGCGTCTTCACAGGGTCATCACTGCATCATCTCTGCATCATCACAGCATCATCACTGCAGCATCACTGCATCATCTGAGCATCGTTACTGCTTTCTCACTGCATCATCACAGCATCATCTCTGCATCATCACTGCATCATCATAGCATCATCTCAGCATCATCACAGCATCATCACTGCACCATCACACCATCATCACAGCATCATCACTGCATCATCACACCATCACCACTGCATCATCACAGCATCATCACTACATCACCGCAGCATCATCACAGCATCATCACAGCATAATCACAGCATAATCACAGCATCATCACTGCATCTTCTCAGCATCATCACAGCATTATCACAGCATAATCACAGCATAATCACAGCATCATCAATGCATCATCACAGCATCATCGCAGCATCATCAATGCATCATCACAGCATCATTGCAGCTTCATCACTGCATCATCACCTTGTCATTACAACGTCATCACTGTGTTATCACATCGTCATCACTGCATCATCACTGCGACATCACACCATCATCACAACATCATCACTGCATCATCACTGCGACATCACACCGTCATCACAGCATCATAACTGCATCATCACAGCATCATTACAGCATCATCACTGCATCATCACAGCATCATCACACCATCATCACAGCATCTTCTCAGCATCATCACTGCATCATTACAGCATCATCACTGCATCATCACAGCGCCATCACACCATCATCACTGCATCATCACAGCATCATCTGAGCTTCATCACAGTATCATTACTGCTTACTCACTGCATCATCACAGCATCATCACAGCATCATTAGAGCGTCATCACTGCATCATCACAGCTTCTTCACAGCATCATCACAGCATCATCACTGCATCATCACACCTTCATTACTGCATCATCACTGCAGAATCACTGCATCATCATACCATCATCACAGTGTCATCACAGCATCATCACTGCGTCATTATAGCATCATCACTGCATCATCTCTGCATGACCAGTGCATAATCACAGCATCATCGCATCAACTACACAACATCATCACAGTGTCATCACAGCATCATCCCTGCATAATCACAGCATAACCTGAGCATCATCACAGCATCATCACATAGTCATGGCATCATCATCACAGCATCATAACTGCGTCTTCACAGGGTCATCACTGCATCATCTCTGCATCATCACAGCATCATCTGAGCATCGTTACTGCTTTCTCACTGCATCATCACAGCATCATCTCTGCATCACCACTGCATCATCATAGCATCATCACTGCATCATCACAGCATCATAATAGCACCATCACAGCATCATTAGAGCGTCAACACTGCATCATCACAGCGTCATCACAGCGTCATCACAGCATCATCACAGCATCATCACTGCATATTCACTGCATCATCACACCATCATCACTGCATCAACACAGCGTCATCACTGCATCATCACAGTGTAATCGCAGCATCATCACTGCGTCTTCACTGCGTCATCACTGCATCATCACAGCATCATTACAGCATCATCACTGCATAATCACTGCATCATCACAGCATCACCACTGCATCATCACTGCATCATCAAAGCATCATCACAGCATCATCGCTGCATCATCACAGCATCATCACTGCATCATCACAGCATCTTCTCAGCTACATCACAGCATCATTACTGCTTACTCACTGCATCATCACAGCGCCATCACAGTTTCACCACTGAATCATCACTGCATCATCTCTGCATAATTACTCCATCATCACAGCATCATCACTGCATCGTCACAGCATCTTCTCAGCATCATCACTGCATCATCATAGCATCATCACTGCATAATCACAGCATCATCACTGCATCATCATATAGTCATCACTGCATCATCTCTGCATCATCAGAGCATCATCACAGCGTCATCAAACCATCATCACAGCATTATCACGGCATCATCAGAGCATCTTCTCAGCATCATCACAGCATCATCACTGCATCATCACACCATCATCACAGCATCATTACACCATCATCACTGCATCATCACTGCATCATCACAGTATCTTCACAGCATCATCACAATATCATCACAGTGTTATCACAGCATCATCAAAGCATCATCACAGCATCATCATAGCATCATCACTGCATCATCATAGCATCATCACACCATCATCACTGCATCATCACAGTGTCATCACAGCATCATCACAGCATCATCGCATGGTGAACACTGCATCATCACAGTATCATCACAACATAATCATAGCATAATCACAGCATCACCACTGCATCATCACAGAATCATCACCGCATCATCAGAGCATCGTCACTGCATCATCTCTGCATGACCAGTGCATCATCACAGCATCATCACATCAACTACATAACATCATCACAGTGTCATCACAGCATCATCACAGCATTATCACGGCATCATCAGAGCATCTTCTCAGCATCATCACTGCATCATCACTGCATCATCACTGCATCATCACTGCATCATCACAGCATCATCAAAGCATCATCACAGCATCATCATAGCATCATCACTGCATCATCATAGCATCATCACACCATCATCACTGCATCATCACAGTGTCATCACAGCATCATCGCATGGTGAACACTGCATCATCACAGTATCATCACAACATAATCATAGCAGAATCACAGCATCACCACTGCATCATCGCAGCGTCATCACAGCATCATCACTGCGTCATCACACCATCATCACAGCATCATCACCGCATCATCAGAGCATCGTCACTGCATCATCTCTGCATGACCAGTGCATCATCACAGCATCATCACATCAACTACATAACATCATCACAGTGTCATCACAGCATCATCACTGCATCATCACATAGTCATGGCATCATCATCACAGCATCATAACTGCGTCTTCACAGCATCATCACTGCATCATCTCTGCATCATCACAGCATCACCAAAGCATCATCACAGCGTCATCACACCATCATCACAGCATTATCACGGCATCATCAGAGCATCTTCTCAGCATCATCACTGCATCATCACTGCATCATCACAGCATCATCACTGCATCATCACAGTATCATCACAGCATCATCACAATATCATCACAGTGTCATCACAGCATCATCACAACATAATCACTGCATCATCATATCATCATCACAGCATCATCACTGCATCTTCACACAATCATCACTGCATCATCACAGCATCATCACACCTTCATTACTGCATCATCACTGCAGAATCACTGCATCATCATACCATCATCACAGTGTCATCACTGCATCATCACAGCATAACCTGAGCATCATCACAGCATCATTACTGCATCATCACTGCATCATCACAGCGTCATCACTGCATCATCAGAGCATCATCACATAGTCATGGCATCATCATCACAGCATCATAACTGCTTCTTCACAGGGTCATCACTGCATCATCTCTGCATCATCTGAGCATCGTTACTGCTTTCTCACTGCATCATCACAGCATCATCTCTGCATCATCACTGCATCATCATAGCATCATCACAGCATCATAATAGCACCATCACAGCATCATTAGAGCGTCATCACTGCATCATCACAGCGTCATCACAGCATCATCACAGCATCATCACTGCATATTCACTGCATCATCACACCATCATCACTGCATCAACACAGCGTCATCACTGCATCATCACTGCATCATCACATTGTAATTGCAGCATCATCACTGCGTCTTCACTGCGTCATCACTGCATCATCAAAGCATCATCACTGCATTACCACCGCATCATTTCAGCATCATCACTGCATCATCACAGCATCTTCTCAGCATCATCACTGCATCATCACAGCATCATCACTGCGTCATCAGACCATCATCTCAGCAGCATCACTGCATCATCACTGCATCATCTCTGCATGATCAATGCATCATCACAGCATCATCACATCAACTACACATCATTGCAGTGTCATCACAGCGTCATCACTGCATGATCACAGCATAATCTGAGCATCATCACAGCATCATTACTGCATCATCAGAGAATCATCACTGCATAGTCACAGCATCATCACACCATCATAACAGCATCATCACACCATCATCACAGCATCACCTGAGCATCATCACTGCATAATCACTGCATCATCACTGCATAATCACAGCATCACCACTGCATCATCGCAGCGTCATCACAGCATCATCAATGCGTCATCACACCATCATCACAGCATCATCACTGCATCATCTCTGCATGACCAGTGCATCATCACAGCATCATCACATCAACTACACAACATCATCACAGTGTCATCACAGCATCATCACTGCATAATCACAGCATAACCTGAGCATCATCACAGCATCATTACTGCATCATCACTGCATCATCACAGCATCATCACTGCATCATCAGAGCATCATCACTGCATCATCAGAGCATACTCACTGCATCATCACAGCGTCACCACAGTATCATCACTGCATCATCAGAGCATCATCACTGCATCATCAGAGCATACTCACTGCATCGTCACAGCATCATCATAGCATCATCACATAGTCATCGCATCATCATCACAGCATCATAACTGCGTCTTCACAGCGTCATCACTGCATCATCTCTGCATCATCACAGCATCATCACTGCAGCATCACTGCATCATCACAGCATCATCTGAGCATCGTTACTGCTTTCTCACTGCATCATCACAGCATCATCTCTGCATCATCACTGCATCATCACAGCATCATAATAGCACCATCACAGTATCATTAGAGCGTCATCACTGCATCATCACAGCGTCATCACAGCATCATCACTGCATATTCACTGCATCATCACACCATCATCACTGCATCATCACATTGTAATCGGAGCATCATCACTGCGTCTTCACTGCGTCATCACTGCATCATCAAAGCATCATCACTGCATTACCACCGCATCATTTCAGCATCATCACAGCATCATCACAGCATCATCACAGCATCATCACTGCGTCATCAGACCATCATCTCAGCAGCATCACTGCATCATCACAGCATCATCACTGCATCATCTCTGCATGATCAATGCATCATCACAGCATCATCACATCAACTACACAACATCATTGCAGTGTCATCACAGCGTCATCACTGCATGATCACAGCATAATCTGAGCATCATCACAGCATCATTACTGCATCATCAGAGAATCATCACTGCATAGTCACAGCATCATCACACCATCATAACAGCATCATCACACCATCATCACAGCATCATCTGAGCATCATCATTGCATAATCACTGCATCATCACAGCATCTTCTCAGCATCATCACAGCATCATTACTGCTTACTCACTGCATCATCACAGCGCCATCACATTTTCATCAGTGCACCATCACTGCATCATCTCTGCATAGTTACTGCATCATCACAGCATCTTCTCAGCATCATCACTGCATCATAATAGCATCATCACTGCATCATCACTGCATCATCACAGCATCATCAAAGCATCATCACAGCATCATCATAGCATCATCACTGCATCATCACTGCATCATCATAGCATCATCACACCATCATCACTGCATCATCACAGTATCATCACAGCATCATCATAGCATAATCACAGCATCACCACTGCATCACCGCAGCGTCATCACAGCATCATCACTGCGTCATCACACCATCATCACAGCATCATCACTGCATCATCAGAGCATCATCACTGCATCATCTCTGCATGACCAGTGCATCATCACAGCATCATCACATCAACTACACAACATCATCACAGTGTCATCACAGCATCATCACAGCATAACCTGAGCATCATCACAGCATCATTACTGCATCATCACTGCATCATCACAGCGTCATCACAGTATCATCACTGCATCATCACTGCATCATCAGAGCATACTCACTGCATCGTCACAGCATCATCATAGCATCATCACTGCATCATCAGAGCATCATCACTGCATCATCACTGCATCATCAGAGCATACTCACTGCATCGTCACAGCATCATCAGAGCATCATCACATAGTCATCGCATCATCATCACAGCATCATAACTGCGTCTTCACAGGGTCATCACTGCATCATCTCTGCATCATCACAGCATCATCACTGCAGCATCACTGCATCATCTGAGCATCGTTACTGCTTTCTCACTGCATCATCACAGCATCATCTCTGCATCATCACTGCATCATCATAGCATCATCTCAGCATCATCACAGCATCATCACTGCACCATCACACCATCATCACAGCATCATCACTGCATCATCACACCATCACCACTGCATCATCACAGCATCATCACTACATCACCGCAGCATCATCACAGCATAATCACAGCATAATCACAGCATCATCACTGCATCTTCTCAGCATCATCACAGCATTATCACTGCATGGTCACAGCATCATCAATGCATCATCACAGCATCATCGCAGCATCATCAATGCATCATCACAGCATCATTGCAGCTTCATCACTGCATCATCACCTTGTCATTACAACGTCATCACTGTGTTATCACATCGTCATCACTGCATCATCACTGCGACATCACACCATCATCACAACATCATCACTGCATCATCACTGCGACATCACACCGTCATCACAGCATCATAACTGCATCATCACAGCATCATTACAGCATCATCACTGCATCATCACAGCATCATCACACCATCATCACAGCATCTTCTCAGCATCATCACTGCATCATTACAGCATCATCACTGCATCATCACAGCGCCATCACACCATCATCACTGCATCATCACAGCATCATCTGAGCTTCATCACAGTATCATTACTGCTTACTCACTGCATCATCACAGCATCATCACAGCATCATTAGAGCGTCATCACTGCATCATCACAGCTTCTTCACAGCATCATCACAGCATCATCACTGCATCATCACACCGTCATCACAGCATCATAACTGCATCATCACAGCATCATTACAGCATCATCACTGCATCATCACTGCATAATCACTGCATCATCACAGCATCTTCTCAGCATCATCACTGCATCATCACACCATCATCACTGCATCATCACAGCATCATCTGAGCTTCATCACAGTATCATTACTGCTTACTCACTGCATCATCACAGCGTCATCATAGCATCATCACTGCATCATCACAGCATCATCATAGCATCATCACTGCATCATTAGAGCGTCATCACTGAATCATCACAGTGTAATCGCAGCATCATCACTGCGTCATCACTGCGTCATCACAGCATAATCATCACTGCGACATCACACCATCATCACAGCATCATTACTGCATCATCACAGCATCATCACAGTGTCATCACAGCACCATCACTGCATCGCAAGAGCATCATCACACCATCATCACATCATCACTGCATCATAAAAACATAAACATAGTATTGTCACAGCAACAAAACATCATCATCGCGGCATCATCACTGCATCAACACATTATCATCACAGCGTTATCACTTCATAATCACTGCATCATCACACCATCATCACAATATCATCACAGTGTCATCACAGCATCATCACAACATAATCACTGCATCATCACAGTATCATCACTGCATCATCTCAGCATCATCACTGCATGATCACAGCAAAATCCCTGCATCATCACATCATCATCACTGCATCATCACAGCATCATCACAGCATCATCACACAATCATCACTGCATCATCACAGCATCATCACTGCATCATCACACCTTCATTACTGCATCATCACTGCAGAATCACTGCATCATCATACCATCATCACAGTGTCATCACAGCATCATCACTGCGTCATCACACCATCATCACTGCATCATCACTGCGTCATTATAGCATCATCACTGCATCATCTCTGCATGACCAGTGCATAATCACAGCATCATCGCATCAACTACACAACATCATCACAGTGTCATCACAGCATCATCCCTGCATAATCACAGCATAACCTGAGCATCATCACAGCATCATCACATAGTCATGGCATCATCATCACAGCATCATAACTGCGTCTTCACAGGGTCATCACTGCATCATCTCTGCATCATCACAGCATCATCTGAGCATCGTTACTGCTTTCTCACTGCATCATCACAGCATCATCTCTGCATCATCACTGCATCATCATAGCATCATCTCAGCATCATCACAGCATCATAATAGCACCATCACAGCATCATTAGAGCGTCAACACTGCATCATCACAGCGTCATCACAGCATCATCACAGCATCATCACTGCAGTTTCACTGCATCATCACACCATCATCACTGCATCAACACAGCGTCATCACTGCATCATCACAGTGTAATCGCAGCATCATCACTGCGTCTTCACTGCGTCATCACTGCATCATCACAGCATCATTACAGCGTCATCACTGCATAATCACTGCATCATCACAGCATCATCAAAGCATCATCACAGCATCATCACTGCATCATCATAGCATCATCACTGCATCATCATAGCATCATCACACCATCATCACTGCATCATCACAGCATCATCACTGCGTCTTCACTGCGTCATCACTGCATCATCACAGCATCATCAAAGCATCATCACAGCATCATCATAGCATCATCATTGCATCATCACTGCATCATCATAGCATCATCACACCATCATCACTGCATCATCACAGCATCATCGCATGGTGAACACTGCATCATCACAGTATCATCACAACATAATCATAGCATAATCACAGCATCACCACTGCATCATCGCAGCGTCATCACAGCATCATCACTCCGTCATCACACCATCATCACAGCATCATCACTGCATCATCATTGCATCATCTCTGCATGACCAGTGCATCATCACAGCATCATCACATCAACTACACAACATCATCACAGTGTCATCACAGCATCATCACTGCATAATCACAGCATAACCTGAGCATCATCACAGCATCATAACTGCGTCTTCACAGCATCATCACTGCATCATCACTGCATCATCAGAGCATCATCACTGCATCATCAGAGCATACTCACTGCATCGTCACAGCATCATCATAGCATCATCACTGCATCATCACATAGTCATCGCATCATCATCACAGCATCATAACTGCGTCTTCACAGCGTCATCACTGCATCATCTCTGCATCATCGCAGCATCATCACTGCATCATCACAGCATCAACGCACCATCATCACTGCATCACAGCATCATCACAACATCATCACAGAGTCATCAAAGAATCATCACAGCATCATCACAATATCATCACAGAATCATCACAGCATCTTCTCAGCATCATCACAGCATCATTACTGCTTACTCTGCATCATCACAGCGCCATCACAGTTTCATCACTGCATCATCTCTGCATAATTACTGCATCATGACCGCATCATCACTGCATCATCACAGCATCTTCTCAGCATCATCACTGCATCAACACAGCGTCATCACTGCATCATCACTACATCATCACAGTGTAATCGCAGCATCATCACTGCGTCTTCACTGCGTCATCACTGCATCATCACAGCATCATTACAGCATCATCACTGCATAATCACTGCATCATCACAGCATCTTCTCAGCATCATCACTGCATCATCACACCATCATCACTGCATCATCACAGCATCATCTGAGCTTCATCACAGTATCATTACTGCTTACTCACTGCATCATCACAGCGTCATCATAGCATCATCACTGCATCATCACAGCATCATCATAGCATCATCACTGCATCATTAGAGCGTCATCACTGCATCATCACAGCGTCTTCACAGCATCATCACAGCATCATCACTGCATATTGACTGCATCATCACACCATCATCACTGCATCAACACAGCGTCATCACTGAATCATCACAGTGTAATCGCAGCATCATCACTGCGTCATCACTGCGTCATCACAGCATAATCATCACTGCGACATCACACCATCATCACAGCATCATTACTGCATCATCACAGCATCATCACAGTGTCATCACAGCACCATCACTGCATCACAAGAGCATCATCACACCATCATCACATCATCACTGCATCATAAAAACATAAACATAGTATTGTCACAGCAACAAAACATCATCATCGCGGCATCATCACTGCATCAACACATCATCATCACAGCGTTATCACTTCATAATCACTGCATCATCACACCATCATCACAATATCATCACAGTGTCATCACAGCATCATCACAACATAATCACTGCATCATCACAGTATCATCACTGCATCATCTCAGCATCATCACTGCATGATCACAGCAAAATCCCTGCATCATCACATCATCATCACTGCATCATCACAGCATCATCACAGCATCATCACACAATCATCACTGCATCATCACAGCATCATCACTGCATCATCACACCTTCATTACTGCATCATCACTGCAGAATCACTGCATCATCATACCATCATCACAGTGTCATCACAGCATCATCACTGCGTCATCACACCATCATCACTGCATCATCACTGCGTCATTATAGCATCATCACTGCATCATCTCTGCATGACCAGTGCATAATCACAGCATCATCGCATCAACTACACAACATCATCACAGTGTCATCACAGCATCATCCCTGCATAATCACAGCATAACCTGAGCATCATCACAGCATCATCACATAGTCATGGCATCATCATCACAGCATCATAACTGCGTCTTCACAGGGTCATCACTGCATCATCTCTGCATCATCACAGCATCATCTGAGCATCGTTACTGCTTTCTCACTGCATCATCACAGCATCATCTCTGCATCATCACTGCATCATCATAGCATCATCACTGCATCATCACAGCATCATAATAGCACCATCACAGCATCATTAGAGCGTCAACACTGCATCATCACAGCGTCATCACAGCGTCATCACAGCATCATCACAGCATCATCACTGCATATTCACTGCATCATCACACCATCATCACTGCGTCTTCACTGCGTCATCACTGCATCATCACAGCATCATTACAGCATCATCACTGCATAATCACTGCATCATCACAGCATCACCACTGCATCATCACTGCATCATCAAAGCATCATCACAGCATCATCGCTGCATCATCACAGCATCATCACTGCATCATCACAGCATCTTCTCAGCTACATCACAGCATCATTACTGCTTACTCACTGCATCATCACAGCGCCATCACAGTTTCACCACTGAATCATCACTGCATCATCTCTGCATAATTACTCCATCATCACAGCATCATCACTGCATCGTCACAGCATCTTCTCAGCATCATCACTGCATCATCATAGCATCATCACTGCATAATCACAGCATCATCACTGCATCATCATATAGTCATCACTGCATCATCTCTGCATCATCAGAGCATCATCACAGCGTCATCAAACCATCATCACAGCATTATCACGGCATCATCAGAGCATCTTCTCAGCATCATCACAGCATCATCACTGCATCATCACACCATCATCACAGCATCATTACACCATCATCACTGCATCATCACTGCATCATCACAGTATCTTCACAGCATCATCACAATATCATCACAGTGTTATCACAGCATCATCAAAGCATCATCACAGCATCATCATAGCATCATCACTGCATCATCATAGCATCATCACACCATCATCACTGCATCATCACAGTGTCATCACAGCATCATCACAGCATCATCGCATGGTGAACACTGCATCATCACAGTATCATCACAACATAATCATAGCATAATCACAGCATCACCACTGCATCATCACAGCATCATCACCGCATCATCAGAGCATCGTCACTGCATCATCTCTGCATGACCAGTGCATCATCACAGCATCATCACATCAACTACATAACATCATCACAGTGTCATCACAGCATCATCACTGCATCATCACATAGTCATGGCATCATCATCACAGCATCATAACTGCGTCTTCACAGCATCATCACTGCATCATCTCTGCATCATCACAGCATCATCAAAGCATCATCACAGCGTCATCACACCATCATCACAGCATTATCACGGCATCATCAGAGCATCTTCTCAGCATCATCACAGCATCATCACTGCATCATTACACCATCATCACTGCATCATCACTGCATCATCACAGTATCTTCACAGCATCATCACAATATCATCACAGTGTTATCACAGCATCATCAAAGCATCATCACAGCATCATCACTGCATCATCACTGCATCATCACAGCATCATCAAAGCATCATCACAGCATCATCATAGCATCATCACTGCATCATCACACCATCATCACTGCATCATCACAGTGTCATCACAGCATCATCACAGCATCATCGCATGGTGAACACTGCATCATCACAGTATCATCACAACATAATCATAGCAGAATCACAGCATCACCACTGCATCATCGCAGCGTCATCACAGCATCATCACTGCGTCATCACACCATCATCACAGCATCATCACCGCATCATCAGAGCATCGTCACTGCATCATCTCTGCATGACCAGTGCATCATCACAGCATCATCACATCAACTACATAACATCATCACAGTGTCATCACAGCATCATCACTGCATCATCACATAGTCATGGCATCATCATCACAGCATCATAACTGCGTCTTCACAGCATCATCACTGCATCATCTCTGCATCATCACAGCATCACCAAAGCATCATCACAGCGTCATCACACCATCATCACAGCATTATCACGGCATCATCAGAGCATCTTCTCAGCATCATCACAGCATCATCACTGCATCATCACAGCATCATTACACCATCATCAGAGCATCATCACAGTATCTTCACAGCATCATCACAATATCATCACAGTGTCATCACAGCGTCATCACACCATCATCACTGCATCATCACAGCATCATCACTGCATCATCACAGTATCATCACAGCATCATCACAATATCATCACAGTGTCATCACAGCATCATCACAACATAATCACTGCATCATCATATCATCATCACAGCATCATCACTGCATCTTCACACAATCATCACTGCATCATCACAGCATCATCACACCTTCATTACTGCATCATCACTGCAGAATCACTGCATCATCATACCATCATCACAGTGTCATCACTGCATCATCACAGCATAACCTGAGCATCATCACAGCATCATTACTGCATCATCACTGCATCATCACAGCGTCATCACTGCATCATCAGAGCATCATCACATAGTCATGGCATCATCATCACAGCATCATAACTGCTTCTTCACAGGGTCATCACTGCATCATCTCTGCATCATCTGAGCATCGTTACTGCTTTCTCACTGCATCATCACAGCATCATCTCTGCATCATCACTGCATCATCATAGCATCATCACAGCATCATAATAGCACCATCACAGCATCATTAGAGCGTCATCACTGCATCATCACAGCGTCATCACAGCATCATCACAGCATCATCACTGCATATTCACTGCATCATCACACCATCATCACTGCATCAACACAGCGTCATCACTGCATCATCACTGCATCATCACATTGTAATTGCAGCATCATCACTGCGTCTTCACTGCGTCATCACTGCATCATCAAAGCATCATCACTGCATTACCACCGCATCATTTCAGCATCATCACTGCATCATCACAGCATCTTCTCAGCATCATCACTGCATCATCACAGCATCATCACTGCGTCATCAGACCATCATCTCAGCAGCATCACTGCATCATCACTGCATCATCTCTGCATGACCAGTGCATCATCACAGCATCATCACATCAACTACACAACATCATCACAGTGTCATCACAGCATCATCACTGCATAATCACAGCATAACCTGAGCATCATCACAGCATCATTACTGCATCATCACTGCATCATCACAGCATCATCACTGCATCATCAGAGCATCATCACTGCATCATCAGAGCATACTCACTGCATCATCACAGCGTCACCACAGTATCATCACTGCATCATCAGAGCATCATCACTGCATCATCAGAGCATACTCACTGCATCGTCACAGCATCATCATAGCATCATCACATAGTCATCGCATCATCATCACAGCATCATAACTGCGTCTTCACAGCGTCATCACTGCATCATCTCTGCATCATCACAGCATCATCACTGCAGCATCACTGCATCATCACAGCATCATCTGAGCATCGTTACTGCTTTCTCACTGCATCATCACAGCATCATCTCTGCATCATCACTGCATCATCACAGCATCATAATAGCACCATCACAGTATCATTAGAGCGTCATCACTGCATCATCACAGCGTCATCACAGCATCATCACTGCATATTCACTGCATCATCACACCATCATCACTGCATCATCACATTGTAATCGGAGCATCATCACTGCGTCTTCACTGCGTCATCACTGCATCATCAAAGCATCATCACTGCATTACCACCGCATCATTTCAGCATCATCACAGCATCATCACAGCATCATCACAGCATCATCACTGCGTCATCAGACCATCATCTCAGCAGCATCACTGCATCATCACAGCATCATCACTGCATCATCTCTGCATGATCAATGCATCATCACAGCATCATCACATCAACTACACAACATCATTGCAGTGTCATCACAGCGTCATCACTGCATGATCACAGCATAATCTGAGCATCATCACAGCATCATTACTGCATCATCAGAGAATCATCACTGCATAGTCACAGCATCATCACACCATCATAACAGCATCATCACACCATCATCACAGCATCATCTGAGCATCATCATTGCATAATCACTGCATCATCACAGCATCTTCTCAGCATCATCACAGCATCATTACTGCTTACTCACTGCATCATCACAGCGCCATCACATTTTCATCAGTGCATCATCACTGCATCATCTCTGCATAATTACTGCATCATCACAGCATCTTCTCAGCATCATCACTGCATCATAATAGCATCATCACTGCATCATCACTGCATCATCACAGCATCATCAAAGCATCATCACAGCATCATCATAGCATCATCACTACATCATCACTGCATCATCATAGCATCATCACACCATCATCACTGCATCATCACAGTATCATCACAGCATCATCATAGCATAATCACAGCATCACCACTGCATCATCGCAGCGTCATCACAGCATCATCACTGCGTCATCACACCATCATCACAGCATCATCACTGCATCATCAGAGCATCATCACTGCATCATCTCTGCATGACCAGTGCATCATCACAGCATCATCACATCAACTACACAACATCATCACAGTGTCATCACAGCATCATCACAGCATAACCTGAGCATCATCACAGCATCATTACTGCATCATCACTGCATCATCACAGCGTCATCACAGTATCATCACTGCATCATCAGAGCATACTCACTGCATCGTCACAGCATCATCATAGCATCATCACTGCATCATCAGAGCATCATCAGAGCATACTCACTGCATCGTCACAGCATCATCATAGCATCATCACATAGTCATCGCATCATCATCACAGCATCATAACTGCGTCTTCACAGGGTCATCACTGCATCATCTCTGCATCATCACAGCATCATCACTGCAGCATCACTGCATCATCTGAGCATCGTTACTGCTTTCTCACTGCATCATCACAGCATCATCTCTGCATCATCACTGCATCATCATAGCATCATCTCAGCATCATCACAGCATCATCACTGCACCATCACACCATCATCACAGCATCATCACTGCATCATCACACCATCACCACTGCATCATCACAGCATCATCACTACATCACCGCAGCATCATCACAGCATCATCACAGCATAATCACAGCATAATCACAGCATCATCACTGCATCTTCTCAGCATCATCACAGCATTATCACTGCATGGTCACAGCATCATCAATGCATCATCACAGCATCATCGCAGCATCATCAATGCATCATCACAGCATCATTGCAGCTTCATCACTGCATCATCACCTTGTCATTACAACGTCATCACTGTGTTATCACATCGTCATCACTGCATCATCACTGCGACATCACACCATCATCACAACATCATCACTGCATCATCACTGCGACATCACACCGTCATCACAGCATCATAACTGCATCATCACAGCATCATTACAGCATCATCACTGCATCATCACAGCATCATCACACCATCATCACAGCATCTTCTCAGCATCATCACTGCATCATTACAGCATCATCACTGCATCATCACAGCGCCATCACACCATCATCACTGCATCATCACAGCATCATCTGAGCTTCATCACAGTATCATTACTGCTTACTCACTGCATCATCACAGCATCATCACAGCATCATTAGAGCGTCATCACTGCATCATCACAGCTTCTTCACAGCATCATCACAGCATCATCACTGCATCATCACACCTTCATTACTGCATCATCACTGCAGAATCACTGCATCATCATACCATCATCACAGTGTCATCACAGCATCATCACTGCGTCATCACACCATCATCACTGCATCATCACTGCGTCATTATAGCATCATCACTGCATCATCTCTGCATGACCAGTGCATAATCACAGCATCATCGCATCAACTACACAACATCATCACAGTGTCATCACAGCATCATCCCTGCATAATCACAGCATAACCTGAGCATCATCACAGCATCATCACATAGTCATGGCATCATCATCACAGCATCATAACTGCGTCTTCACAGGGTCATCACTGCATCATCTCTGCATCATCACAGCATCATCTGAGCATCGTTACTGCTTTCTCACTGCATCATCACAGCATCATCTCTGCATCACCACTGCATCATCATAGCATCATCACTGCATCATCACAGCATCATAATAGCACCATCACAGCATCATTAGAGCGTCAACACTGCATCATCACAGCGTCATCACAGCGTCATCACAGCATCATCACAGCATCATCACTGCATATTCACTGCATCATCACACCATCATCACTGCATCAACACAGCGTCATCACTGCATCATCACAGTGTAATCGCAGCATCATCACTGCGTCTTCACTGCGTCATCACTGCATCATCACAGCATCATTACAGCATCATCACTGCATAATCACTGCATCATCACAGCATCACCACTGCATCATCACTGCATCATCAAAGCATCATCACAGCATCATCGCTGCATCATCACAGCATCATCACTGCATCATCACAGCATCTTCTCAGCTACATCACAGCATCATTACTGCTTACTCACTGCATCATCACAGCGCCATCACAGTTTCACCACTGAATCATCACTGCATCATCTCTGCATAATTACTCCATCATCACAGCATCATCACTGCATCGTCACAGCATCTTCTCAGCATCATCACTGCATCATCATAGCATCATCACTGCATAATCACAGCATCATCACTGCATCATCATATAGTCATCACTGCATCATCTCTGCATCATCAGAGCATCATCACAGCGTCATCAAACCATCATCACAGCATTATCACGGCATCATCAGAGCATCTTCTCAGCATCATCACAGCATCATCACTGCATCATCACACCATCATCACAGCATCATTACACCATCATCACTGCATCATCACTGCATCATCACAGTATCTTCACAGCATCATCACAATATCATCACAGTGTTATCACAGCATCATCAAAGCATCATCACAGCATCATCATAGCATCATCACTGCATCATCATAGCATCATCACACCATCATCACTGCATCATCACAGTGTCATCACAGCATCATCACAGCATCATCGCATGGTGAACACTGCATCATCACAGTATCATCACAACATAATCATAGCATAATCACAGCATCACCACTGCATCATCACAGAATCATCACCGCATCATCAGAGCATCGTCACTGCATCATCTCTGCATGACCAGTGCATCATCACAGCATCATCACATCAACTACATAACATCATCACAGTGTCATCACAGCATCATCACAGCATTATCACGGCATCATCAGAGCATCTTCTCAGCATCATCACTGCATCATCACTGCATCATCACTGCATCATCACTGCATCATCACAGCATCATCAAAGCATCATCACAGCATCATCATAGCATCATCACTGCATCATCATAGCATCATCACACCATCATCACTGCATCATCACAGTGTCATCACAGCATCATCGCATGGTGAACACTGCATCATCACAGTATCATCACAACATAATCATAGCAGAATCACAGCATCACCACTGCATCATCGCAGCGTCATCACAGCATCATCACTGCGTCATCACACCATCATCACAGCATCATCACCGCATCATCAGAGCATCGTCACTGCATCATCTCTGCATGACCAGTGCATCATCACAGCATCATCACATCAACTACATAACATCATCACAGTGTCATCACAGCATCATCACTGCATCATCACATAGTCATGGCATCATCATCACAGCATCATAACTGCGTCTTCACAGCATCATCACTGCATCATCTCTGCATCATCACAGCATCACCAAAGCATCATCACAGCGTCATCACACCATCATCACAGCATTATCACGGCATCATCAGAGCATCTTCTCAGCATCATCACTGCATCATCACTGCATCATCACAGCATCATCACTGCATCATCACAGTATCATCACAGCATCATCACAATATCATCACAGTGTCATCACAGCATCATCACAACATAATCACTGCATCATCATATCATCATCACAGCATCATCACTGCATCTTCACACAATCATCACTGCATCATCACAGCATCATCACACCTTCATTACTGCATCATCACTGCAGAATCACTGCATCATCATACCATCATCACAGTGTCATCACTGCATCATCACAGCATAACCTGAGCATCATCACAGCATCATTACTGCATCATCACTGCATCATCACAGCGTCATCACTGCATCATCAGAGCATCATCACATAGTCATGGCATCATCATCACAGCATCATAACTGCTTCTTCACAGGGTCATCACTGCATCATCTCTGCATCATCTGAGCATCGTTACTGCTTTCTCACTGCATCATCACAGCATCATCTCTGCATCATCACTGCATCATCATAGCATCATCACAGCATCATAATAGCACCATCACAGCATCATTAGAGCGTCATCACTGCATCATCACAGCGTCATCACAGCATCATCACAGCATCATCACTGCATATTCACTGCATCATCACACCATCATCACTGCATCAACACAGCGTCATCACTGCATCATCACTGCATCATCACATTGTAATTGCAGCATCATCACTGCGTCTTCACTGCGTCATCACTGCATCATCAAAGCATCATCACTGCATTACCACCGCATCATTTCAGCATCATCACTGCATCATCACAGCATCTTCTCAGCATCATCACTGCATCATCACAGCATCATCACTGCGTCATCAGACCATCATCTCAGCAGCATCACTGCATCATCACTGCATCATCTCTGCATGACCAGTGCATCATCACAGCATCATCACATCAACTACACAACATCATCACAGTGTCATCACAGCATCATCACTGCATAATCACAGCATAACCTGAGCATCATCACAGCATCATTACTGCATCATCACTGCATCATCACAGCATCATCACTGCATCATCAGAGCATCATCACTGCATCATCAGAGCATACTCACTGCATCATCACAGCGTCACCACAGTATCATCACTGCATCATCAGAGCATCATCACTGCATCATCAGAGCATACTCACTGCATCGTCACAGCATCATCATAGCATCATCACATAGTCATCGCATCATCATCACAGCATCATAACTGCGTCTTCACAGCGTCATCACTGCATCATCTCTGCATCATCACAGCATCATCACTGCAGCATCACTGCATCATCACAGCATCATCTGAGCATCGTTACTGCTTTCTCACTGCATCATCACAGCATCATCTCTGCATCATCACTGCATCATCACAGCATCATAATAGCACCATCACAGTATCATTAGAGCGTCATCACTGCATCATCACAGCGTCATCACAGCATCATCACTGCATATTCACTGCATCATCACACCATCATCACTGCATCATCACATTGTAATCGGAGCATCATCACTGCGTCTTCACTGCGTCATCACTGCATCATCAAAGCATCATCACTGCATTACCACCGCATCATTTCAGCATCATCACAGCATCATCACAGCATCATCACAGCATCATCACTGCGTCATCAGACCATCATCTCAGCAGCATCACTGCATCATCACAGCATCATCACTGCATCATCTCTGCATGATCAATGCATCATCACAGCATCATCACATCAACTACACAACATCATTGCAGTGTCATCACAGCGTCATCACTGCATGATCACAGCATAATCTGAGCATCATCACAGCATCATTACTGCATCATCAGAGAATCATCACTGCATAGTCACAGCATCATCACACCATCATAACAGCATCATCACACCATCATCACAGCATCATCTGAGCATCATCATTGCATAATCACTGCATCATCACAGCATCTTCTCAGCATCATCACAGCATCATTACTGCTTACTCACTGCATCATCACAGCGCCATCACATTTTCATCAGTGCATCATCACTGCATCATCTCTGCATAATTACTGCATCATCACAGCATCTTCTCAGCATCATCACTGCATCATAATAGCATCATCACTGCATCATCACTGCATCATCACAGCATCATCAAAGCATCATCACAGCATCATCATAGCATCATCACTGCATCATCACTGCATCATCATAGCATCATCACACCATCATCACTGCATCATCACAGTATCATCACAGCATCATCATAGCATAATCACAGCATCACCACTGCATCATCGCAGCGTCATCACAGCATCATCACTGCGTCATCACACCATCATCACAGCATCATCACTGCATCATCAGAGCATCATCACTGCATCATCTCTGCATGACCAGTGCATCATCACAGCATCATCACATCAACTACACAACATCATCACAGTGTCATCACAGCATCATCACAGCATAACCTGAGCATCATCACAGCATCATTACTGCATCATCACTGCATCATCACAGCGTCATCACAGTATCATCACTGCATCATCAGAGCATACTCACTGCATCGTCACAGCATCATCATAGCATCATCACTGCATCATCAGAGCATCATCAGAGCATACTCACTGCATCGTCACAGCATCATCATAGCATCATCACATAGTCATCGCATCATCATCACAGCATCATAACTGCGTCTTCACAGGGTCATCACTGCATCATCTCTGCATCATCACAGCATCATCACTGCAGCATCACTGCATCATCTGAGCATCGTTACTGCTTTCTCACTGCATCATCACAGCATCATCTCTGCATCATCACTGCATCATCATAGCATCATCTCAGCATCATCACAGCATCATCACTGCACCATCACACCATCATCACAGCATCATCACTGCATCATCACACCATCACCACTGCATCATCACAGCATCATCACTACATCACCGCAGCATCATCACAGCATCATCACAGCATAATCACAGCATAATCACAGCATCATCACTGCATCTTCTCAGCATCATCACAGCATTATCACAGCATAATCACAGCATAATCACAGCATCATCAATGCATCATCACAGCATCATCGCAGCATCATCAATGCATCATCACAGCATCATTGCAGCTTCATCACTGCATCATCACCTTGTCATTACAACGTCATCACTGTGTTATCACATCGTCATCACTGCATCATCACTGCGACATCACACCATCATCACAACATCATCACTGCATCATCACTGCGACATCACACCGTCATCACAGCATCATAACTGCATCATCACAGCATCATTACAGCATCATCACTGCATCATCACAGCATCATCACACCATCATCACAGCATCTTCTCAGCATCATCACTGCATCATTACAGCATCATCACTGCATCATCACAGCGCCATCACACCATCATCACTGCATCATCACAGCATCATCTGAGCTTCATCACAGTATCATTACTGCTTACTCACTGCATCATCACAGCATCATCACAGCATCATTAGAGCGTCATCACTGCATCATCACAGCTTCTTCACAGCATCATCACAGCATCATCACTGCATCATCACACCTTCATTACTGCATCATCACTGCAGAATCACTGCATCATCATACCATCATCACAGTGTCATCACAGCATCATCACTGCGTCATCACACCATCATCACTGCATCATCACTGCGTCATTATAGCATCATCACTGCATCATCTCTGCATGACCAGTGCATAATCACAGCATCATCGCATCAACTACACAACATCATCACAGTGTCATCACAGCATCATCCCTGCATAATCACAGCATAACCTGAGCATCATCACAGCATCATCACATAGTCATGGCATCATCATCACAGCATCATAACTGCGTCTTCACAGGGTCATCACTGCATCATCTCTGCATCATCACAGCATCATCTGAGCATCGTTACTGCTTTCTCACTGCATCATCACAGCATCATCTCTGCATCACCACTGCATCATCATAGCATCATCACTGCATCATCACAGCATCATAATAGCACCATCACAGCATCATTAGAGCGTCAACACTGCATCATCACAGCGTCATCACAGCGTCATCACAGCATCATCACAGCATCATCACTGCATATTCACTGCATCATCACACCATCATCACTGCATCAACACAGCGTCATCACTGCATCATCACAGTGTAATCGCAGCATCATCACTGCGTCTTCACTGCGTCATCACTGCATCATCACAGCATCATTACAGCATCATCACTGCATAATCACTGCATCATCACAGCATCACCACTGCATCATCACTGCATCATCAAAGCATCATCACAGCATCATCGCTGCATCATCACAGCATCATCACTGCATCATCACAGCATCTTCTCAGCTACATCACAGCATCATTACTGCTTACTCACTGCATCATCACAGCGCCATCACAGTTTCACCACTGAATCATCACTGCATCATCTCTGCATAATTACTCCATCATCACAGCATCATCACTGCATCGTCACAGCATCTTCTCAGCATCATCACTGCATCATCATAGCATCATCACTGCATAATCACAGCATCATCACTGCATCATCATATAGTCATCACTGCATCATCTCTGCATCATCAGAGCATCATCACAGCGTCATCAAACCATCATCACAGCATTATCACGGCATCATCAGAGCATCTTCTCAGCATCATCACAGCATCATCACTGCATCATCACACCATCATCACAGCATCATTACACCATCATCACTGCATCATCACTGCATCATCACAGTATCTTCACAGCATCATCACAATATCATCACAGTGTTATCACAGCATCATCAAAGCATCATCACAGCATCATCATAGCATCATCACTGCATCATCATAGCATCATCACACCATCATCACTGCATCATCACAGTGTCATCACAGCATCATCACAGCATCATCGCATGGTGAACACTGCATCATCACAGTATCATCACAACATAATCATAGCATAATCACAGCATCACCACTGCATCATCACAGAATCATCACCGCATCATCAGAGCATCGTCACTGCATCATCTCTGCATGACCAGTGCATCATCACAGCATCATCACATCAACTACATAACATCATCACAGTGTCATCACAGCATCATCACAGCATTATCACGGCATCATCAGAGCATCTTCTCAGCATCATCACTGCATCATCACTGCATCATCACTGCATCATCACTGCATCATCACAGCATCATCAAAGCATCATCACAGCATCATCATAGCATCATCACTGCATCATCATAGCATCATCACACCATCATCACTGCATCATCACAGTGTCATCACAGCATCATCGCATGGTGAACACTGCATCATCACAGTATCATCACAACATAATCATAGCAGAATCACAGCATCACCACTGCATCATCGCAGCGTCATCACAGCATCATCACTGCGTCATCACACCATCATCACAGCATCATCACCGCATCATCAGAGCATCGTCACTGCATCATCTCTGCATGACCAGTGCATCATCACAGCATCATCACATCAACTACATAACATCATCACAGTGTCATCACAGCATCATCACTGCATCATCACATAGTCATGGCATCATCATCACAGCATCATAACTGCGTCTTCACAGCATCATCACTGCATCATCTCTGCATCATCACAGCATCACCAAAGCATCATCACAGCGTCATCACACCATCATCACAGCATTATCACGGCATCATCAGAGCATCTTCTCAGCATCATCACTGCATCATCACTGCATCATCACAGCATCATCACTGCATCATCACAGTATCATCACAGCATCATCACAATATCATCACAGTGTCATCACAGCATCATCACAACATAATCACTGCATCATCATATCATCATCACAGCATCATCACTGCATCTTCACACAATCATCACTGCATCATCACAGCATCATCACACCTTCATTACTGCATCATCACTGCAGAATCACTGCATCATCATACCATCATCACAGTGTCATCACTGCATCATCACAGCATAACCTGAGCATCATCACAGCATCATTACTGCATCATCACTGCATCATCACAGCGTCATCACTGCATCATCAGAGCATCATCACATAGTCATGGCATCATCATCACAGCATCATAACTGCTTCTTCACAGGGTCATCACTGCATCATCTCTGCATCATCTGAGCATCGTTACTGCTTTCTCACTGCATCATCACAGCATCATCTCTGCATCATCACTGCATCATCATAGCATCATCACAGCATCATAATAGCACCATCACAGCATCATTAGAGCGTCATCACTGCATCATCACAGCGTCATCACAGCATCATCACAGCATCATCACTGCATATTCACTGCATCATCACACCATCATCACTGCATCAACACAGCGTCATCACTGCATCATCACTGCATCATCACATTGTAATTGCAGCATCATCACTGCGTCTTCACTGCGTCATCACTGCATCATCAAAGCATCATCACTGCATTACCACCGCATCATTTCAGCATCATCACTGCATCATCACAGCATCTTCTCAGCATCATCACTGCATCATCACAGCATCATCACTGCGTCATCAGACCATCATCTCAGCAGCATCACTGCATCATCACTGCATCATCTCTGCATGATCAATGCATCATCACAGCATCATCACATCAACTACACATCATTGCAGTGTCATCACAGCGTCATCACTGCATGATCACAGCATAATCTGAGCATCATCACAGCATCATTACTGCATCATCAGAGAATCATCACTGCATAGTCACAGCATCATCACACCATCATAACAGCATCATCACACCATCATCACAGCATCACCTGAGCATCATCACTGCATAATCACTGCATCATCACTGCATAATCACAGCATCACCACTGCATCATCGCAGCGTCATCACAGCATCATCAATGCGTCATCACACCATCATCACAGCATCATCACTGCATCATCTCTGCATGACCAGTGCATCATCACAGCATCATCACATCAACTACACAACATCATCACAGTGTCATCACAGCATCATCACTGCATAATCACAGCATAACCTGAGCATCATCACAGCATCATTACTGCATCATCACTGCATCATCACAGCATCATCACTGCATCATCAGAGCATCATCACTGCATCATCAGAGCATACTCACTTCATCATCACAGCGTCACCACAGTATCATCACTGCATCATCAGAGCATCATCACTGCATCATCAGAGCATACTCACTGCATCGTCACAGCATCATCATAGCATCATCACATAGTCATCGCATCATCATCACAGCATCATAACTGCGTCTTCACAGCGTCATCACTGCATCATCTCTGCATCATCACAGCATCATCACTGCAGCATCACTGCATCATCACAGCATCATCTGAGCATCGTTACTGCTTTCTCACTGCATCATCACAGCATCATCTCTGCATCATCACTGCATCATCACAGCATCATAATAGCACCATCACAGTATCATTAGAGCGTCATCACTGCATCATCACAGCGTCATCACAGCATCATCACTGCATATTCACTGCATCATCACACCATCATCACTGCATCATCACATTGTAATCGGAGCATCATCACTGCGTCTTCACTGCGTCATCACTGCATCATCAAAGCATCATCACTGCATTACCACCGCATCATTTCAGCATCATCACAGCATCATCACAGCATCATCACAGCATCATCACTGCGTCATCAGACCATCATCTCAGCAGCATCACTGCATCATCACAGCATCATCACTGCATCATCTCTGCATGATCAATGCATCATCACAGCATCATCACATCAACTACACAACATCATTGCAGTGTCATCACAGCGTCATCACTGCATGATCACAGCATAATCTGAGCATCATCACAGCATCATTACTGCATCATCAGAGAATCATCACTGCATAGTCACAGCATCATCACACCATCATAACAGCATCATCACACCATCATCACAGCATCATCTGAGCATCATCATTGCATAATCACTGCATCATCACAGCATCTTCTCAGCATCATCACAGCATCATTACTGCTTACTCACTGCATCATCACAGCGCCATCACATTTTCATCAGTGCACCATCACTGCATCATCTCTGCATAGTTACTGCATCATCACAGCATCTTCTCAGCATCATCACTGCATCATAATAGCATCATCACTGCATCATCACTGCATCATCACAGCATCATCAAAGCATCATCACAGCATCATCATAGCATCATCACTGCATCATCACTGCATCATCATAGCATCATCACACCATCATCACTGCATCATCACAGTATCATCACAGCATCATCATAGCATAATCACAGCATCACCACTGCATCACCGCAGCGTCATCACAGCATCATCACTGCGTCATCACACCATCATCACAGCATCATCACTGCATCATCAGAGCATCATCACTGCATCATCTCTGCATGACCAGTGCATCATCACAGCATCATCACATCAACTACACAACATCATCACAGTGTCATCACAGCATCATCACAGCATAACCTGAGCATCATCACAGCATCATTACTGCATCATCACTGCATCATCACAGCGTCATCACAGTATCATCACTGCATCATCACTGCATCATCAGAGCATACTCACTGCATCGTCACAGCATCATCATAGCATCATCACTGCATCATCAGAGCATCATCACTGCATCATCACTGCATCATCAGAGCATACTCACTGCATCGTCACAGCATCATCAGAGCATCATCACATAGTCATCGCATCATCATCACAGCATCATAACTGCGTCTTCACAGGGTCATCACTGCATCATCTCTGCATCATCACAGCATCATCACTGCAGCATCACTGCATCATCTGAGCATCGTTACTGCTTTCTCACTGCATCATCACAGCATCATCTCTGCATCATCACTGCATCATCATAGCATCATCTCAGCATCATCACAGCATCATCACTGCACCATCACACCATCATCACAGCATCATCACTGCATCATCACACCATCACCACTGCATCATCACAGCATCATCACTACATCACCGCAGCATCATCACAGCATAATCACAGCATAATCACAGCATCATCACTGCATCTTCTCAGCATCATCACAGCATTATCACTGCATGGTCACAGCATCATCAATGCATCATCACAGCATCATCGCAGCATCATCAATGCATCATCACAGCATCATTGCAGCTTCATCACTGCATCATCACCTTGTCATTACAACGTCATCACTGTGTTATCACATCGTCATCACTGCATCATCACTGCGACATCACACCATCATCACAACATCATCACTGCATCATCACTGCGACATCACACCGTCATCACAGCATCATAACTGCATCATCACAGCATCATTACAGCATCATCACTGCATCATCACAGCATCATCACACCATCATCACAGCATCTTCTCAGCATCATCACTGCATCATTACAGCATCATCACTGCATCATCACAGCGCCATCACACCATCATCACTGCATCATCACAGCATCATCTGAGCTTCATCACAGTATCATTACTGCTTACTCACTGCATCATCACAGCATCATCACAGCATCATTAGAGCGTCATCACTGCATCATCACAGCTTCTTCACAGCATCATCACAGCATCATCACTGCATCATCACACCGTCATCACAGCATCATAACTGCATCATCACAGCATCATTACAGCATCATCACTGCATCATCACTGCATAATCACTGCATCATCACAGCATCTTCTCAGCATCATCACTGCATCATCACACCATCATCACTGCATCATCACAGCATCATCTGAGCTTCATCACAGTATCATTACTGCTTACTCACTGCATCATCACAGCGTCATCATAGCATCATCACTGCATCATCACAGCATCATCATAGCATCATCACTGCATCATTAGAGCGTCATCACTGAATCATCACAGTGTAATCGCAGCATCATCACTGCGTCATCACTGCGTCATCACAGCATAATCATCACTGCGACATCACACCATCATCACAGCATCATTACTGCATCATCACAGCATCATCACAGTGTCATCACAGCACCATCACTGCATCGCAAGAGCATCATCACACCATCATCACATCATCACTGCATCATAAAAACATAAACATAGTATTGTCACAGCAACAAAACATCATCATCGCGGCATCATCACTGCATCAACACATTATCATCACAGCGTTATCACTTCATAATCACTGCATCATCACACCATCATCACAATATCATCACAGTGTCATCACAGCATCATCACAACATAATCACTGCATCATCACAGTATCATCACTGCATCATCTCAGCATCATCACTGCATGATCACAGCAAAATCCCTGCATCATCACATCATCATCACTGCATCATCACAGCATCATCACAGCATCATCACACAATCATCACTGCATCATCACAGCATCATCACTGCATCATCACACCTTCATTACTGCATCATCACTGCAGAATCACTGCATCATCATACCATCATCACAGTGTCATCACAGCATCATCACTGCGTCATCACACCATCATCACTGCATCATCACTGCGTCATTATAGCATCATCACTGCATCATCTCTGCATGACCAGTGCATAATCACAGCATCATCGCATCAACTACACAACATCATCACAGTGTCATCACAGCATCATCCCTGCATAATCACAGCATAACCTGAGCATCATCACAGCATCATCACATAGTCATGGCATCATCATCACAGCATCATAACTGCGTCTTCACAGGGTCATCACTGCATCATCTCTGCATCATCACAGCATCATCTGAGCATCGTTACTGCTTTCTCACTGCATCATCACAGCATCATCTCTGCATCATCACTGCATCATCATAGCATCATCTCAGCATCATCACAGCATCATAATAGCACCATCACAGCATCATTAGAGCGTCAACACTGCATCATCACAGCGTCATCACAGCATCATCACAGCATCATCACTGCATATTCACTGCATCATCACACCATCATCACTGCATCAACACAGCGTCATCACTGCATCATCACAGTGTAATCGCAGCATCATCACTGCGTCTTCACTGCGTCATCACTGCATCATCACAGCATCATTACAGCATCATCACTGCATAATCACTGCATCATCACAGCATCATCAAAGCATCATCACAGCATCATCACTGCATCATCATAGCATCATCACTGCATCATCATAGCATCATCACACCATCATCACTGCATCATCACAGCATCATCACTGCGTCTTCACTGCGTCATCACTGCATCATCACAGCATCATCAAAGCATCATCACAGCATCATCATAGCATCATCATTGCATCATCACTGCATCATCATAGCATCATCACACCATCATCACTGCATCATCACAGCATCATCGCATGGTGAACACTGCATCATCACAGTATCATCACAACATAATCATAGCATAATCACAGCATCACCACTGCATCATCGCAGCGTCATCACAGCATCATCACTCCGTCATCACACCATCATCACAGCATCATCACTGCATCATCATTGCATCATCTCTGCATGACCAGTGCATCATCACAGCATCATCACATCAACTACACAACATCATCACAGTGTCATCACAGCATCATCACTGCATAATCACAGCATAACCTGAGCATCATCACAGCATCATAACTGCGTCTTCACAGCATCATCACTGCATCATCACTGCATCATCAGAGCATCATCACTGCATCATCAGAGCATACTCACTGCATCGTCACAGCATCATCATAGCATCATCACTGCATCATCACATAGTCATCGCATCATCATCACAGCATCATAACTGCGTCTTCACAGCGTCATCACTGCATCATCTCTGCATCATCGCAGCATCATCACTGCATCATCACAGCATCAACGCACCATCATCACTGCATCACAGCATCATCACAACATCATCACAGAGTCATCAAAGAATCATCACAGCATCATCACAATATCATCACAGAATCATCACAGCATCTTCTCAGCATCATCACAGCATCATTACTGCTTACTCTGCATCATCACAGCGCCATCACAGTTTCATCACTGCATCATCTCTGCATAATTACTGCATCATGACCGCATCATCACTGCATCATCACAGCATCTTCTCAGCATCATCACTGCATCAACACAGCGTCATCACTGCATCATCACTACATCATCACAGTGTAATCGCAGCATCATCACTGCGTCTTCACTGCGTCATCACTGCATCATCACAGCATCATTACAGCATCATCACTGCATAATCACTGCATCATCACAGCATCTTCTCAGCATCATCACTGCATCATCACACCATCATCACTGCATCATCACAGCATCATCTGAGCTTCATCACAGTATCATTACTGCTTACTCACTGCATCATCACAGCGTCATCATAGCATCATCACTGCATCATCACAGCATCATCATAGCATCATCACTGCATCATTAGAGCGTCATCACTGCATCATCACAGCGTCTTCACAGCATCATCACAGCATCATCACTGCATATTGACTGCATCATCACACCATCATCACTGCATCAACACAGCGTCATCACTGAATCATCACAGTGTAATCGCAGCATCATCACTGCGTCATCACTGCGTCATCACAGCATAATCATCACTGCGACATCACACCATCATCACAGCATCATTACTGCATCATCACAGCATCATCACAGTGTCATCACAGCACCATCACTGCATCACAAGAGCATCATCACACCATCATCACATCATCACTGCATCATAAAAACATAAACATAGTATTGTCACAGCAACAAAACATCATCATCGCGGCATCATCACTGCATCAACACATCATCATCACAGCGTTATCACTTCATAATCACTGCATCATCACACCATCATCACAATATCATCACAGTGTCATCACAGCATCATCACAACATAATCACTGCATCATCACAGTATCATCACTGCATCATCTCAGCATCATCACTGCATGATCACAGCAAAATCCCTGCATCATCACATCATCATCACTGCATCATCACAGCATCATCACAGCATCATCACACAATCATCACTGCATCATCACAGCATCATCACTGCATCATCACACCTTCATTACTGCATCATCACTGCAGAATCACTGCATCATCATACCATCATCACAGTGTCATCACAGCATCATCACTGCGTCATCACACCATCATCACTGCATCATCACTGCGTCATTATAGCATCATCACTGCATCATCTCTGCATGACCAGTGCATAATCACAGCATCATCGCATCAACTACACAACATCATCACAGTGTCATCACAGCATCATCCCTGCATAATCACAGCATAACCTGAGCATCATCACAGCATCATCACATAGTCATGGCATCATCATCACAGCATCATAACTGCGTCTTCACAGGGTCATCACTGCATCATCTCTGCATCATCACAGCATCATCTGAGCATCGTTACTGCTTTCTCACTGCATCATCACAGCATCATCTCTGCATCATCACTGCATCATCATAGCATCATCACTGCATCATCACAGCATCATAATAGCACCATCACAGCATCATTAGAGCGTCAACACTGCATCATCACAGCGTCATCACAGCGTCATCACAGCATCATCACAGCATCATCACTGCATATTCACTGCATCATCACACCATCATCACTGCGTCTTCACTGCGTCATCACTGCATCATCACAGCATCATTACAGCATCATCACTGCATAATCACTGCATCATCACAGCATCACCACTGCATCATCACTGCATCATCAAAGCATCATCACAGCATCATCGCTGCATCATCACAGCATCATCACTGCATCATCACAGCATCTTCTCAGCTACATCACAGCATCATTACTGCTTACTCACTGCATCATCACAGCGCCATCACAGTTTCACCACTGAATCATCACTGCATCATCTCTGCATAATTACTCCATCATCACAGCATCATCACTGCATCGTCACAGCATCTTCTCAGCATCATCACTGCATCATCATAGCATCATCACTGCATAATCACAGCATCATCACTGCATCATCATATAGTCATCACTGCATCATCTCTGCATCATCAGAGCATCATCACAGCGTCATCAAACCATCATCACAGCATTATCACGGCATCATCAGAGCATCTTCTCAGCATCATCACAGCATCATCACTGCATCATCACACCATCATCACAGCATCATTACACCATCATCACTGCATCATCACTGCATCATCACAGTATCTTCACAGCATCATCACAATATCATCACAGTGTTATCACAGCATCATCAAAGCATCATCACAGCATCATCATAGCATCATCACTGCATCATCATAGCATCATCACACCATCATCACTGCATCATCACAGTGTCATCACAGCATCATCACAGCATCATCGCATGGTGAACACTGCATCATCACAGTATCATCACAACATAATCATAGCATAATCACAGCATCACCACTGCATCATCACAGAATCATCACCGCATCATCAGAGCATCGTCACTGCATCATCTCTGCATGACCAGTGCATCATCACAGCATCATCACATCAACTACATAACATCATCACAGTGTCATCACAGCATCATAACTGCATCATCACATAGTCATGGCATCATCATCACAGCATCATAACTGCGTCTTCACAGCATCATCACTGCATCATCTCTGCATCATCACAGCATCATCAAAGCATCATCACAGCGTCATCACACCATCATCACAGCATTATCACGGCATCATCAGAGCATCTTCTCAGCATCATCACAGCATCATCACTGCATCATTACACCATCATCACTGCATCATCACTGCATCATCACAGTATCTTCACAGCATCATCACAATATCATCACAGTGTTATCACAGCATCATCAAAGCATCATCACAGCATCATCACTGCATCATCACTGCATCATCACAGCATCATCAAAGCATCATCACAGCATCATCATAGCATCATCACTGCATCATCACACCATCATCACTGCATCATCACAGTGTCATCACAGCATCATCACAGCATCATCGCATGGTGAACACTGCATCATCACAGTATCATCACAACATAATCATAGCAGAATCACAGCATCACCACTGCATCATCGCAGCGTCATCACAGCATCATCACTGCGTCATCACACCATCATCACAGCATCATCACCGCATCATCAGAGCATCGTCACTGCATCATCTCTGCATGACCAGTGCATCATCACAGCATCATCACATCAACTACATAACATCATCACAGTGTCATCACAGCATCATCACTGCATCATCACATAGTCATGGCATCATCATCACAGCATCATAACTGCGTCTTCACAGCATCATCACTGCATCATCTCTGCATCATCACAGCATCATCAAAGCATCATCACAGCGTCATCACACCATCATCACAGCATTATCACGGCATCATCAGAGCATCTTCTCAGCATCATCACAGCATCATCACTGCATCATTACACCATCATCACTGCATCATCACAGTATCTTCACAGCATCATCACAATATCATCACAGTGTTATCACAGCATCATCAAAGCATCATCACAGCATCATCATAGCATCATCACTGCATCATCACTGCATCATCACAGCATCATCAAAGCATCATCACAGCATCATCATAGCATCATCACTGCATCATCATAGCATCATCACTGCATCATCACAGTGTCATCACAGCATCATCACAGCATCATCGCATGGTGAACACTGCATCATCACAGTATCATCACAACATAATCATAGCAGAATCACAGCATCACCACTGCATCATCGCAGCGTCATCACAGCATCATCACTGCGTCATCACACCATCATCACAGCATCATCACCGCATCATCAGAGCATCGTCACTGCATCATCTCTGCATGACCAGTGCATCATCACAGCATCATCACATCAACTACATAACATCATCACAGTGTCATCACAGCATCATCACTGCATCATCACATAGTCATGGCATCATCATCACAGCATCATAACTGCGTCTTCACAGCATCATCACTGCATCATCTCTGCATCATCACAGCATCACCAAAGCATCATCACAGCGTCATCACACCATCATCACAGCATTATCACGGCATCATCAGAGCATCTTCTCAGCATCATCACAGCATCATCACTGCATCATCACAGCATCATTACACCATCATCAGAGCATCATCACAGTATCTTCACAGCATCATCACAATATCATCACAGTGTCATCACAGCGTCATCACACCATCATCACTGCATCATCACAGCATCATCACTGCATCATCACAGTATCATCACAGCATCATCACAATATCATCACAGTGTCATCACAGCATCATCACAACATAATCACTGCATCATCATATCATCATCACAGCATCATCACTGCATCTTCACACAATCATCACTGCATCATCACAGCATCATCACACCTTCATTACTGCATCATCACTGCAGAATCACTGCATCATCATACCATCATCACAGTGTCATCACTGCATCATCACAGCATAACCTGAGCATCATCACAGCATCATTACTGCGTCATCACTGCATCATCACAGCGTCATCACTGCATCATCAGAGCATCATCACATAGTCATGGCATCATCATCACAGCATCATAACTGCTTCTTCACAGGGTCATCACTGCATCATCTCTGCATCATCTGAGCATCGTTACTGCTTTCTCACTGCATCATCACAGCATCATCACAGCATCATCACTGCATCATCATAGCATCATCACTGCATCATCATAGCATCATCACACCATCATCACTGCATCATCACAGCATCATCACTGCGTCTTCACTGCGTCATCACTGCATCATCACAGCATCATCAAAGCATCATCACAGCATCATCATAGCATCATCATTGCATCATCACTGCATCATCATAGCATCATCACACCATCATCACTGCATCATCACAGCATCATCGCATGGTGAACACTGCATCATCACAGTATCATCACAACATAATCATAGCATAATCACAGCATCACCACTGCATCATCGCAGCGTCATCACAGCATCATCACTCCGTCATCACACCATCATCACAGCATCATCACTGCATCATCATTGCATCATCTCTGCATGACCAGTGCATCATCACAGCATCATCACATCAACTACACAACATCATCACAGTGTCATCACAGCATCATCACTGCATAATCACAGCATAACCTGAGCATCATCACAGCATCATAACTGCGTCTTCACAGCATCATCACTGCATCATCACTGCATCATCAGAGCATCATCACTGCATCATCAGAGCATACTCACTGCATCGTCACAGCATCATCATAGCATCATCACTGCATCATCACATAGTCATCGCATCATCATCACAGCATCATAACTGCGTCTTCACAGCGTCATCACTGCATCATCTCTGCATCATCGCAGCATCATCACTGCATCATCACAGCATCAACGCACCATCATCACTGCATCACAGCATCATCACAACATCATCACAGAGTCATCAAAGAATCATCACAGCATCATCACAATATCATCACAGAATCATCACAGCATCTTCTCAGCATCATCACAGCATCATTACTGCTTACTCTGCATCATCACAGCGCCATCACAGTTTCATCACTGCATCATCTCTGCATAATTACTGCATCATGACCGCATCATCACTGCATCATCACAGCATCTTCTCAGCATCATCACTGCATCAACACAGCGTCATCACTGCATCATCACTACATCATCACAGTGTAATCGCAGCATCATCACTGCGTCTTCACTGCGTCATCACTGCATCATCACAGCATCATTACAGCATCATCACTGCATAATCACTGCATCATCACAGCATCTTCTCAGCATCATCACTGCATCATCACACCATCATCACTGCATCATCACAGCATCATCTGAGCTTCATCACAGTATCATTACTGCTTACTCACTGCATCATCACAGCGTCATCATAGCATCATCACTGCATCATCACAGCATCATCATAGCATCATCACTGCATCATTAGAGCGTCATCACTGCATCATCACAGCGTCTTCACAGCATCATCACAGCATCATCACTGCATATTGACTGCATCATCACACCATCATCACTGCATCAACACAGCGTCATCACTGAATCATCACAGTGTAATCGCAGCATCATCACTGCGTCATCACTGCGTCATCACAGCATAATCATCACTGCGACATCACACCATCATCACAGCATCATTACTGCATCATCACAGCATCATCACAGTGTCATCACAGCACCATCACTGCATCACAAGAGCATCATCACACCATCATCACATCATCACTGCATCATAAAAACATAAACATAGTATTGTCACAGCAACAAAACATCATCATCGCGGCATCATCACTGCATCAACACATCATCATCACAGCGTTATCACTTCATAATCACTGCATCATCACACCATCATCACAATATCATCACAGTGTCATCACAGCATCATCACAACATAATCACTGCATCATCACAGTATCATCACTGCATCATCTCAGCATCATCACTGCATGATCACAGCAAAATCCCTGCATCATCACATCATCATCACTGCATCATCACAGCATCATCACAGCATCATCACAACATCATCACTGCATCATCACAGCATCATCACTGCATCATCACACCTTCATTACTGCATCATCACTGCAGAATCACTGCATCATCATACCATCATCACAGTGTCATCACAGCATCATCACTGCGTCATCACACCATCATCACTGCATCATCACTGCGTCATTATAGCATCATCACTGCATCATCTCTGCATGACCAGTGCATAATCACAGCATCATCGCATCAACTACACAACATCATCACAGTGTCATCACAGCATCATCCCTGCATAATCACAGCATAACCTGAGCATCATCACAGCATCATCACATAGTCATGGCATCATCATCACAGCATCATAACTGCGTCTTCACAGGGTCATCACTGCATCATCTCTGCATCATCACAGCATCATCTGAGCATCGTTACTGCTTTCTCACTGCATCATCACAGCATCATCTCTGCATCATCACTGCATCATCATAGCATCATCACTGCATCATCACAGCATCATAATAGCACCATCACAGCATCATTAGAGCGTCAACACTGCATCATCACAGCGTCATCACAGCGTCATCACAGCATCATCACAGCATCATCACTGCATATTCACTGCATCATCACACCATCATCACTGCGTCTTCACTGCGTCATCACTGCATCATCACAGCATCATTACAGCATCATCACTGCATAATCACTGCATCATCACAGCATCACCACTGCATCATCACTGCATCATCAAAGCATCATCACAGCATCATCGCTGCATCATCACAGCATCATCACTGCATCATCACAGCATCTTCTCAGCTACATCACAGCATCATTACTGCTTACTCACTGCATCATCACAGCGCCATCACAGTTTCACCACTGAATCATCACTGCATCATCTCTGCATAATTACTCCATCATCACAGCATCATCACTGCATCGTCACAGCATCTTCTCAGCATCATCACTGCATCATCATAGCATCATCACTGCATAATCACAGCATCATCACTGCATCATCATATAGTCATCACTGCATCATCTCTGCATCATCAGAGCATCATCACAGCGTCATCAAACCATCATCACAGCATTATCACGGCATCATCAGAGCATCTTCTCAGCATCATCACAGCATCATCACTGCATCATCACACCATCATCACAGCATCATTACACCATCATCACTGCATCATCACTGCATCATCACAGTATCTTCACAGCATCATCACAATATCATCACAGTGTTATCACAGCATCATCAAAGCATCATCACAGCATCATCATAGCATCATCACTGCATCATCATAGCATCATCACACCATCATCACTGCATCATCACAGTGTCATCACAGCATCATCACAGCATCATCGCATGGTGAACACTGCATCATCACAGTATCATCACAACATAATCATAGCATAATCACAGCATCACCACTGCATCATCACAGCATCATCACCGCATCATCAGAGCATCGTCACTGCATCATCTCTGCATGACCAGTGCATCATCACAGCATCATCACATCAACTACATAACATCATCACAGTGTCATCACAGCATCATAACTGCATCATCACATAGTCATGGCATCATCATCACAGCATCATAACTGCGTCTTCACAGCATCATCACTGCATCATCTCTGCATCATCACAGCATCATCAAAGCATCATCACAGCGTCATCACACCATCATCACAGCATTATCACGGCATCATCAGAGCATCTTCTCAGCATCATCACAGCATCATCACTGCATCATTACACCATCATCACTGCATCATCACTGCATCATCACAGTATCTTCACAGCATCATCACAATATCATCACAGTGTTATCACAGCATCATCAAAGCATCATCACAGCATCATCACTGCATCATCACTGCATCATCACAGCATCATCAAAGCATCATCACAGCATCATCATAGCATCATCACTGCATCATCACACCATCATCACTGCATCATCACAGTGTCATCACAGCATCATCACAGCATCATCGCATGGTGAACACTGCATCATCACAGTATCATCACAACATAATCATAGCAGAATCACAGCATCACCACTGCATCATCGCAGCGTCATCACAGCATCATCACTGCGTCATCACACCATCATCACAGCATCATCACCGCATCATCAGAGCATCGTCACTGCATCATCTCTGCATGACCAGTGCATCATCACAGCATCATCACATCAACTACATAACATCATCACAGTGTCATCACAGCATCATCACTGCATCATCACATAGTCATGGCATCATCATCACAGCATCATAACTGCGTCTTCACAGCATCATCACTGCATCATCTCTGCATCATCACAGCATCATCAAAGCATCATCACAGCGTCATCACACCATCATCACAGCATTATCACGGCATCATCAGAGCATCTTCTCAGCATCATCACAGCATCATCACTGCATCATTACACCATCATCACTGCATCATCACAGTATCTTCACAGCATCATCACAATATCATCACAGTGTTATCACAGCATCATCAAAGCATCATCACAGCATCATCATAGCATCATCACTGCATCATCACTGCATCATCACAGCATCATCAAAGCATCATCACAGCATCATCATAGCATCATCACTGCATCATCACACCATCATCACTGCATCATCACAGTGTCATCACAGCATCATCACAGCATCATCGCATGGTGAACACTGCATCATCACAGTATCATCACAACATAATCATAGCAGAATCACAGCATCACCACTGCATCATCGCAGCGTCATCACAGCATCATCACTGCGTCATCACACCATCATCACAGCATCATCACCGCATCATCAGAGCATCGTCACTGCATCATCTCTGCATGACCAGTGCATCATCACAGCATCATCACATCAACTACATAACATCATCACAGTGTCATCACAGCATCATCACTGCATCATCACATAGTCATGGCATCATCATCACAGCATCATAACTGCGTCTTCACAGCATCATCACTGCATCATCTCTGCATCATCACAGCATCACCAAAGCATCATCACAGCGTCATCACACCATCATCACAGCATTATCACGGCATCATCAGAGCATCTTCTCAGCATCATCACAGCATCATCACTGCATCATCACAGCATCATTACACCATCATCAGAGCATCATCACAGTATCTTCACAGCATCATCACAATATCATCACAGTGTCATCACAGCGTCATCACACCATCATCACTGCATCATCACAGCATCATCACTGCATCATCACAGTATCATCACAGCATCATCACAATATCATCACAGTGTCATCACAGCATCATCACAACATAATCACTGCATCATCATATCATCATCACAGCATCATCACTGCATCTTCACACAATCATCACTGCATCATCACAGCATCATCACACCTTCATTACTGCATCATCACTGCAGAATCACTGCATCATCATACCATCATCACAGTGTCATCACTGCATCATCACAGCATAACCTGAGCATCATCACAGCATCATTACTGCATCATCACTGCATCATCACAGCGTCATCACTGCATCATCAGAGCATCATCACATAGTCATGGCATCATCATCACAGCATCATAACTGCTTCTTCACAGGGTCATCACTGCATCATCTCTGCATCATCTGAGCATCGTTACTGCTTTCTCACTGCATCATCACAGCATCATCTCTGCATCATCACTGCATCATCATAGCATCATCACAGCATCATAATAGCACCATCACAGCATCATTAGAGCGTCATCACTGCATCATCACAGCGTCATCACAGCATCATCACAGCATCATCACTGCATATTCACTGCATCATCACACCATCATCACTGCATCAACACAGCGTCATCACTGCATCATCACTGCATCATCACATTGTAATTGCAGCATCATCACTGCGTCTTCACTGCGTCATCACTGCATCATCAAAGCATCATCACTGCATTACCACCGCATCATTTCAGCATCATCACTGCATCATCACAGCATCTTCTCAGCATCATCACTGCATCATCACAGCATCATCACTGCGTCATCAGACCATCATCTCAGCAGCATCACTGCATCATCACTGCATCATCTCTGCATGACCAGTGCATCATCACAGCATCATCACATCAACTACACAACATCATCACAGTGTCATCACAGCATCATCACTGCATAATCACAGCATAACCTGAGCATCATCACAGCATCATTACTGCATCATCACTGCATCATCACAGCATCATCACTGCATCATCAGAGCATCATCACTGCATCATCAGAGCATACTCACTGCATCATCACAGCGTCACCACAGTATCATCACTGCATCATCAGAGCATCATCACTGCATCATCAGAGCATACTCACTGCATCGTCACAGCATCATCATAGCATCATCACATAGTCATCGCATCATCATCACAGCATCATAACTGCGTCTTCACAGCGTCATCACTGCATCATCTCTGCATCATCACAGCATCATCACTGCAGCATCACTGCATCATCACAGCATCATCTGAGCATCGTTACTGCTTTCTCACTGCATCATCACAGCATCATCTCTGCATCATCACTGCATCATCACAGCATCATAATAGCACCATCACAGTATCATTAGAGCGTCATCACTGCATCATCACAGCGTCATCACAGCATCATCACTGCATATTCACTGCATCATCACACCATCATCACTGCATCATCACATTGTAATCGGAGCATCATCACTGCGTCTTCACTGCGTCATCACTGCATCATCAAAGCATCATCACTGCATTACCACCGCATCATTTCAGCATCATCACAGCATCATCACAGCATCATCACAGCATCATCACTGCGTCATCAGACCATCATCTCAGCAGCATCACTGCATCATCACAGCATCATCACTGCATCATCTCTGCATGATCAATGCATCATCACAGCATCATCACATCAACTACACAACATCATTGCAGTGTCATCACAGCGTCATCACTGCATGATCACAGCATAATCTGAGCATCATCACAGCATCATTACTGCATCATCAGAGAATCATCACTGCATAGTCACAGCATCATCACACCATCATAACAGCATCATCACACCATCATCACAGCATCATCTGAGCATCATCATTGCATAATCACTGCATCATCACAGCATCTTCTCAGCATCATCACAGCATCATTACTGCTTACTCACTGCATCATCACAGCGCCATCACATTTTCATCAGTGCATCATCACTGCATCATCTCTGCATAATTACTGCATCATCACAGCATCTTCTCAGCATCATCACTGCATCATAATAGCATCATCACTGCATCATCACTGCATCATCACAGCATCATCAAAGCATCATCACAGCATCATCATAGCATCATCACTACATCATCACTGCATCATCATAGCATCATCACACCATCATCACTGCATCATCACAGTATCATCACAGCATCATCATAGCATAATCACAGCATCACCACTGCATCATCGCAGCGTCATCACAGCATCATCACTGCGTCATCACACCATCATCACAGCATCATCACTGCATCATCAGAGCATCATCACTGCATCATCTCTGCATGACCAGTGCATCATCACAGCATCATCACATCAACTACACAACATCATCACAGTGTCATCACAGCATCATCACAGCATAACCTGAGCATCATCACAGCATCATTACTGCATCATCACTGCATCATCACAGCGTCATCACAGTATCATCACTGCATCATCAGAGCATACTCACTGCATCGTCACAGCATCATCATAGCATCATCACTGCATCATCAGAGCATCATCAGAGCATACTCACTGCATCGTCACAGCATCATCATAGCATCATCACATAGTCATCGCATCATCATCACAGCATCATAACTGCGTCTTCACAGGGTCATCACTGCATCATCTCTGCATCATCACAGCATCATCACTGCAGCATCACTGCATCATCTGAGCATCGTTACTGCTTTCTCACTGCATCATCACAGCATCATCTCTGCATCATCACTGCATCATCATAGCATCATCACAGCATCATCACTGCACCATCACACCATCATCACAGCATCATCACTGCATCATCACACCATCACCACTGCATCATCACAGCATCATCACTACATCACCGCAGCATCATCACAGCATCATCACAGCATAATCACAGCATAATCACAGCATCATCACTGCATCTTCTCAGCATCATCACAGCATTATCACTGCATGGTCACAGCATCATCAATGCATCATCACAGCATCATCGCAGCATCATCAATGCATCATCACAGCATCATTGCAGCTTCATCACTGCATCATCACCTTGTCATTACAACGTCATCACTGTGTTATCACATCGTCATCACTGCATCATCACTGCGACATCACACCATCATCACAACATCATCACTGCATCATCACTGCGACATCACACCGTCATCACAGCATCATAACTGCATCATCACAGCATCATTACAGCATCATCACTGCATCATCACAGCATCATCACACCATCATCACAGCATCTTCTCAGCATCATCACTGCATCATTACAGCATCATCACTGCATCATCACAGCGCCATCACACCATCATCACTGCATCATCACAGCATCATCTGAGCTTCATCACAGTATCATTACTGCTTACTCACTGCATCATCACAGCATCATCACAGCATCATTAGAGCGTCATCACTGCATCATCACAGCTTCTTCACAGCATCATCACAGCATCATCACTGCATCATCACACCTTCATTACTGCATCATCACTGCAGAATCACTGCATCATCATACCATCATCACAGTGTCATCACAGCATCATCACTGCGTCATCACACCATCATCACTGCATCATCACTGCGTCATTATAGCATCATCACTGCATCATCTCTGCATGACCAGTGCATAATCACAGCATCATCGCATCAACTACACAACATCATCACAGTGTCATCACAGCATCATCCCTGCATAATCACAGCATAACCTGAGCATCATCACAGCATCATCACATAGTCATGGCATCATCATCACAGCATCATAACTGCGTCTTCACAGGGTCATCACTGCATCATCTCTGCATCATCACAGCATCATCTGAGCATCGTTACTGCTTTCTCACTGCATCATCACAGCATCATCTCTGCATCACCACTGCATCATCATAGCATCATCACTGCATCATCACAGCATCATAATAGCACCATCACAGCATCATTAGAGCGTCAACACTGCATCATCACAGCGTCATCACAGCGTCATCACAGCATCATCACAGCATCATCACTGCATATTCACTGCATCATCACACCATCATCACTGCATCAACACAGCGTCATCACTGCATCATCACAGTGTAATCGCAGCATCATCACTGCGTCTTCACTGCGTCATCACTGCATCATCACAGCATCATTACAGCATCATCACTGCATAATCACTGCATCATCACAGCATCACCACTGCATCATCACTGCATCATCAAAGCATCATCACAGCATCATCGCTGCATCATCACAGCATCATCACTGCATCATCACAGCATCTTCTCAGCTACATCACAGCATCATTACTGCTTACTCACTGCATCATCACAGCGCCATCACAGTTTCACCACTGAATCATCACTGCATCATCTCTGCATAATTACTCCATCATCACAGCATCATCACTGCATCGTCACAGCATCTTCTCAGCATCATCACTGCATCATCATAGCATCATCACTGCATAATCACAGCATCATCACTGCATCATCATATAGTCATCACTGCATCATCTCTGCATCATCAGAGCATCATCACAGCGTCATCAAACCATCATCACAGCATTATCACGGCATCATCAGAGCATCTTCTCAGCATCATCACAGCATCATCACTGCATCATCACACCATCATCACAGCATCATTACACCATCATCACTGCATCATCACTGCATCATCACAGTATCTTCACAGCATCATCACAATATCATCACAGTGTTATCACAGCATCATCAAAGCATCATCACAGCATCATCATAGCATCATCACTGCATCATCATAGCATCATCACACCATCATCACTGCATCATCACAGTGTCATCACAGCATCATCACAGCATCATCGCATGGTGAACACTGCATCATCACAGTATCATCACAACATAATCATAGCATAATCACAGCATCACCACTGCATCATCACAGAATCATCACCGCATCATCAGAGCATCGTCACTGCATCATCTCTGCATGACCAGTGCATCATCACAGCATCATCACATCAACTACATAACATCATCACAGTGTCATCACAGCATCATCACAGCATTATCACGGCATCATCAGAGCATCTTCTCAGCATCATCACTGCATCATCACTGCATCATCACTGCATCATCACTGCATCATCACAGCATCATCAAAGCATCATCACAGCATCATCATAGCATCATCACTGCATCATCATAGCATCATCACACCATCATCACTGCATCATCACAGTGTCATCACAGCATCATCGCATGGTGAACACTGCATCATCACAGTATCATCACAACATAATCATAGCAGAATCACAGCATCACCACTGCATCATCGCAGCGTCATCACAGCATCATCACTGCGTCATCACACCATCATCACAGCATCATCACCGCATCATCAGAGCATCGTCACTGCATCATCTCTGCATGACCAGTGCATCATCACAGCATCATCACATCAACTACATAACATCATCACAGTGTCATCACAGCATCATCACTGCATCATCACATAGTCATGGCATCATCATCACAGCATCATAACTGCGTCTTCACAGCATCATCACTGCATCATCTCTGCATCATCACAGCATCACCAAAGCATCATCACAGCGTCATCACACCATCATCACAGCATTATCACGGCATCATCAGAGCATCTTCTCAGCATCATCACTGCATCATCACTGCATCATCACAGCATCATCACTGCATCATCACAGTATCATCACAGCATCATCACAATATCATCACAGTGTCATCACAGCATCATCACAACATAATCACTGCATCATCATATCATCATCACAGCATCATCACTGCATCTTCACACAATCATCACTGCATCATCACAGCATCATCACACCTTCATTACTGCATCATCACTGCAGAATCACTGCATCATCATACCATCATCACAGTGTCATCACTGCATCATCACAGCATAACCTGAGCATCATCACAGCATCATTACTGCATCATCACTGCATCATCACAGCGTCATCACTGCATCATCAGAGCATCATCACATAGTCATGGCATCATCATCACAGCATCATAACTGCTTCTTCACAGGGTCATCACTGCATCATCTCTGCATCATCTGAGCATCGTTACTGCTTTCTCACTGCATCATCACAGCATCATCTCTGCATCATCACTGCATCATCATAGCATCATCACAGCATCATAATAGCACCATCACAGCATCATTAGAGCGTCATCACTGCATCATCACAGCGTCATCACAGCATCATCACAGCATCATCACTGCATATTCACTGCATCATCACACCATCATCACTGCATCAACACAGCGTCATCACTGCATCATCACTGCATCATCACATTGTAATTGCAGCATCATCACTGCGTCTTCACTGCGTCATCACTGCATCATCAAAGCATCATCACTGCATTACCACCGCATCATTTCAGCATCATCACTGCATCATCACAGCATCTTCTCAGCATCATCACTGCATCATCACAGCATCATCACTGCGTCATCAGACCATCATCTCAGCAGCATCACTGCATCATCACTGCATCATCTCTGCATGATCAATGCATCATCACAGCATCATCACATCAACTACACATCATTGCAGTGTCATCACAGCGTCATCACTGCATGATCACAGCATAATCTGAGCATCATCACAGCATCATTACTGCATCATCAGAGAATCATCACTGCATAGTCACAGCATCATCACACCATCATAACAGCATCATCACACCATCATCACAGCATCACCTGAGCATCATCACTGCATAATCACTGCATCATCACTGCATAATCACAGCATCACCACTGCATCATCGCAGCGTCATCACAGCATCATCAATGCGTCATCACACCATCATCACAGCATCATCACTGCATCATCTCTGCATGACCAGTGCATCATCACAGCATCATCACATCAACTACACAACATCATCACAGTGTCATCACAGCATCATCACTGCATAATCACAGCATAACCTGAGCATCATCACAGCATCATTACTGCATCATCACTGCATCATCACAGCATCATCACTGCATCATCAGAGCATCATCACTGCATCATCAGAGCATACTCACTGCATCATCACAGCGTCACCACAGTATCATCACTGCATCATCAGAGCATCATCACTGCATCATCAGAGCATACTCACTGCATCGTCACAGCATCATCATAGCATCATCACATAGTCATCGCATCATCATCACAGCATCATAACTGCGTCTTCACAGCGTCATCACTGCATCATCTCTGCATCATCACAGCATCATCACTGCAGCATCACTGCATCATCACAGCATCATCTGAGCATCGTTACTGCTTTCTCACTGCATCATCACAGCATCATCTCTGCATCATCACTGCATCATCACAGCATCATAATAGCACCATCACAGTATCATTAGAGCGTCATCACTGCATCATCACAGCGTCATCACAGCATCATCACTGCATATTCACTGCATCATCACACCATCATCACTGCATCATCACATTGTAATCGGAGCATCATCACTGCGTCTTCACTGCGTCATCACTGCATCATCAAAGCATCATCACTGCATTACCACCACATCATTTCAGCATCATCACAGCATCATCACAGCATCATCACAGCATCATCACTGCGTCATCAGACCATCATCTCAGCAGCATCACTGCATCATCACAGCATCATCACTGCATCATCTCTGCATGATCAATGCATCATCACAGCATCATCACATCAACTACACAACATCATTGCAGTGTCATCACAGCGTCATCACTGCATGATCACAGCATAATCTGAGCATCATCACAGCATCATTACTGCATCATCAGAGAATCATCACTGCATAGTCACAGCATCATCACACCATCATAACAGCATCATCACACCATCATCACAGCATCATCTGAGCATCATCATTGCATAATCACTGCATCATCACAGCATCTTCTCAGCATCATCACAGCATCATTACTGCTTACTCACTGCATCATCACAGCGCCATCACATTTTCATCAGTGCACCATCACTGCATCATCTCTGCATAGTTACTGCATCATCACAGCATCTTCTCAGCATCATCACTGCATCATAATAGCATCATCACTGCATCATCACTGCATCATCACAGCATCATCAAAGCATCATCACAGCATCATCATAGCATCATCACTGCATCATCACTGCATCATCATAGCATCATCACACCATCATCACTGCATCATCACAGTATCATCACAGCATCATCATAGCATAATCACAGCATCACCACTGCATCACCGCAGCGTCATCACAGCATCATCACTGCGTCATCACACCATCATCACAGCATCATCACTGCATCATCAGAGCATCATCACTGCATCATCTCTGCATGACCAGTGCATCATCACAGCATCATCACATCAACTACACAACATCATCACAGTGTCATCACAGCATCATCACAGCATAACCTGAGCATCATCACAGCATCATTACTGCATCATCACTGCATCATCACAGCGTCATCACAGTATCATCACTGCATCATCACTGCATCATCAGAGCATACTCACTGCATCGTCACAGCATCATCATAGCATCATCACTGCATCATCAGAGCATCATCACTGCATCATCACTGCATCATCAGAGCATACTCACTGCATCGTCACAGCATCATCAGAGCATCATCACATAGTCATCGCATCATCATCACAGCATCATAACTGCGTCTTCACAGGGTCATCACTGCATCATCTCTGCATCATCACAGCATCATCACTGCAGCATCACTGCATCATCTGAGCATCGTTACTGCTTTCTCACTGCATCATCACAGCATCATCTCTGCATCATCACTGCATCATCATAGCATCATCTCAGCATCATCACAGCATCATCACTGCACCATCACACCATCATCACAGCATCATCACTGCATCATCACACCATCACCACTGCATCATCACAGCATCATCACTACATCACCGCAGCATCATCACAGCATAATCACAGCATAATCACAGCATCATCACTGCATCTTCTCAGCATCATCACAGCATTATCACTGCATGGTCACAGCATCATCAATGCATCATCACAGCATCATCGCAGCATCATCAATGCATCATCACAGCATCATTGCAGCTTCATCACTGCATCATCACCTTGTCATTACAACGTCATCACTGTGTTATCACATCGTCATCACTGCATCATCACTGCGACATCACACCATCATCACAACATCATCACTGCATCATCACTGCGACATCACACCGTCATCACAGCATCATAACTGCATCATCACAGCATCATTACAGCATCATCACTGCATCATCACAGCATCATCACACCATCATCACAGCATCTTCTCAGCATCATCACTGCATCATTACAGCATCATCACTGCATCATCACAGCGCCATCACACCATCATCACTGCATCATCACAGCATCATCTGAGCTTCATCACAGTATCATTACTGCTTACTCACTGCATCATCACAGCATCATCACAGCATCATTAGAGCGTCATCACTGCATCATCACAGCTTCTTCACAGCATCATCACAGCATCATCACTGCATCATCACACCGTCATCACAGCATCATAACTGCATCATCACAGCATCATTACAGCATCATCACTGCATCATCACTGCATAATCACTGCATCATCACAGCATCTTCTCAGCATCATCACTGCATCATCACACCATCATCACTGCATCATCACAGCATCATCTGAGCTTCATCACAGTATCATTACTGCTTACTCACTGCATCATCACAGCGTCATCATAGCATCATCACTGCATCATCACAGCATCATCATAGCATCATCACTGCATCATTAGAGCGTCATCACTGAATCATCACAGTGTAATCGCAGCATCATCACTGCGTCATCACTGCGTCATCACAGCATAATCATCACTGCGACATCACACCATCATCACAGCATCATTACTGCATCATCACAGCATCATCACAGTGTCATCACAGCACCATCACTGCATCGCAAGAGCATCATCACACCATCATCACATCATCACTGCATCATAAAAACATAAACATAGTATTGTCACAGCAACAAAACATCATCATCGCGGCATCATCACTGCATCAACACATTATCATCACAGCGTTATCACTTCATAATCACTGCATCATCACACCATCATCACAATATCATCACAGTGTCATCACAGCATCATCACAACATAATCACTGCATCATCACAGTATCATCACTGCATCATCTCAGCATCATCACTGCATGATCACAGCAAAATCCCTGCATCATCACATCATCATCACTGCATCATCACAGCATCATCACAGCATCATCACACAATCATCACTGCATCATCACAGCATCATCACTGCATCATCACACCTTCATTACTGCATCATCACTGCAGAATCACTGCATCATCATACCATCATCACAGTGTCATCACAGCATCATCACTGCGTCATCACACCATCATCACTGCATCATCACTGCGTCATTATAGCATCATCACTGCATCATCTCTGCATGACCAGTGCATAATCACAGCATCATCGCATCAACTACACAACATCATCACAGTGTCATCACAGCATCATCCCTGCATAATCACAGCATAACCTGAGCATCATCACAGCATCATCACATAGTCATGGCATCATCATCACAGCATCATAACTGCGTCTTCACAGGGTCATCACTGCATCATCTCTGCATCATCACAGCATCATCTGAGCATCGTTACTGCTTTCTCACTGCATCATCACAGCATCATCTCTGCATCATCACTGCATCATCATAGCATCATCTCAGCATCATCACAGCATCATAATAGCACCATCACAGCATCATTAGAGCGTCAACACTGCATCATCACAGCGTCATCACAGCATCATCACAGCATCATCACTGCATATTCACTGCATCATCACACCATCATCACTGCATCAACACAGCGTCATCACTGCATCATCACAGTGTAATCGCAGCATCATCACTGCGTCTTCACTGCGTCATCACTGCATCATCACAGCATCATTACAGCATCATCACTGCATAATCACTGCATCATCACAGCATCACCACTGCATCATCAAAGCATCATCACAGCATCATCACTGCATCATCATAGCATCATCACTGCATCATCATAGCATCATCACACCATCATCACTGCATCATCACAGCATCATCACTGCGTCTTCACTGCGTCATCACTGCATCATCACAGCATCATCAAAGCATCATCACAGCATCATCATAGCATCATCATTGCATCATCACTGCATCATCATAGCATCATCACACCATCATCACTGCATCATCACAGCATCATCGCATGGTGAACACTGCATCATCACAGTATCATCACAACATAATCATAGCATAATCACAGCATCACCACTGCATCATCGCAGCGTCATCACAGCATCATCACTCCGTCATCACACCATCATCACAGCATCATCACTGCATCATCATTGCATCATCTCTGCATGACCAGTGCATCATCACAGCATCATCACATCAACTACACAACATCATCACAGTGTCATCACAGCATCATCACAGCATAACCTGAGCATCATCACAGCATCATAACTGCGTCTTCACAGCATCATCACTGCATCATCACTGCATCATCAGAGCATCATCACTGCATCATCAGAGCATACTCACTGCATCGTCACAGCATCATCATAGCATCATCACTGCATCATCACATAGTCATCGCATCATCATCACAGCATCATAACTGCGTCTTCACAGCGTCATCACTGCATCATCTCTGCATCATCGCAGCATCATCACTGCATCATCACAGCATCAACGCACCATCATCACTGCATCACAGCATCATCACAACATCATCACAGAGTCATCAAAGAATCATCACAGCATCATCACAATATCATCACAGAATCATCACAGCATCTTCTCAGCATCATCACAGCATCATTACTGCTTACTCTGCATCATCACAGCGCCATCACAGTTTCATCACTGCATCATCTCTGCATAATTACTGCATCATGACCGCATCATCACTGCATCATCACAGCATCTTCTCAGCATCATCACTGCATCAACACAGCGTCATCACTGCATCATCACTACATCATCACAGTGTAATCGCAGCATCATCACTGCGTCTTCACTGCGTCATCACTGCATCATCACAGCATCATTACAGCATCATCACTGCATAATCACTGCATCATCACAGCATCTTCTCAGCATCATCACTGCATCATCACACCATCATCACTGCATCATCACAGCATCATCTGAGCTTCATCACAGTATCATTACTGCTTACTCACTGCATCATCACAGCGTCATCATAGCATCATCACTGCATCATCACAGCATCATCATAGCATCATCACTGCATCATTAGAGCGTCATCACTGCATCATCACAGCGTCTTCACAGCATCATCACAGCATCATCACTGCATATTGACTGCATCATCACACCATCATCACTGCATCAACACAGCGTCATCACTGAATCATCACAGTGTAATCGCAGCATCATCACTGCGTCATCACTGCGTCATCACAGCATAATCATCACTGCGACATCACACCATCATCACAGCATCATTACTGCATCATCACAGCATCATCACAGTGTCATCACAGCACCATCACTGCATCACAAGAGCATCATCACACCATCATCACATCATCACTGCATCATAAAAACATAAACATAGTATTGTCACAGCAACAAAACATCATCATCGCGGCATCATCACTGCATCAACACATCATCATCACAGCGTTATCACTTCATAATCACTGCATCATCACACCATCATCACAATATCATCACAGTGTCATCACAGCATCATCACAACATAATCACTGCATCATCACAGTATCATCACTGCATCATCTCAGCATCATCACTGCATGATCACAGCAAAATCCCTGCATCATCACATCATCATCACTGCATCATCACAGCATCATCACAGCATCATCACAACATCATCACTGCATCATCACAGCATCATCACTGCATCATCACACCTTCATTACTGCATCATCACTGCAGAATCACTGCATCATCATACCATCATCACAGTGTCATCACAGCATCATCACTGCGTCATCACACCATCATCACTGCATCATCACTGCGTCATTATAGCATCATCACTGCATCATCTCTGCATGACCAGTGCATAATCACAGCATCATCGCATCAACTACACAACATCATCACAGTGTCATCACAGCATCATCCCTGCATAATCACAGCATAACCTGAGCATCATCACAGCATCATCACATAGTCATGGCATCATCATCACAGCATCATAACTGCGTCTTCACAGGGTCATCACTGCATCATCTCTGCATCATCACAGCATCATCTGAGCATCGTTACTGCTTTCTCACTGCATCATCACAGCATCATCTCTGCATCATCACTGCATCATCATAGCATCATCACTGCATCATCACAGCATCATAATAGCACCATCACAGCATCATTAGAGCGTCAACACTGCATCATCACAGCGTCATCACAGCGTCATCACAGCATCATCACAGCATCATCACTGCATATTCACTGCATCATCACACCATCATCACTGCGTCTTCACTGCGTCATCACTGCATCATCACAGCATCATTACAGCATCATCACTGCATAATCACTGCATCATCACAGCATCACCACTGCATCATCACTGCATCATCAAAGCATCATCACAGCATCATCGCTGCATCATCACAGCATCATCACTGCATCATCACAGCATCTTCTCAGCTACATCACAGCATCATTACTGCTTACTCACTGCATCATCACAGCGCCATCACAGTTTCACCACTGAATCATCACTGCATCATCTCTGCATAATTACTCCATCATCACAGCATCATCACTGCATCGTCACAGCATCTTCTCAGCATCATCACTGCATCATCATAGCATCATCACTGCATAATCACAGCATCATCACTGCATCATCATATAGTCATCACTGCATCATCTCTGCATCATCAGAGCATCATCACAGCGTCATCAAACCATCATCACAGCATTATCACGGCATCATCAGAGCATCTTCTCAGCATCATCACAGCATCATCACTGCATCATCACACCATCATCACAGCATCATTACACCATCATCACTGCATCATCACTGCATCATCACAGTATCTTCACAGCATCATCACAATATCATCACAGTGTTATCACAGCATCATCAAAGCATCATCACAGCATCATCATAGCATCATCACTGCATCATCATAGCATCATCACACCATCATCACTGCATCATCACAGTGTCATCACAGCATCATCACAGCATCATCGCATGGTGAACACTGCATCATCACAGTATCATCACAACATAATCATAGCATAATCACAGCATCACCACTGCATCATCACAGCATCATCACCGCATCATCAGAGCATCGTCACTGCATCATCTCTGCATGACCAGTGCATCATCACAGCATCATCACATCAACTACATAACATCATCACAGTGTCATCACAGCATCATAACTGCATCATCACATAGTCATGGCATCATCATCACAGCATCATAACTGCGTCTTCACAGCATCATCACTGCATCATCTCTGCATCATCACAGCATCATCAAAGCATCATCACAGCGTCATCACACCATCATCACAGCATTATCACGGCATCATCAGAGCATCTTCTCAGCATCATCACAGCATCATCACTGCATCATTACACCATCATCACTGCATCATCACTGCATCATCACAGTATCTTCACAGCATCATCACAATATCATCACAGTGTTATCACAGCATCATCAAAGCATCATCACAGCATCATCACTGCATCATCACTGCATCATCACAGCATCATCAAAGCATCATCACAGCATCATCATAGCATCATCACTGCATCATCACACCATCATCACTGCATCATCACAGTGTCATCACAGCATCATCACAGCATCATCGCATGGTGAACACTGCATCATCACAGTATCATCACAACATAATCATAGCAGAATCACAGCATCACCACTGCATCATCGCAGCGTCATCACAGCATCATCACTGCGTCATCACACCATCATCACAGCATCATCACCGCATCATCAGAGCATCGTCACTGCATCATCTCTGCATGACCAGTGCATCATCACAGCATCATCACATCAACTACATAACATCATCACAGTGTCATCACAGCATCATCACTGCATCATCACATAGTCATGGCATCATCATCACAGCATCATAACTGCGTCTTCACAGCATCATCACTGCATCATCTCTGCATCATCACAGCATCATCAAAGCATCATCACAGCGTCATCACACCATCATCACAGCATTATCACGGCATCATCAGAGCATCTTCTCAGCATCATCACAGCATCATCACTGCATCATTACACCATCATCACTGCATCATCACAGTATCTTCACAGCATCATCACAATATCATCACAGTGTTATCACAGCATCATCAAAGCATCATCACAGCATCATCATAGCATCATCACTGCATCATCACTGCATCATCACAGCATCATCAAAGCATCATCACAGCATCATCATAGCATCATCACTGCATCATCACACCATCATCACTGCATCATCACAGTGTCATCACAGCATCATCACAGCATCATCGCATGGTGAACACTGCATCATCACAGTATCATCACAACATAATCATAGCAGAATCACAGCATCACCACTGCATCATCGCAGCGTCATCACAGCATCATCACTGCGTCATCACACCATCATCACAGCATCATCACCGCATCATCAGAGCATCGTCACTGCATCATCTCTGCATGACCAGTGCATCATCACAGCATCATCACATCAACTACATAACATCATCACAGTGTCATCACAGCATCATCACTGCATCATCACATAGTCATGGCATCATCATCACAGCATCATAACTGCGTCTTCACAGCATCATCACTGCATCATCTCTGCATCATCACAGCATCACCAAAGCATCATCACAGCGTCATCACACCATCATCACAGCATTATCACGGCATCATCAGAGCATCTTCTCAGCATCATCACAGCATCATCACTGCATCATCACAGCATCATTACACCATCATCAGAGCATCATCACAGTATCTTCACAGCATCATCACAATATCATCACAGTGTCATCACAGCGTCATCACACCATCATCACTGCATCATCACAGCATCATCACTGCATCATCACAGTATCATCACAGCATCATCACAATATCATCACAGTGTCATCACAGCATCATCACAACATAATCACTGCATCATCATATCATCATCACAGCATCATCACTGCATCTTCACACAATCATCACTGCATCATCACAGCATCATCACACCTTCATTACTGCATCATCACTGCAGAATCACTGCATCATCATACCATCATCACAGTGTCATCACTGCATCATCACAGCATAACCTGAGCATCATCACAGCATCATTACTGCATCATCACTGCATCATCACAGCGTCATCACTGCATCATCAGAGCATCATCACATAGTCATGGCATCATCATCACAGCATCATAACTGCTTCTTCACAGGGTCATCACTGCATCATCTCTGCATCATCTGAGCATCGTTACTGCTTTCTCACTGCATCATCACAGCATCATCTCTGCATCATCACTGCATCATCATAGCATCATCACAGCATCATAATAGCACCATCACAGCATCATTAGAGCGTCATCACTGCATCATCACAGCGTCATCACAGCATCATCACAGCATCATCACTGCATATTCACTGCATCATCACACCATCATCACTGCATCAACACAGCGTCATCACTGCATCATCACTGCATCATCACATTGTAATTGCAGCATCATCACTGCGTCTTCACTGCGTCATCACTGCATCATCAAAGCATCATCACTGCATTACCACCGCATCATTTCAGCATCATCACTGCATCATCACAGCATCTTCTCAGCATCATCACTGCATCATCACAGCATCATCACTGCGTCATCAGACCATCATCTCAGCAGCATCACTGCATCATCACTGCATCATCTCTGCATGACCAGTGCATCATCACAGCATCATCACATCAACTACACAACATCATCACAGTGTCATCACAGCATCATCACTGCATAATCACAGCATAACCTGAGCATCATCACAGCATCATTACTGCATCATCACTGCATCATCACAGCATCATCACTGCATCATCAGAGCATCATCACTGCATCATCAGAGCATACTCACTGCATCATCACAGCGTCACCACAGTATCATCACTGCATCATCAGAGCATCATCACTGCATCATCAGAGCATACTCACTGCATCGTCACAGCATCATCATAGCATCATCACATAGTCATCGCATCATCATCACAGCATCATAACTGCGTCTTCACAGCGTCATCACTGCATCATCTCTGCATCATCACAGCATCATCACTGCAGCATCACTGCATCATCACAGCATCATCTGAGCATCGTTACTGCTTTCTCACTGCATCATCACAGCATCATCTCTGCATCATCACTGCATCATCACAGCATCATAATAGCACCATCACAGTATCATTAGAGCGTCATCACTGCATCATCACAGCGTCATCACAGCATCATCACTGCATATTCACTGCATCATCACACCATCATCACTGCATCATCACATTGTAATCGGAGCATCATCACTGCGTCTTCACTGCGTCATCACTGCATCATCAAAGCATCATCACTGCATTACCACCGCATCATTTCAGCATCATCACAGCATCATCACAGCATCATCACAGCATCATCACTGCGTCATCAGACCATCATCTCAGCAGCATCACTGCATCATCACAGCATCATCACTGCATCATCTCTGCATGATCAATGCATCATCACAGCATCATCACATCAACTACACATCATTGCAGTGTCATCACAGCGTCATCACTGCATGATCACAGCATAATCTGAGCATCATCACAGCATCATTACTGCATCATCAGAGAATCATCACTGCATAGTCACAGCATCATCACACCATCATAACAGCATCATCACACCATCATCACAGCATCATCTGAGCATCATCATTGCATAATCACTGCATCATCACAGCATCTTCTCAGCATCATCACAGCATCATTACTGCTTACTCACTGCATCATCACAGCGCCATCACATTTTCATCAGTGCATCATCACTGCATCATCTCTGCATAATTACTGCATCATCACAGCATCTTCTCAGCATCATCACTGCATCATAATAGCATCATCACTGCATCATCACTGCATCATCACAGCATCATCAAAGCATCATCACAGCATCATCATAGCATCATCACTACATCATCACTGCATCATCATAGCATCATCACACCATCATCACTGCATCATCACAGTATCATCACAGCATCATCATAGCATAATCACAGCATCACCACTGCATCATCGCAGCGTCATCACAGCATCATCACTGCGTCATCACACCATCATCACAGCATCATCACTGCATCATCAGAGCATCATCACTGCATCATCTCTGCATGACCAGTGCATCATCACAGCATCATCACATCAACTACACAACATCATCACAGTGTCATCACAGCATCATCACAGCATAACCTGAGCATCATCACAGCATCATTACTGCATCATCACTGCATCATCACAGCGTCATCACAGTATCATCACTGCATCATCAGAGCATACTCACTGCATCGTCACAGCATCATCATAGCATCATCACTGCATCATCAGAGCATCATCAGAGCATACTCACTGCATCGTCACAGCATCATCATAGCATCATCACATAGTCATCGCATCATCATCACAGCATCATAACTGCGTCTTCACAGGGTCATCACTGCATCATCTCTGCATCATCACAGCATCATCACTGCAGCATCACTGCATCATCTGAGCATCGTTACTGCTTTCTCACTGCATCATCACAGCATCATCTCTGCATCATCACTGCATCATCATAGCATCATCACAGCATCATCACTGCACCATCACACCATCATCACAGCATCATCACTGCATCATCACACCATCACCACTGCATCATCACAGCATCATCACTACATCACCGCAGCATCATCACAGCATCATCACAGCATAATCACAGCATAATCACAGCATCATCACTGCATCTTCTCAGCATCATCACAGCATTATCACTGCATGGTCACAGCATCATCAATGCATCATCACAGCATCATCGCAGCATCATCAATGCATCATCACAGCATCATTGCAGCTTCATCACTGCATCATCACCTTGTCATTACAACGTCATCACTGTGTTATCACATCGTCATCACTGCATCATCACTGCGACATCACACCATCATCACAACATCATCACTGCATCATCACTGCGACATCACACCGTCATCACAGCATCATAACTGCATCATCACAGCATCATTACAGCATCATCACTGCATCATCACAGCATCATCACACCATCATCACAGCATCTTCTCAGCATCATCACTGCATCATTACAGCATCATCACTGCATCATCACAGCGCCATCACACCATCATCACTGCATCATCACAGCATCATCTGAGCTTCATCACAGTATCATTACTGCTTACTCACTGCATCATCACAGCATCATCACAGCATCATTAGAGCGTCATCACTGCATCATCACAGCTTCTTCACAGCATCATCACAGCATCATCACTGCATCATCACACCTTCATTACTGCATCATCACTGCAGAATCACTGCATCATCATACCATCATCACAGTGTCATCACAGCATCATCACTGCGTCATCACACCATCATCACTGCATCATCACTGCGTCATTATAGCATCATCACTGCATCATCTCTGCATGACCAGTGCATAATCACAGCATCATCGCATCAACTACACAACATCATCACAGTGTCATCACAGCATCATCCCTGCATAATCACAGCATAACCTGAGCATCATCACAGCATCATCACATAGTCATGGCATCATCATCACAGCATCATAACTGCGTCTTCACAGGGTCATCACTGCATCATCTCTGCATCATCACAGCATCATCTGAGCATCGTTACTGCTTTCTCACTGCATCATCACAGCATCATCTCTGCATCACCACTGCATCATCATAGCATCATCACTGCATCATCACAGCATCATAATAGCACCATCACAGCATCATTAGAGCGTCAACACTGCATCATCACAGCGTCATCACAGCGTCATCACAGCATCATCACAGCATCATCACTGCATATTCACTGCATCATCACACCATCATCACTGCATCAACACAGCGTCATCACTGCATCATCACAGTGTAATCGCAGCATCATCACTGCGTCTTCACTGCGTCATCACTGCATCATCACAGCATCATTACAGCATCATCACTGCATAATCACTGCATCATCACAGCATCACCACTGCATCATCACTGCATCATCAAAGCATCATCACAGCATCATCGCTGCATCATCACAGCATCATCACTGCATCATCACAGCATCTTCTCAGCTACATCACAGCATCATTACTGCTTACTCACTGCATCATCACAGCGCCATCACAGTTTCACCACTGAATCATCACTGCATCATCTCTGCATAATTACTCCATCATCACAGCATCATCACTGCATCGTCACAGCATCTTCTCAGCATCATCACTGCATCATCATAGCATCATCACTGCATAATCACAGCATCATCACTGCATCATCATATAGTCATCACTGCATCATCTCTGCATCATCAGAGCATCATCACAGCGTCATCAAACCATCATCACAGCATTATCACGGCATCATCAGAGCATCTTCTCAGCATCATCACAGCATCATCACTGCATCATCACACCATCATCACAGCATCATTACACCATCATCACTGCATCATCACTGCATCATCACAGTATCTTCACAGCATCATCACAATATCATCACAGTGTTATCACAGCATCATCAAAGCATCATCACAGCATCATCATAGCATCATCACTGCATCATCATAGCATCATCACACCATCATCACTGCATCATCACAGTGTCATCACAGCATCATCACAGCATCATCGCATGGTGAACACTGCATCATCACAGTATCATCACAACATAATCATAGCATAATCACAGCATCACCACTGCATCATCACAGAATCATCACCGCATCATCAGAGCATCGTCACTGCATCATCTCTGCATGACCAGTGCATCATCACAGCATCATCACATCAACTACATAACATCATCACAGTGTCATCACAGCATCATCACAGCATTATCACGGCATCATCAGAGCATCTTCTCAGCATCATCACTGCATCATCACTGCATCATCACTGCATCATCACTGCATCATCACAGCATCATCAAAGCATCATCACAGCATCATCATAGCATCATCACTGCATCATCATAGCATCATCACACCATCATCACTGCATCATCACAGTGTCATCACAGCATCATCGCATGGTGAACACTGCATCATCACAGTATCATCACAACATAATCATAGCAGAATCACAGCATCACCACTGCATCATCGCAGCGTCATCACAGCATCATCACTGCGTCATCACACCATCATCACAGCATCATCACCGCATCATCAGAGCATCGTCACTGCATCATCTCTGCATGACCAGTGCATCATCACAGCATCATCACATCAACTACATAACATCATCACAGTGTCATCACAGCATCATCACTGCATCATCACATAGTCATGGCATCATCATCACAGCATCATAACTGCGTCTTCACAGCATCATCACTGCATCATCTCTGCATCATCACAGCATCACCAAAGCATCATCACAGCGTCATCACACCATCATCACAGCATTATCACGGCATCATCAGAGCATCTTCTCAGCATCATCACTGCATCATCACTGCATCATCACAGCATCATCACTGCATCATCACAGTATCATCACAGCATCATCACAATATCATCACAGTGTCATCACAGCATCATCACAACATAATCACTGCATCATCATATCATCATCACAGCATCATCACTGCATCTTCACACAATCATCACTGCATCATCACAGCATCATCACACCTTCATTACTGCATCATCACTGCAGAATCACTGCATCATCATACCATCATCACAGTGTCATCACTGCATCATCACAGCATAACCTGAGCATCATCACAGCATCATTACTGCATCATCACTGCATCATCACAGCGTCATCACTGCATCATCAGAGCATCATCACATAGTCATGGCATCATCATCACAGCATCATAACTGCTTCTTCACAGGGTCATCACTGCATCATCTCTGCATCATCTGAGCATCGTTACTGCTTTCTCACTGCATCATCACAGCATCATCTCTGCATCATCACTGCATCATCATAGCATCATCACAGCATCATAATAGCACCATCACAGCATCATTAGAGCGTCATCACTGCATCATCACAGCGTCATCACAGCATCATCACAGCATCATCACTGCATATTCACTGCATCATCACACCATCATCACTGCATCAACACAGCGTCATCACTGCATCATCACTGCATCATCACATTGTAATTGCAGCATCATCACTGCGTCTTCACTGCGTCATCACTGCATCATCAAAGCATCATCACTGCATTACCACCGCATCATTTCAGCATCATCACTGCATCATCACAGCATCTTCTCAGCATCATCACTGCATCATCACAGCATCATCACTGCGTCATCAGACCATCATCTCAGCAGCATCACTGCATCATCACTGCATCATCTCTGCATGATCAATGCATCATCACAGCATCATCACATCAACTACACATCATTGCAGTGTCATCACAGCGTCATCACTGCATGATCACAGCATAATCTGAGCATCATCACAGCATCATTACTGCATCATCAGAGAATCATCACTGCATAGTCACAGCATCATCACACCATCATCACAGCATCACCTGAGCATCATCACTGCATAATCACTGCATCATCACTGCATAATCACAGCATCACCACTGCATCATCGCAGCGTCATCACAGCATCATCAATGCGTCATCACACCATCATCACAGCATCATCACTGCATCATCTCTGCATGACCAGTGCATCATCACAGCATCATCACATCAACTACACAACATCATCACAGTGTCATCACAGCATCATCACTGCATAATCACAGCATAACCTGAGCATCATCACAGCATCATTACTGCATCATCACTGCATCATCACAGCATCATCACTGCATCATCAGAGCATCATCACTGCATCATCAGAGCATACTCACTGCATCATCACAGCGTCACCACAGTATCATCACTGCATCATCAGAGCATCATCACTGCATCATCAGAGCATACTCACTGCATCGTCACAGCATCATCATAGCATCATCACATAGTCATCGCATCATCATCACAGCATCATAACTGCGTCTTCACAGCGTCATCACTGCATCATCTCTGCATCATCACAGCATCATCACTGCAGCATCACTGCATCATCACAGCATCATCTGAGCATCGTTACTGCTTTCTCACTGCATCATCACAGCATCATCTCTGCATCATCACTGCATCATCACAGCATCATAATAGCACCATCACAGTATCATTAGAGCGTCATCACTGCATCATCACAGCGTCATCACAGCATCATCACTGCATATTCACTGCATCATCACACCATCATCACTGCATCATCACATTGTAATCGGAGCATCATCACTGCGTCTTCACTGCGTCATCACTGCATCATCAAAGCATCATCACTGCATTACCACCACATCATTTCAGCATCATCACAGCATCATCACAGCATCATCACAGCATCATCACTGCGTCATCAGACCATCATCTCAGCAGCATCACTGCATCATCACAGCATCATCACTGCATCATCTCTGCATGATCAATGCATCATCACAGCATCATCACATCAACTACACAACATCATTGCAGTGTCATCACAGCGTCATCACTGCATGATCACAGCATAATCTGAGCATCATCACAGCATCATTACTGCATCATCAGAGAATCATCACTGCATAGTCACAGCATCATCACACCATCATAACAGCATCATCACACCATCATCACAGCATCATCTGAGCATCATCATTGCATAATCACTGCATCATCACAGCATCTTCTCAGCATCATCACAGCATCATTACTGCTTACTCACTGCATCATCACAGCGCCATCACATTTTCATCAGTGCACCATCACTGCATCATCTCTGCATAGTTACTGCATCATCACAGCATCTTCTCAGCATCATCACTGCATCATAATAGCATCATCACTGCATCATCACTGCATCATCACAGCATCATCAAAGCATCATCACAGCATCATCATAGCATCATCACTGCATCATCACTGCATCATCATAGCATCATCACACCATCATCACTGCATCATCACAGTATCATCACAGCATCATCATAGCATAATCACAGCATCACCACTGCATCACCGCAGCGTCATCACAGCATCATCACTGCGTCATCACACCATCATCACAGCATCATCACTGCATCATCAGAGCATCATCACTGCATCATCTCTGCATGACCAGTGCATCATCACAGCATCATCACATCAACTACACAACATCATCACAGTGTCATCACAGCATCATCACAGCATAACCTGAGCATCATCACAGCATCATTACTGCATCATCACTGCATCATCACAGCGTCATCACAGTATCATCACTGCATCATCACTGCATCATCAGAGCATACTCACTGCATCGTCACAGCATCATCATAGCATCATCACTGCATCATCAGAGCATCATCACTGCATCATCACTGCATCATCAGAGCATACTCACTGCATCGTCACAGCATCATCAGAGCATCATCACATAGTCATCGCATCATCATCACAGCATCATAACTGCGTCTTCACAGGGTCATCACTGCATCATCTCTGCATCATCACAGCATCATCACTGCAGCATCACTGCATCATCTGAGCATCGTTACTGCTTTCTCACTGCATCATCACAGCATCATCTCTGCATCATCACTGCATCATCATAGCATCATCTCAGCATCATCACAGCATCATCACTGCACCATCACACCATCATCACAGCATCATCACTGCATCATCACACCATCACCACTGCATCATCACAGCATCATCACTACATCACCGCAGCATCATCACAGCATAATCACAGCATAATCACAGCATCATCACTGCATCTTCTCAGCATCATCACAGCATTATCACTGCATGGTCACAGCATCATCAATGCATCATCACAGCATCATCGCAGCATCATCAATGCATCATCACAGCATCATTGCAGCTTCATCACTGCATCATCACCTTGTCATTACAACGTCATCACTGTGTTATCACATCGTCATCACTGCATCATCACTGCGACATCACACCATCATCACAACATCATCACTGCATCATCACTGCGACATCACACCGTCATCACAGCATCATAACTGCATCATCACAGCATCATTACAGCATCATCACTGCATCATCACAGCATCATCACACCATCATCACAGCATCTTCTCAGCATCATCACTGCATCATTACAGCATCATCACTGCATCATCACAGCGCCATCACACCATCATCACTGCATCATCACAGCATCATCTGAGCTTCATCACAGTATCATTACTGCTTACTCACTGCATCATCACAGCATCATCACAGCATCATTAGAGCGTCATCACTGCATCATCACAGCTTCTTCACAGCATCATCACAGCATCATCACTGCATCATCACACCGTCATCACAGCATCATAACTGCATCATCACAGCATCATTACAGCATCATCACTGCATCATCACTGCATAATCACTGCATCATCACAGCATCTTCTCAGCATCATCACTGCATCATCACACCATCATCACTGCATCATCACAGCATCATCTGAGCTTCATCACAGTATCATTACTGCTTACTCACTGCATCATCACAGCGTCATCATAGCATCATCACTGCATCATCACAGCATCATCATAGCATCATCACTGCATCATTAGAGCGTCATCACTGAATCATCACAGTGTAATCGCAGCATCATCACTGCGTCATCACTGCGTCATCACAGCATAATCATCACTGCGACATCACACCATCATCACAGCATCATTACTGCATCATCACAGCATCATCACAGTGTCATCACAGCACCATCACTGCATCGCAAGAGCATCATCACACCATCATCACATCATCACTGCATCATAAAAACATAAACATAGTATTGTCACAGCAACAAAACATCATCATCGCGGCATCATCACTGCATCAACACATTATCATCACAGCGTTATCACTTCATAATCACTGCATCATCACACCATCATCACAATATCATCACAGTGTCATCACAGCATCATCACAACATAATCACTGCATCATCACAGTATCATCACTGCATCATCTCAGCATCATCACTGCATGATCACAGCAAAATCCCTGCATCATCACATCATCATCACTGCATCATCACAGCATCATCACAGCATCATCACACAATCATCACTGCATCATCACAGCATCATCACTGCATCATCACACCTTCATTACTGCATCATCACTGCAGAATCACTGCATCATCATACCATCATCACAGTGTCATCACAGCATCATCACTGCGTCATCACACCATCATCACTGCATCATCACTGCGTCATTATAGCATCATCACTGCATCATCTCTGCATGACCAGTGCATAATCACAGCATCATCGCATCAACTACACAACATCATCACAGTGTCATCACAGCATCATCCCTGCATAATCACAGCATAACCTGAGCATCATCACAGCATCATCACATAGTCATGGCATCATCATCACAGCATCATAACTGCGTCTTCACAGGGTCATCACTGCATCATCTCTGCATCATCACAGCATCATCTGAGCATCGTTACTGCTTTCTCACTGCATCATCACAGCATCATCTCTGCATCATCACTGCATCATCATAGCATCATCTCAGCATCATCACAGCATCATAATAGCACCATCACAGCATCATTAGAGCGTCAACACTGCATCATCACAGCGTCATCACAGCATCATCACAGCATCATCACTGCATATTCACTGCATCATCACACCATCATCACTGCATCAACACAGCGTCATCACTGCATCATCACAGTGTAATCGCAGCATCATCACTGCGTCTTCACTGCGTCATCACTGCATCATCACAGCATCATTACAGCATCATCACTGCATAATCACTGCATCATCACAGCATCACCACTGCATCATCAAAGCATCATCACAGCATCATCACTGCATCATCATAGCATCATCACACCATCATCACTGCATCATCACAGCATCATCGCATGGTGAACACTGCATCATCACAGTATCATCACAACATAATCATAGCATAATCACAGCATCACCACTGCATCATCGCAGCGTCATCACAGCATCATCACTCCGTCATCACACCATCATCACAGCATCATCACTGCATCATCATTGCATCATCTCTGCATGACCAGTGCATCATCACAGCATCATCACATCAACTACACAACATCATCACAGTGTCATCACAGCATCATCACTGCATAATCACAGCATAACCTGAGCATCATCACAGCATCATAACTGCGTCTTCACAGCATCATCACTGCATCATCACTGCATCATCAGAGCATCATCACTGCATCATCAGAGCATACTCACTGCATCGTCACAGCATCATCATAGCATCATCACTGCATCATCACATAGTCATCGCATCATCATCACAGCATCATAACTGCGTCTTCACAGCGTCATCACTGCATCATCTCTGCATCATCGCAGCATCATCACTGCATCATCACAGCATCAACGCACCATCATCACTGCATCACAGCATCATCACAACATCATCACAGAGTCATCAAAGAATCATCACAGCATCATCACAATATCATCACAGAATCATCACAGCATCTTCTCAGCATCATCACAGCATCATTACTGCTTACTCTGCATCATCACAGCGCCATCACAGTTTCATCACTGCATCATCTCTGCATAATTACTGCATCATGACCGCATCATCACTGCATCATCACAGCATCTTCTCAGCATCATCACTGCATCAACACAGCGTCATCACTGCATCATCACTACATCATCACAGTGTAATCGCAGCATCATCACTGCGTCTTCACTGCGTCATCACTGCATCATCACAGCATCATTACAGCATCATCACTGCATAATCACTGCATCATCACAGCATCTTCTCAGCATCATCACTGCATCATCACACCATCATCACTGCATCATCACAGCATCATCTGAGCTTCATCACAGTATCATTACTGCTTACTCACTGCATCATCACAGCGTCATCATAGCATCATCACTGCATCATCACAGCATCATCATAGCATCATCACTGCATCATTAGAGCGTCATCACTGCATCATCACAGCGTCTTCACAGCATCATCACAGCATCATCACTGCATATTGACTGCATCATCACACCATCATCACTGCATCAACACAGCGTCATCACTGAATCATCACAGTGTAATCGCAGCATCATCACTGCGTCATCACTGCGTCATCACAGCATAATCATCACTGCGACATCACACCATCATCACAGCATCATTACTGCATCATCACAGCATCATCACAGTGTCATCACAGCACCATCACTGCATCACAAGAGCATCATCACACCATCATCACATCATCACTGCATCATAAAAACATAAACATAGTATTGTCACAGCAACAAAACATCATCATCGCGGCATCATCACTGCATCAACACATCATCATCACAGCGTTATCACTTCATAATCACTGCATCATCACACCATCATCACAATATCATCACAGTGTCATCACAGCATCATCACAACATAATCACTGCATCATCACAGTATCATCACTGCATCATCTCAGCATCATCACTGCATGATCACAGCAAAATCCCTGCATCATCACATCATCATCACTGCATTATCACAGCATCATCACAGCATCATCACACAATCATCACTGCATCATCACAGCATCATCACTGCATCATCACACCTTCATTACTGCATCATCACTGCAGAATCACTGCATCATCATACCATCATCACAGTGTCATCACAGCATCATCACTGCGTCATCACACCATCATCACTGCATCATCACTGCGTCATTATAGCATCATCACTGCATCATCTCTGCATGACCAGTGCATAATCACAGCATCATCGCATCAACTACACAACATCATCACAGTGTCATCACAGCATCATCCCTGCATAATCACAGCATAACCTGAGCATCATCACAGCATCATCACATAGTCATGGCATCATCATCACAGCATCATAACTGCGTCTTCACAGGGTCATCACTGCATCATCTCTGCATCATCACAGCATCATCTGAGCATCGTTACTGCTTTCTCACTGCATCATCACAGCATCATCTCTGCATCATCACTGCATCATCATAGCATCATCACTGCATCATCACAGCATCATAATAGCACCATCACAGCATCATTAGAGCGTCAACACTGCATCATCACAGCGTCATCACAGCGTCATCACAGCATCATCACAGCATCATCACTGCATATTCACTGCATCATCACACCATCATCACTGCGTCTTCACTGCGTCATCACTGCATCATCACAGCATCATTACAGCATCATCACTGCATAATCACTGCATCATCACAGCATCACCACTGCATCATCACTGCATCATCAAAGCATCATCACAGCATCATCGCTGCATCATCACAGCATCATCACTGCATCATCACAGCATCTTCTCAGCTACATCACAGCATCATTACTGCTTACTCACTGCATCATCACAGCGCCATCACAGTTTCACCACTGAATCATCACTGCATCATCTCTGCATAATTACTCCATCATCACAGCATCATCACTGCATCGTCACAGCATCTTCTCAGCATCATCACTGCATCATCATAGCATCATCACTGCATAATCACAGCATCATCACTGCATCATCATATAGTCATCACTGCATCATCTCTGCATCATCAGAGCATCATCACAGCGTCATCAAACCATCATCACAGCATTATCACGGCATCATCAGAGCATCTTCTCAGCATCATCACAGCATCATCACTGCATCATCACACCATCATCACAGCATCATTACACCATCATCACTGCATCATCACTGCATCATCACAGTATCTTCACAGCATCATCACAATATCATCACAGTGTTATCACAGCATCATCAAAGCATCATCACAGCATCATCATAGCATCATCACTGCATCATCATAGCATCATCACACCATCATCACTGCATCATCACAGTGTCATCACAGCATCATCACAGCATCATCGCATGGTGAACACTGCATCATCACAGTATCATCACAACATAATCATAGCATAATCACAGCATCACCACTGCATCATCACAGCATCATCACCGCATCATCAGAGCATCGTCACTGCATCATCTCTGCATGACCAGTGCATCATCACAGCATCATCACATCAACTACATAACATCATCACAGTGTCATCACAGCATCATAACTGCATCATCACATAGTCATGGCATCATCATCACAGCATCATAACTGCGTCTTCACAGCATCATCACTGCATCATCTCTGCATCATCACAGCATCATCAAAGCATCATCACAGCGTCATCACACCATCATCACAGCATTATCACGGCATCATCAGAGCATCTTCTCAGCATCATCACAGCATCATCACTGCATCATTACACCATCATCACTGCATCATCACTGCATCATCACAGTATCTTCACAGCATCATCACAATATCATCACAGTGTTATCACAGCATCATCAAAGCATCATCACAGCATCATCACTGCATCATCACTGCATCATCACAGCATCATCAAAGCATCATCACAGCATCATCATAGCATCATCACTGCATCATCACACCATCATCACTGCATCATCACAGTGTCATCACAGCATCATCACAGCATCATCGCATGGTGAACACTGCATCATCACAGTATCATCACAACATAATCATAGCAGAATCACAGCATCACCACTGCATCATCGCAGCGTCATCACAGCATCATCACTGCGTCATCACACCATCATCACAGCATCATCACCGCATCATCAGAGCATCGTCACTGCATCATCTCTGCATGACCAGTGCATCATCACAGCATCATCACATCAACTACATAACATCATCACAGTGTCATCACAGCATCATCACTGCATCATCACATAGTCATGGCATCATCATCACAGCATCATAACTGCGTCTTCACAGCATCATCACTGCATCATCTCTGCATCATCACAGCATCACCAAAGCATCATCACAGCGTCATCACACCATCATCACAGCATTATCACGGCATCATCAGAGCATCTTCTCAGCATCATCACAGCATCATCACTGCATCATCACAGCATCATTACACCATCATCAGAGCATCATCACAGTATCTTCACAGCATCATCACAATATCATCACAGTGTCATCACAGCGTCATCACACCATCATCACTGCATCATCACAGCATCATCACTGCATCATCACAGTATCATCACAGCATCATCACAATATCATCACAGTGTCATCACAGCATCATCACAACATAATCACTGCATCATCATATCATCATCACAGCATCATCACTGCATCTTCACACAATCATCACTGCATCATCACAGCATCATCACACCTTCATTACTGCATCATCACTGCAGAATCACTGCATCATCATACCATCATCACAGTGTCATCACTGCATCATCACAGCATAACCTGAGCATCATCACAGCATCATTACTGCGTCATCACTGCATCATCACAGCGTCATCACTGCATCATCAGAGCATCATCACATAGTCATGGCATCATCATCACAGCATCATAACTGCTTCTTCACAGGGTCATCACTGCATCATCTCTGCATCATCTGAGCATCGTTACTGCTTTCTCACTGCATCATCACAGCATCATCTCTGCATCATCACTGCATCATCATAGCATCATCACAGCATCATAATAGCACCATCACAGCATCATTAGAGCGTCATCACTGCATCATCACAGCGTCATCACAGCATCATCACAGCATCATCACTGCATATTCACTGCATCATCACACCATCATCACTGCATCAACACAGCGTCATCACTGCATCATCACTGCATCATCACATTGTAATTGCAGCATCATCACTGCGTCTTCACTGCGTCATCACTGCATCATCAAAGCATCATCACTGCATTACCACCGCATCATTTCAGCATCATCACTGCATCATCACAGCATCTTCTCAGCATCATCACTGCATCATCACAGCATCATCACTGCGTCATCAGACCATCATCTCAGCAGCATCACTGCATCATCACTGCATCATCTCTGCATGACCAGTGCATCATCACAGCATCATCACATCAACTACACAACATCATCACAGTGTCATCACAGCATCATCACTGCATAATCACAGCATAACCTGAGCATCATCACAGCATCATTACTGCATCATCACTGCATCATCACAGCATCATCACTGCATCATCAGAGCATCATCACTGCATCATCAGAGCATACTCACTGCATCATCACAGCGTCACCACAGTATCATCACTGCATCATCAGAGCATCATCACTGCATCATCAGAGCATACTCACTGCATCGTCACAGCATCATCATAGCATCATCACATAGTCATCGCATCATCATCACAGCATCATAACTGCGTCTTCACAGCGTCATCACTGCATCATCTCTGCATCATCACAGCAGCATCACTGCATCATCACAGCATCATCTGAGCATCGTTACTGCTTTCTCACTGCATCATCACAGCATCATCTCTGCATCATCACTGCATCATCACAGCATCATAATAGCACCATCACAGTATCATTAGAGCGTCATCACTGCATCATCACAGCGTCATCACAGCATCATCACTGCATATTCACTGCATCATCACACCATCATCACTGCATCATCACATTGTAATCGGAGCATCATCACTGCGTCTTCACTGCGTCATCACTGCATCATCAAAGCATCATCACTGCATTACCACCGCATCATTTCAGCATCATCACAGCATCATCACAGCATCATCACAGCATCATCACTGCGTCATCAGACCATCATCTCAGCAGCATCACTGCATCATCACAGCATCATCACTGCATCATCTCTGCATGATCAATGCATCATCACAGCATCATCACATCAACTACACAACATCATTGCAGTGTCATCACAGCGTCATCACTGCATGATCACAGCATAATCTGAGCATCATCACAGCATCATTACTGCATCATCAGAGAATCATCACTGCATAGTCACAGCATCATCACACCATCATAACAGCATCATCACACCATCATCACAGCATCATCTGAGCATCATCATTGCATAATCACTGCATCATCACAGCATCTTCTCAGCATCATCACAGCATCATTACTGCTTACTCACTGCATCATCACAGCGCCATCACATTTTCATCAGTGCATCATCACTGCATCATCTCTGCATAATTACTGCATCATCACAGCATCTTCTCAGCATCATCACTGCATCATAATAGCATCATCACTGCATCATCACTGCATCATCACAGCATCATCAAAGCATCATCACAGCATCATCATAGCATCATCACTGCATCATCACTGCATCATCATAGCATCATCACACCATCATCACTGCATCATCACAGTATCATCACAGCATCATCATAGCATAATCACAGCATCACCACTGCATCATCGCAGCGTCATCACAGCATCATCACTGCGTCATCACACCATCATCACAGCATCATCACTGCATCATCAGAGCATCATCACTGCATCATCTCTGCATGACCAGTGCATCATCACAGCATCATCACATCAACTACACAACATCATCACAGTGTCATCACAGCATCATCACAGCATAACCTGAGCATCATCACAGCATCATTACTGCATCATCACTGCATCATCACAGCGTCATCACAGTATCATCACTGCATCATCACTGCATCATCAGAGCATACTCACTGCATCGTCACAGCATCATCAGAGCATCATCACTGCATCATCAGAGCATCATCACTGCATCATCACATAGTCATCGCATCATCATCACAGCATCATAACTGCGTCTTCACAGGGTCATCACTGCATCATCTCTGCATCATCACAGCATCATCACTGCAGCATCACTGCATCATCTGAGCATCGTTACTGCTTTCTCACTGCATCATCACAGCATCATCTCTGCATCATCACTGCATCATCATAGCATCATCTCAGCATCATCACAGCATCATCACTGCACCATCACACCATCATCACAGCATCATCACTGCATCATCACACCATCACCACTGCATCATCACAGCATCATCACTACATCACCGCAGCATCATCACAGCATCATCACAGCATAATCACAGCATAATCACAGCATCATCACTGCATCTTCTCAGCATCATCACAGCATTATCACTGCATGGTCACAGCATCATCAATGCATCATCACAGCATCATCGCAGCATCATCAATGCATCATCACAGCATCATTGCAGCTTCATCACTGCATCATCACCTTGTCATTACAACGTCATCACTGTGTTATCACATCGTCATCACTGCATCATCACTGCGACATCACACCATCATCACAACATCATCACTGCATCATCACTGCGACATCACACCGTCATCACAGCATCATAACTGCATCATCACAGCATCATTACAGCATCATCACTGCATCATCACAGCATCATCACACCATCATCACAGCATCTTCTCAGCATCATCACTGCATCATTACAGCATCATCACTGCATCATCACAGCGCCATCACACCATCATCACTGCATCATCACAGCATCATCTGAGCTTCATCACAGTATCATTACTGCTTACTCACTGCATCATCACAGCATCATCACAGCATCATTAGAGCGTCATCACTGCATCATCACAGCTTCTTCACAGCATCATCACAGCATCATCACTGCATCATCACACCGTCATCACAGCATCATAACTGCATCATCACAGCATCATTACAGCAACATCACTGCATCATCACTGCATAATCACTGCATCATCACAGCATCTTCTCAGCATCATCACTGCATCATCACACCATCATCACTGCATCATCACAGCATCATCTGAGCTTCATCACAGTATCATTACTGCTTACTCACTGCATCATCACAGCGTCATCATAGCATCATCACTGCATCATCACAGCATCATCATAGCATCATCACTGCATCATTAGAGCGTCATCACTGCATCATCACAGCTTCTTCACAGCATCATCACAGCATCATCACTGCATCATCACACCATCATCACAGCATCATTACTGCATCATCACAACATCATCACAGTGTCATCAAAACGTAATCATAGCATCATCACAGCATCATTACTGCATCATCACTGCATCATCTCTGCATCATCAAAGCATCATCACTGCATCATCACAGCATCATCACAACATCATCTCAGCATCATCACACCATCATCACAGCATCATCACAGCATCATCTGAGCATCATCACTGCATCATTACTGCTTAATCACTGCATCATCTCAGTATCATCACAGCATCATCACTGCATCATCACATAGTCATCGCATCATCATCACAGCATCATAACTGCGTCTTCACAGCGTCATCACTGCATCATCTCTGCATCATCACACCATCATCATTACTGCATCATCACTGCAGAATCACTGCGTCATCACACCATCATCACAGTGTCATCACAGCATCATCACTGCGTCATTATAGCATCATCACTGCATCATCTCTGCATGACCAGTGCATCATCACAGCATCATCGCATCAACTACACAACATCATCACAGTGTCATCACAGCATCATCACTGCATAATCACAGCATAACCTGAGCATCATCACAGCATCATTACTGCATCATCACTGCATCATCACAGCGTCATCACAGTATCATCACTGCATCATCAGAGCATCATCACTGCATCATCACATAGTCATGGCATCATCATCACAGCATCATAACTGCGTCTTCACAGGGTCATCACTGCATCATCTCTGCATCATCACTGCATCAACACAGTGTCATAACTGCATCATCACTGCATCAACACAGTATCATCACTGCGTCATCACAGCCTCGTCACTGCATCATCACAGCATCATCACAGCATCATAACTGCGTCTTCACTGCGTCATCACTGCATCATCTCTGCATCATCACAGCATCATTACAGCATCATCACTGCGTCATCACACCATCATCACTGCATCATCACAGCATCATTGCATGGTGAACACTGCATCATCACAGTATCATCACAACGTAATCATAGCATCATTACAGTATCACCACTGCATCATCATCTCTGCATCACCAAAGCATCATCACAGCATCATCACTGCATCATCTCTGCATGATCAGTGTATCATCACAGCATCACCACTGCATCATCACTGCATAATCAAAGCATCATCACTGCATTATCACTGCATCATTACAGCATCATCACTGCGTCTTCACTGCGTCATCACTGCATCATCACAGCATCATCACTGCATAATCACTGCATCATCACAGCATCACCACTGCATCATCACTGCATCATCAAAGCATCATCACTGCATTATCACTGCATCATTTCAGCATCATCACTGCGTCATCACTGCATCATCACAGCATCACCACTGCATAATCACTGCATCATCACAACATCACCACTGCATCATCACTGCATCATCAAAGCATCATCACTGCATTATCACTGCATCATCTCAGCATCATCACTGCGTCTTCACTGCGTCATCACTGCATCATCACAGTATCACCACTGCATAATCACTGCATCATCACTGCATCATCACAGCATCACCACTGCATCATCACTGCATCATCAAAGCATTATCACTGCATTATCACTGCATCATTTCAGCATCATCACTGCATCATCACAGCATCATCACTGCGTCATTACACCATCGTCTCAGCAGCATCACTGCATCATCACTGCATCATCACTGCATCATCTCTGCATGATCAATGCATCATCACATCAACTACACAACATCATCGCAGTGTCATCACAGCGTCATCACTGCATGATCACAGCATAATCTGAGCATCATCACACCATCATTACAGCATCATCACACCATCATCACAGCATCATCTGAGCATCATCACTGCATAATCACTGAATCATCACAACATCATCAGTTTCATCAAAGCATCATCACAACATAATCACTGCATCATCACAGCATCATCACTGCATCATCACAGCATCTTCTCAGCATCATCACAGCATCATTACTGCTTACTCACTGCATCATCACAGCGCCATCACAGTTTCATCACTGCATCATCACTGCATCATCTCTGCATAATTACTGCATCATCACAGCATCATCACTGCATCATCACAGCATCTTCTCAGCATCATCAGTGCATCATCATAGCATCATCACTGCATCATCACTGCATCATCACAGCATCATCAAAGCATCATCACAGCATCATCATAGCATCATCATTGCATCATCACTGCATCATCATAGCATCATCACACCATCATCACTGCATCATCACAGCATCATCGCATGGTGAACACTGCATCATCACAGTATCATCACAACATAATCATAGCATAATCACAGCATCACCACTGCATCATCGCAGCGTCATCACAGCATCATCACTCCGTCATCACACCATCATCACAGCATCATCACCGCATCATCAGAGCATCATCACTGCATCATCTCTGCATGACCAGTGCATCATCACAGCATCATCACATCAACTACACAACATCATCACAGTGTCATCACAGCATCATCCCTGCATAATCACAGCATAACCTGAGCATCATCACAGCATCATCACATAGTCATGGCATCATCATCACAGCATCATAACTGCGTCTTCACAGGGTCATCACTGCATCATCTCTGCATCATCACAGCATCATCTGAGCATCGTTACTGCTTTCTCACTGCATCATCACAGCATCATCTCTGCATCATCACTGCATCATCATAGCATCATCACTGCATCATCACAGCATCATAATAGCACCATCACAGCATCATTAGAGCGTCAACACTGCATCATCACAGCGTCATCACAGCGTCATCACAGCATCATCACAGCATCATCACTGCATATTCACTGCATCATCACACCATCATCACTGCATCAACACAGCGTCATCACTGCATCATCACAGTGTAATCGCAGCATCATCACTGCGTCTTCACTGCGTCATCACTGCATCATCACAGCATCATTACAGCATCATCACTGCATAATCACTGCATCATCACAGCATCACCACTGCATCATCACTGCATCATCAAAGCATCATCACAGCATCATCGCTGCATCATCACAGCATCATCACTGCATCATCACAGCATCTTCTCAGCTACATCACAGCATCATTACTGCTTACTCACTGCATCATCACAGCGCCATCACAGTTTCACCACTGAATCATCACTGCATCATCTCTGCATAATTACTCCATCATCACAGCATCATCACTGCATCGTCACAGCATCTTCTCAGCATCATCACTGCATCATCATAGCATCATCACTGCATAATCACAGCATCATCACTGCATCATCATATAGTCATCACTGGATCATCATTGCATCATCACTGCATCATCATAGCATCATCACACCATCATCACTGCATCATCACAGCATCATCGCATGGTGAACACTGCATCATCACAGTATCATCACAACATAATCATAGCATAATCACAGCATCACCACTGCATCATCGCAGTGTCATCACAGCATCATCACTGCGTCATCACACCATCATCACAGCATCATCACCGCATCATCAGAGCATCGTCACTGCATCATCTCTGCATGACCAGTGCATCATCACAGCATCATCACATCAACTACATAACATCATCACAGTGTCATCACAGCATCATAACTGCATCATCACATAGTCATGGCATCATCATCACAGCATCATAACTGCGTCTTCACAGCATCATCACTGCATCATCTCTGCATCATCACAGCATCATCAAAGCATCATCACAGCGTCATCACACCATCATCACAGCATTATCACGGCATCATCAGAGCATCTTCTCAGCATCATCACAGCATCATCACTGCATCATCACACCATCATCACAGCATCATTACACCATCATCACTGCATCATCACTGCATCATCACAGTATCTTCACAGCATCATCACAATATCATCACAGTGTTATCACAGCATCATCAAAGCATCATCACAGCATCATCATAGCATCATCACTGCATCATCACAGCATCATCGCATGGTGAACACTGCATCATCACAGTATCATCACAACATAATCATAGCAGAATCACAGCATCACCACTGCATCATCGCAGCGTCATCACAGCATCATCACTCCGTCATCACACCATCATCACAGCATCATCACTGCATCATCATTGCATCATCTCTGCATGACCAGTGCATCATCACAGCATCATCACATCAACTACACAACATCATCACAGTGTCATCACAGCATCATCACTGCATAATCACAGCATAACCTGAGCATCATTACTGCATCATCACTGCATCATCACAGCGTCATCACAGTATCATCACTGCATCATCAGAGCATCATCAGTGCATCATCAGAGCATACTCACTGCATCGTCACAGCATCATCATAGCATCATCACTGCATCATCAGAGCATCATCAGAGCATACTCACTGCATCGTCACAGCATCATCATAGCATCATCACTGCATCATCACATAGTCATCGCATCATCATCACAGCATCATAACTGCGTCTTCACAGCGTCATCACTGCATTCTCTCTGCATCATCGCACCATCATCACTGCATCACAGCATCATCACAACATCATCACAGAGTCATCAAAGAATCATCACAGCATCATCACAATATCATCACAGAATCATCACAGCATCTTCTCAGCATCATCACGGCATCATTACTGCTTACTCTGCATCATCACAGCGCCATCACAGTTTCATCACTGCATCATCACTGCATCATCTCTGCATAATTACTGCATCATGACCGCATCATCACTGCATCATCACAGCATCTTCTCAGCATCATCACTGCATCAACACAGCGTCATCACTGCATCATCACTACATCATCACAGTGTAATCGCAGCATCATCACTGCGTCTTCACTGCGTCATCACTGCATCATCACAGCATCATTACAGCATCATCACTGCTTACTCACTGCATCATCACAGCGTCATCATAGCATCATCACTGCATCATCACAGCATCATCATAGCATCATCACTGCATCATTAGAGCGTCATCACTGAATCATCACAGTGTAATCGCAGCATCATCACTGCGTCATCACTGCGTCATCACAGCATAATCATCACTGCGACATCACACCATCATCACAGCATCATTACTGCATCATCACAGCATCATCACAGTGTCATCACAGCACCATCACTGCATCGCAAGAGCATCATCACACCATCATCACATCATCACTGCATCATAAAAACATAAACATAGTATTGTCACAGCAACAAAACATCATCATCGCGGCATCATCACTGCATCAACACATTATCATCACAGCGTTATCACTTCATAATCACTGCATCATCACACCATCATCACAATATCATCACAGTGTCATCACAGCATCATCACAACATAATCACTGCATCATCACAGTATCATCACTGCATCATCTCAGCATCATCACTGCATGATCACAGCAAAATCCCTGCATCATCACATCATCATCACTGCATCATCACAGCATCATCACAGCATCATCACACAATCATCACTGCATCATCACAGCATCATCACTGCATCATCACACCTTCATTACTGCATCATCACTGCAGAATCACTGCATCATCATACCATCATCACAGTGTCATCACAGCATCATCACTGCGTCATCACACCATCATCACTGCATCATCACTGCGTCATTATAGCATCATCACTGCATCATCTCTGCATGACCAGTGCATAATCACAGCATCATCGCATCAACTACACAACATCATCACAGTGTCATCACAGCATCATCCCTGCATAATCACAGCATAACCTGAGCATCATCACAGCATCATCACATAGTCATGGCATCATCATCACAGCATCATAACTGCGTCTTCACAGGGTCATCACTGCATCATCTCTGCATCATCACAGCATCATCTGAGCATCGTTACTGCTTTCTCACTGCATCATCACAGCATCATCTCTGCATCATCACTGCATCATCATAGCATCATCTCAGCATCATCACAGCATCATAATAGCACCATCACAGCATCATTAGAGCGTCAACACTGCATCATCACAGCGTCATCACAGCATCATCACAGCATCATCACTGCATATTCACTGCATCATCACACCATCATCACTGCATCAACACAGCGTCATCACTGCATCATCACAGTGTAATCGCAGCATCATCACTGCGTCTTCACTGCGTCATCACTGCATCATCACAGCATCATTACAGCATCATCACTGCATAATCACTGCATCATCACAGCATCACCACTGCATCATCAAAGCATCATCACAGCATCATCACTGCATCATCATAGCATCATCACTGCATCATCATAGCATCATCACACCATCATCACTGCATCATCACAGCATCATCACTGCGTCTTCACTGCGTCATCACTGCATCATCACAGCATCATCAAAGCATCATCACAGCATCATCATAGCATCATCATTGCATCATCACTGCATCATCATAGCATCATCACACCATCATCACTGCATCATCACAGCATCATCGCATGGTGAACACTGCATCATCACAGTATCATCACAACATAATCATAGCATAATCACAGCATCACCACTGCATCATCGCAGCGTCATCACAGCATCATCACTCCGTCATCACACCATCATCACAGCATCATCACTGCATCATCATTGCATCATCTCTGCATGACCAGTGCATCATCACAGCATCATCACATCAACTACACAACATCATCACAGTGTCATCACAGCATCATCACTGCATAATCACAGCATAACCTGAGCATCATCACAGCATCATAACTGCGTCTTCACAGCATCATCACTGCATCATCACTGCATCATCAGAGCATCATCACTGCATCATCAGAGCATACTCACTGCATCGTCACAGCATCATCATAGCATCATCACTGCATCATCACATAGTCATCGCATCATCATCACAGCATCATAACTGCGTCTTCACAGCGTCATCACTGCATCATCTCTGCATCATCGCAGCATCATCACTGCATCATCACAGCATCAACGCACCATCATCACTGCATCACAGCATCATCACAACATCATCACAGAGTCATCAAAGAATCATCACAGCATCATCACAATATCATCACAGAATCATCACAGCATCTTCTCAGCATCATCACAGCATCATTACTGCTTACTCTGCATCATCACAGCGCCATCACAGTTTCATCACTGCATCATCTCTGCATAATTACTGCATCATGACCGCATCATCACTGCATCATCACAGCATCTTCTCAGCATCATCACTGCATCAACACAGCGTCATCACTGCATCATCACTACATCATCACAGTGTAATCGCAGCATCATCACTGCGTCTTCACTGCGTCATCACTGCATCATCACAGCATCATTACAGCATCATCACTGCATAATCACTGCATCATCACAGCATCTTCTCAGCATCATCACTGCATCATCACACCATCATCACTGCATCATCACAGCATCATCTGAGCTTCATCACAGTATCATTACTGCTTACTCACTGCATCATCACAGCGTCATCATAGCATCATCACTGCATCATCACAGCATCATCATAGCATCATCACTGCATCATTAGAGCGTCATCACTGCATCATCACAGCGTCTTCACAGCATCATCACAGCATCATCACTGCATATTGACTGCATCATCACACCATCATCACTGCATCAACACAGCGTCATCACTGAATCATCACAGTGTAATCGCAGCATCATCACTGCGTCATCACTGCGTCATCACAGCATAATCATCACTGCGACATCACACCATCATCACAGCATCATTACTGCATCATCACAGCATCATCACAGTGTCATCACAGCACCATCACTGCATCACAAGAGCATCATCACACCATCATCACATCATCACTGCATCATAAAAACATAAACATAGTATTGTCACAGCAACAAAACATCATCATCGCGGCATCATCACTGCATCAACACATCATCATCACAGCGTTATCACTTCATAATCACTGCATCATCACACCATCATCACAATATCATCACAGTGTCATCACAGCATCATCACAACATAATCACTGCATCATCACAGTATCATCACTGCATCATCTCAGCATCATCACTGCATGATCACAGCAAAATCCCTGCATCATCACATCATCATCACTGCATTATCACAGCATCATCACAGCATCATCACACAATCATCACTGCATCATCACAGCATCATCACTGCATCATCACACCTTCATTACTGCATCATCACTGCAGAATCACTGCATCATCATACCATCATCACAGTGTCATCACAGCATCATCACTGCGTCATCACACCATCATCACTGCATCATCACTGCGTCATTATAGCATCATCACTGCATCATCTCTGCATGACCAGTGCATAATCACAGCATCATCGCATCAACTACACAACATCATCACAGTGTCATCACAGCATCATCCCTGCATAATCACAGCATAACCTGAGCATCATCACAGCATCATCACATAGTCATGGCATCATCATCACAGCATCATAACTGCGTCTTCACAGGGTCATCACTGCATCATCTCTGCATCATCACAGCATCATCTGAGCATCGTTACTGCTTTCTCACTGCATCATCACAGCATCATCTCTGCATCATCACTGCATCATCATAGCATCATCACTGCATCATCACAGCATCATAATAGCACCATCACAGCATCATTAGAGCGTCAACACTGCATCATCACAGCGTCATCACAGCGTCATCACAGCATCATCACAGCATCATCACTGCATATTCACTGCATCATCACACCATCATCACTGCGTCTTCACTGCGTCATCACTGCATCATCACAGCATCATTACAGCATCATCACTGCATAATCACTGCATCATCACAGCATCACCACTGCATCATCACTGCATCATCAAAGCATCATCACAGCATCATCGCTGCATCATCACAGCATCATCACTGCATCATCACAGCATCTTCTCAGCTACATCACAGCATCATTACTGCTTACTCACTGCATCATCACAGCGCCATCACAGTTTCACCACTGAATCATCACTGCATCATCTCTGCATAATTACTCCATCATCACAGCATCATCACTGCATCGTCACAGCATCTTCTCAGCATCATCACTGCATCATCATAGCATCATCACTGCATAATCACAGCATCATCACTGCATCATCATATAGTCATCACTGCATCATCTCTGCATCATCAGAGCATCATCACAGCGTCATCAAACCATCATCACAGCATTATCACGGCATCATCAGAGCATCTTCTCAGCATCATCACAGCATCATCACTGCATCATCACACCATCATCACAGCATCATTACACCATCATCACTGCATCATCACTGCATCATCACAGTATCTTCACAGCATCATCACAATATCATCACAGTGTTATCACAGCATCATCAAAGCATCATCACAGCATCATCATAGCATCATCACTGCATCATCATAGCATCATCACACCATCATCACTGCATCATCACAGTGTCATCACAGCATCATCACAGCATCATCGCATGGTGAACACTGCATCATCACAGTATCATCACAACATAATCATAGCATAATCACAGCATCACCACTGCATCATCACAGCATCATCACCGCATCATCAGAGCATCGTCACTGCATCATCTCTGCATGACCAGTGCATCATCACAGCATCATCACATCAACTACATAACATCATCACAGTGTCATCACAGCATCATAACTGCATCATCACATAGTCATGGCATCATCATCACAGCATCATAACTGCGTCTTCACAGCATCATCACTGCATCATCTCTGCATCATCACAGCATCATCAAAGCATCATCACAGCGTCATCACACCATCATCACAGCATTATCACGGCATCATCAGAGCATCTTCTCAGCATCATCACAGCATCATCACTGCATCATTACACCATCATCACTGCATCATCACTGCATCATCACAGTATCTTCACAGCATCATCACAATATCATCACAGTGTTATCACAGCATCATCAAAGCATCATCACAGCATCATCACTGCATCATCACTGCATCATCACAGCATCATCAAAGCATCATCACAGCATCATCATAGCATCATCACTGCATCATCACACCATCATCACTGCATCATCACAGTGTCATCACAGCATCATCACAGCATCATCGCATGGTGAACACTGCATCATCACAGTATCATCACAACATAATCATAGCAGAATCACAGCATCACCACTGCATCATCGCAGCGTCATCACAGCATCATCACTGCGTCATCACACCATCATCACAGCATCATCACCGCATCATCAGAGCATCGTCACTGCATCATCTCTGCATGACCAGTGCATCATCACAGCATCATCACATCAACTACATAACATCATCACAGTGTCATCACAGCATCATCACTGCATCATCACATAGTCATGGCATCATCATCACAGCATCATAACTGCGTCTTCACAGCATCATCACTGCATCATCTCTGCATCATCACAGCATCACCAAAGCATCATCACAGCGTCATCACACCATCATCACAGCATTATCACGGCATCATCAGAGCATCTTCTCAGCATCATCACAGCATCATCACTGCATCATCACAGCATCATTACACCATCATCAGAGCATCATCACAGTATCTTCACAGCATCATCACAATATCATCACAGTGTCATCACAGCGTCATCACACCATCATCACTGCATCATCACAGCATCATCACTGCATCATCACAGTATCATCACAGCATCATCACAATATCATCACAGTGTCATCACAGCATCATCACAACATAATCACTGCATCATCATATCATCATCACAGCATCATCACTGCATCTTCACACAATCATCACTGCATCATCACAGCATCATCACACCTTCATTACTGCATCATCACTGCAGAATCACTGCATCATCATACCATCATCACAGTGTCATCACTGCATCATCACAGCATAACCTGAGCATCATCACAGCATCATTACTGCGTCATCACTGCATCATCACAGCGTCATCACTGCATCATCAGAGCATCATCACATAGTCATGGCATCATCATCACAGCATCATAACTGCTTCTTCACAGGGTCATCACTGCATCATCTCTGCATCATCTGAGCATCGTTACTGCTTTCTCACTGCATCATCACAGCATCATCTCTGCATCATCACTGCATCATCATAGCATCATCACAGCATCATAATAGCACCATCACAGCATCATTAGAGCGTCATCACTGCATCATCACAGCGTCATCACAGCATCATCACAGCATCATCACTGCATATTCACTGCATCATCACACCATCATCACTGCATCAACACAGCGTCATCACTGCATCATCACTGCATCATCACATTGTAATTGCAGCATCATCACTGCGTCTTCACTGCGTCATCACTGCATCATCAAAGCATCATCACTGCATTACCACCGCATCATTTCAGCATCATCACTGCATCATCACAGCATCTTCTCAGCATCATCACTGCATCATCACAGCATCATCACTGCGTCATCAGACCATCATCTCAGCAGCATCACTGCATCATCACTGCATCATCTCTGCATGACCAGTGCATCATCACAGCATCATCACATCAACTACACAACATCATCACAGTGTCATCACAGCATCATCACTGCATAATCACAGCATAACCTGAGCATCATCACAGCATCATTACTGCATCATCACTGCATCATCACAGCATCATCACTGCATCATCAGAGCATCATCACTGCATCATCAGAGCATACTCACTGCATCATCACAGCGTCACCACAGTATCATCACTGCATCATCAGAGCATCATCACTGCATCATCAGAGCATACTCACTGCATCGTCACAGCATCATCATAGCATCATCACATAGTCATCGCATCATCATCACAGCATCATAACTGCGTCTTCACAGCGTCATCACTGCATCATCTCTGCATCATCACAGCAGCATCACTGCATCATCACAGCATCATCTGAGCATCGTTACTGCTTTCTCACTGCATCATCACAGCATCATCTCTGCATCATCACTGCATCATCACAGCATCATAATAGCACCATCACAGTATCATTAGAGCGTCATCACTGCATCATCACAGCGTCATCACAGCATCATCACTGCATATTCACTGCATCATCACACCATCATCACTGCATCATCACATTGTAATCGGAGCATCATCACTGCGTCTTCACTGCGTCATCACTGCATCATCAAAGCATCATCACTGCATTACCACCGCATCATTTCAGCATCATCACAGCATCATCACAGCATCATCACAGCATCATCACTGCGTCATCAGACCATCATCTCAGCAGCATCACTGCATCATCACAGCATCATCACTGCATCATCTCTGCATGATCAATGCATCATCACAGCATCATCACATCAACTACACAACATCATTGCAGTGTCATCACAGCGTCATCACTGCATGATCACAGCATAATCTGAGCATCATCACAGCATCATTACTGCATCATCAGAGAATCATCACTGCATAGTCACAGCATCATCACACCATCATAACAGCATCATCACACCATCATCACAGCATCATCTGAGCATCATCATTGCATAATCACTGCATCATCACAGCATCTTCTCAGCATCATCACAGCATCATTACTGCTTACTCACTGCATCATCACAGCGCCATCACATTTTCATCAGTGCATCATCACTGCATCATCTCTGCATAATTACTGCATCATCACAGCATCTTCTCAGCATCATCACTGCATCATAATAGCATCATCACTGCATCATCACTGCATCATCACAGCATCATCAAAGCATCATCACAGCATCATCACAGCATCATCACTGCATATTCACTGCATCATCACACCATCATCACTGCATCAACACAGCGTCATCACTGCATCATCACTGCATCATCACATTGTAATTGCAGCATCATCACTGCGTCTTCACTGCGTCATCACTGCATCATCAAAGCATCATCACTGCATTACCACCGCATCATTTCAGCATCATCACTGCATCATCACAGCATCTTCTCAGCATCATCACTGCATCATCACAGCATCATCACTGCGTCATCAGACCATCATCTCAGCAGCATCACTGCATCATCACTGCATCATCTCTGCATGACCAGTGCATCATCACAGCATCATCACATCAACTACACAACATCATCACAGTGTCATCACAGCATCATCACTGCATAATCACAGCATAACCTGAGCATCATCACAGCATCATTACTGCATCATCACTGCATCATCACAGCATCATCACTGCATCATCAGAGCATCATCACTGCATCATCAGAGCATACTCACTGCATCATCACAGCGTCACCACAGTATCATCACTGCATCATCAGAGCATCATCACTGCATCATCAGAGCATACTCACTGCATCGTCACAGCATCATCATAGCATCATCACATAGTCATCGCATCATCATCACAGCATCATAACTGCGTCTTCACAGCGTCATCACTGCATCATCTCTGCATCATCACAGCAGCATCACTGCATCATCACAGCATCATCTGAGCATCGTTACTGCTTTCTCACTGCATCATCACAGCATCATCTCTGCATCATCACTGCATCATCACAGCATCATAATAGCACCATCACAGTATCATTAGAGCGTCATCACTGCATCATCACAGCGTCATCACAGCATCATCACTGCATATTCACTGCATCATCACACCATCATCACTGCATCATCACATTGTAATCGGAGCATCATCACTGCGTCTTCACTGCGTCATCACTGCATCATCAAAGCATCATCACTGCATTACCACCGCATCATTTCAGCATCATCACAGCATCATCACAGCATCATCACAGCATCATCACTGCGTCATCAGACCATCATCTCAGCAGCATCACTGCATCATCACAGCATCATCACTGCATCATCTCTGCATGATCAATGCATCATCACAGCATCATCACATCAACTACACAACATCATTGCAGTGTCATCACAGCGTCATCACTGCATGATCACAGCATAATCTGAGCATCATCACAGCATCATTACTGCATCATCAGAGAATCATCACTGCATAGTCACAGCATCATCACACCATCATAACAGCATCATCACACCATCATCACAGCATCATCTGAGCATCATCATTGCATAATCACTGCATCATCACAGCATCTTCTCAGCATCATCACAGCATCATTACTGCTTACTCACTGCATCATCACAGCGCCATCACATTTTCATCAGTGCATCATCACTGCATCATCTCTGCATAATTACTGCATCATCACAGCATCTTCTCAGCATCATCACTGCATCATAATAGCATCATCACTGCATCATCACTGCATCATCACAGCATCATCAAAGCATCATCACAGCATCATCATAGCATCATCACTGCATCATCACTGCATCATCATAGCATCATCACACCATCATCACTGCATCATCACAGTATCATCACAGCATCATCATAGCATAATCACAGCATCACCACTGCATCATCGCAGCGTCATCACAGCATCATCACTGCGTCATCACACCATCATCACAGCATCATCACTGCATCATCAGAGCATCATCACTGCATCATCTCTGCATGACCAGTGCATCATCACAGCATCATCACATCAACTACACAACATCATCACAGTGTCATCACAGCATCATCACAGCATAACCTGAGCATCATCACAGCATCATTACTGCATCATCACTGCATCATCACAGCGTCATCACAGTATCATCACTGCATCATCACTGCATCATCAGAGCATACTCACTGCATCGTCACAGCATCATCAGAGCATCATCACTGCATCATCAGAGCATCATCACTGCATCATCACATAGTCATCGCATCATCATCACAGCATCATAACTGCGTCTTCACAGGGTCATCACTGCATCATCTCTGCATCATCACAGCATCATCACTGCAGCATCACTGCATCATCTGAGCATCGTTACTGCTTTCTCACTGCATCATCACAGCATCATCTCTGCATCATCACTGCATCATCATAGCATCATCTCAGCATCATCACAGCATCATCACTGCACCATCACACCATCATCACAGCATCATCACTGCATCATCACACCATCACCACTGCATCATCACAGCATCATCACTACATCACCGCAGCATCATCACAGCATCATCACAGCATAATCACAGCATAATCACAGCATCATCACTGCATCTTCTCAGCATCATCACAGCATTATCACTGCATGGTCACAGCATCATCAATGCATCATCACAGCATCATCGCAGCATCATCAATGCATCATCACAGCATCATTGCAGCTTCATCACTGCATCATCACCTTGTCATTACAACGTCATCACTGTGTTATCACATCGTCATCACTGCATCATCACTGCGACATCACACCATCATCACAACATCATCACTGCATCATCACTGCGACATCACACCGTCATCACAGCATCATAACTGCATCATCACAGCATCATTACAGCATCATCACTGCATCATCACAGCATCATCACACCATCATCACAGCATCTTCTCAGCATCATCACTGCATCATTACAGCATCATCACTGCATCATCACAGCGCCATCACACCATCATCACTGCATCATCACAGCATCATCTGAGCTTCATCACAGTATCATTACTGCTTACTCACTGCATCATCACAGCATCATCACAGCATCATTAGAGCGTCATCACTGCATCATCACAGCTTCTTCACAGCATCATCACAGCATCATCACTGCATCATCACACCGTCATCACAGCATCATAACTGCATCATCACAGCATCATTACAGCATCATCACTGCATCATCACTGCATAATCACTGCATCATCACAGCATCTTCTCAGCATCATCACTGCATCATCACACCATCATCACTGCATCATCACAGCATCATCTGAGCTTCATCACAGTATCATTACTGCTTACTCACTGCATCATCACAGCGTCATCATAGCATCATCACTGCATCATCACAGCATCATCATAGCATCATCACTGCATCATTAGAGCGTCATCACTGCATCATCACAGCTTCTTCACAGCATCATCACAGCATCATCACTGCATCATCACACCATCATCACAGCATCATTACTGCATCATCACAACATCATCACAGTGTCATCAAAACGTAATCATAGCATCATCACAGCATCATTACTGCATCATCACTGCATCATCTCTGCATCATCAAAGCATCATCACTGCATCATCACAGCATCATCACAACATCATCTCAGCATCATCACACCATCATCACAGCATCATCACAGCATCATCTGAGCATCATCACTGCATCATTACTGCTTAATCACTGCATCATCTCAGTATCATCACAGCATCATCACTGCATCATCACATAGTCATCGCATCATCATCACAGCATCATAACTGCGTCTTCACAGCGTCATCACTGCATCATCTCTGCATCATCACACCATCATCATTACTGCATCATCACTGCAGAATCACTGCGTCATCACACCATCATCACAGTGTCATCACAGCATCATCACTGCGTCATTATAGCATCATCACTGCATCATCTCTGCATGACCAGTGCATCATCACAGCATCATCGCATCAACTACACAACATCATCACAGTGTCATCACAGCATCATCACTGCATAATCACAGCATAACCTGAGCATCATCACAGCATCATTACTGCATCATCACTGCATCATCACAGCGTCATCACAGTATCATCACTGCATCATCAGAGCATCATCACTGCATCATCACATAGTCATGGCATCATCATCACAGCATCATAACTGCGTCTTCACAGGGTCATCACTGCATCATCTCTGCATCATCACTGCATCAACACAGTGTCATAACTGCATCATCACTGCATCAACACAGTATCATCACTGCGTCATCACAGCCTCGTCACTGCATCATCACAGCATCATCACAGCATCATAACTGCGTCTTCACTGCGTCATCACTGCATCATCTCTGCATCATCACAGCATCATTACAGCATCATCACTGCGTCATCACACCATCATCACTGCATCATCACAGCATCATTGCATGGTGAACACTGCATCATCACAGTATCATCACAACGTAATCATAGCATCATTACAGTATCACCACTGCATCATCATCTCTGCATCACCAAAGCATCATCACAGCATCATCACTGCATCATCTCTGCATGATCAGTGTATCATCACAGCATCACCACTGCATCATCACTGCATAATCAAAGCATCATCACTGCATTATCACTGCATCATTACAGCATCATCACTGCGTCTTCACTGCGTCATCACTGCATCATCACAGCATCATCACTGCATAATCACTGCATCATCACAGCATCACCACTGCATCATCACTGCATCATCAAAGCATCATCACTGCATTATCACTGCATCATTTCAGCATCATCACTGCGTCATCACTGCATCATCACAGCATCACCACTGCATAATCACTGCATCATCACAACATCACCACTGCATCATCACTGCATCATCAAAGCATCATCACTGCATTATCACTGCATCATCTCAGCATCATCACTGCGTCTTCACTGCGTCATCACTGCATCATCACAGTATCACCACTGCATAATCACTGCATCATCACTGCATCATCACAGCATCACCACTGCATCATCACTGCATCATCAAAGCATTATCACTGCATTATCACTGCATCATTTCAGCATCATCACTGCATCATCACAGCATCATCACTGCGTCATTACACCATCGTCTCAGCAGCATCACTGCATCATCACTGCATCATCACTGCATCATCTCTGCATGATCAATGCATCATCACATCAACTACACAACATCATCGCAGTGTCATCACAGCGTCATCACTGCATGATCACAGCATAATCTGAGCATCATCACACCATCATTACAGCATCATCACACCATCATCACAGCATCATCTGAGCATCATCACTGCATAATCACTGAATCATCACAACATCATCAGTTTCATCAAAGCATCATCACAACATAATCACTGCATCATCACAGCATCATCACTGCATCATCACAGCATCTTCTCAGCATCATCACAGCATCATTACTGCTTACTCACTGCATCATCACAGCACCATCACAGTTTCATCACTGCATCATCACTGCATCATCTCTGCATAATTACTGCATCATCACAGCATCATCACTGCATCATCACAGCATCTTCTCAGCATCATCAGTGCATCATCATAGCATCATCACTGCATCATCACTGCATCATCACAGCATCATCAAAGCATCATCACAGCATCATCATAGCATCATCATTGCATCATCACTGCATCATCATAGCATCATCACACCATCATCACTGCATCATCACAGCATCATCGCATGGTGAACACTGCATCATCACAGTATCATCACAACATAATCATAGCATAATCACAGCATCACCACTGCATCATCGCAGCGTCATCACAGCATCATCACTCCGTCATCACACCATCATCACAGCATCATCACCGCATCATCAGAGCATCATCACTGCATCATCTCTGCATGACCAGTGCATCATCACAGCATCATCACATCAACTACACAACATCATCACAGTGTCATCACAGCATCATCCCTGCATAATCACAGCATAACCTGAGCATCATCACAGCATCATCACATAGTCATGGCATCATCATCACAGCATCATAACTGCGTCTTCACAGGGTCATCACTGCATCATCTCTGCATCATCACAGCATCATCTGAGCATCGTTACTGCTTTCTCACTGCATCATCACAGCATCATCTCTGCATCATCACTGCATCATCATAGCATCATCACTGCATCATCACAGCATCATAATAGCACCATCACAGCATCATTAGAGCGTCAACACTGCATCATCACAGCGTCATCACAGCGTCATCACAGCATCATCACAGCATCATCACTGCATATTCACTGCATCATCACACCATCATCACTGCATCAACACAGCGTCATCACTGCATCATCACAGTGTAATCGCAGCATCATCACTGCGTCTTCACTGCGTCATCACTGCATCATCACAGCATCATTACAGCATCATCACTGCATAATCACTGCATCATCACAGCATCACCACTGCATCATCACTGCATCATCAAAGCATCATCACAGCATCATCGCTGCATCATCACAGCATCATCACTGCATCATCACAGCATCTTCTCAGCTACATCACAGCATCATTACTGCTTACTCACTGCATCATCACAGCGCCATCACAGTTTCACCACTGAATCATCACTGCATCATCTCTGCATAATTACTCCATCATCACAGCATCATCACTGCATCGTCACAGCATCTTCTCAGCATCATCACTGCATCATCATAGCATCATCACTGCATAATCACAGCATCATCACTGCATCATCATATAGTCATCACTGGATCATCATTGCATCATCACTGCATCATCATAGCATCATCACACCATCATCACTGCATCATCACAGCATCATCGCATGGTGAACACTGCATCATCACAGTATCATCACAACATAATCATAGCATAATCACAGCATCACCACTGCATCATCGCAGTGTCATCACAGCATCATCACTGCGTCATCACACCATCATCACAGCATCATCACCGCATCATCAGAGCATCGTCACTGCATCATCTCTGCATGACCAGTGCATCATCACAGCATCATCACATCAACTACATAACATCATCACAGTGTCATCACAGCATCATAACTGCATCATCACATAGTCATGGCATCATCATCACAGCATCATAACTGCGTCTTCACAGCATCATCACTGCATCATCTCTGCATCATCACAGCATCATCAAAGCATCATCACAGCGTCATCACACCATCATCACAGCATTATCACGGCATCATCAGAGCATCTTCTCAGCATCATCACAGCATCATCACTGCATCATCACACCATCATCACAGCATCATTACACCATCATCACTGCATCATCACTGCATCATCACAGTATCTTCACAGCATCATCACAATATCATCACAGTGTTATCACAGCATCATCAAAGCATCATCACAGCATCATCATAGCATCATCACTGCATCATCACAGCATCATCGCATGGTGAACACTGCATCATCACAGTATCATCACAACATAATCATAGCAGAATCACAGCATCACCACTGCATCATCGCAGCGTCATCACAGCATCATCACTCCGTCATCACACCATCATCACAGCATCATCACTGCATCATCATTGCATCATCTCTGCATGACCAGTGCATCATCACAGCATCATCACATCAACTACACAACATCATCACAGTGTCATCACAGCATCATCACTGCATAATCACAGCATAACCTGAGCATCATTACTGCATCATCACTGCATCATCACAGCGTCATCACAGTATCATCACTGCATCATCAGAGCATCATCAGTGCATCATCAGAGCATACTCACTGCATCGTCACAGCATCATCATAGCATCATCACTGCATCATCAGAGCATCATCAGAGCATACTCACTGCATCGTCACAGCATCATCATAGCATCATCACTGCATCATCACATAGTCATCGCATCATCATCACAGCATCATAACTGCGTCTTCACAGCGTCATCACTGCATTCTCTCTGCATCATCGCACCATCATCACTGCATCACAGCATCATCACAACATCATCACAGAGTCATCAAAGAATCATCACAGCATCATCACAATATCATCACAGAATCATCACAGCATCTTCTCAGCATCATCACGGCATCATTACTGCTTACTCTGCATCATCACAGCGCCATCACAGTTTCATCACTGCATCATCACTGCATCATCTCTGCATAATTACTGCATCATGACCGCATCATCACTGCATCATCACAGCATCTTCTCAGCATCATCACTGCATCAACACAGCGTCATCACTGCATCATCACTACATCATCACAGTGTAATCGCAGCATCATCACTGCGTCTTCACTGCGTCATCACTGCATCATCACAGCATCATTACAGCATCATCACTGCTTACTCACTGCATCATCACAGCGTCATCATAGCATCATCACTGCATCATCACAGCATCATCATAGCATCATCACTGCATCATTAGAGCGTCATCACTGAATCATCACAGTGTAATCGCAGCATCATCACTGCGTCATCACTGCGTCATCACAGCATAATCATCACTGCGACATCACACCATCATCACAGCATCATTACTGCATCATCACAGCATCATCACAGTGTCATCACAGCACCATCACTGCATCACAAGAGCATCATCACACCATCATCACATCATCACTGCATCATAAAAACATAAACATAGTATTGTCACAGCAACAAAACATCATCATCGCGGCATCATCACTGCATCAACACATCATCATCACAGCGTTATCACTTCATAATCACTGCATCATCACACCATCATCACAATATCATCACAGTGTCATCACAGCATCATCACAACATAATCACTGCATCATCACAGTATCATCACTGCATCATCTCAGCATCATCACTGCATGATCACAGCAAAATCCCTGCATCATCACATCATCATCACTGCATTATCACAGCATCATCACAGCATCATCACACAATCATCACTGCATCATCACAGCATCATCACTGCATCATCACACCTTCATTACTGCATCATCACTGCAGAATCACTGCATCATCATACCATCATCACAGTGTCATCACAGCATCATCACTGCGTCATCACACCATCATCACTGCATCATCACTGCGTCATTATAGCATCATCACTGCATCATCTCTGCATGACCAGTGCATAATCACAGCATCATCGCATCAACTACACAACATCATCACAGTGTCATCACAGCATCATCCCTGCATAATCACAGCATAACCTGAGCATCATCACAGCATCATCACATAGTCATGGCATCATCATCACAGCATCATAACTGCGTCTTCACAGGGTCATCACTGCATCATCTCTGCATCATCACAGCATCATCTGAGCATCGTTACTGCTTTCTCACTGCATCATCACAGCATCATCTCTGCATCATCACTGCATCATCATAGCATCATCACTGCATCATCACAGCATCATAATAGCACCATCACAGCATCATTAGAGCGTCAACACTGCATCATCACAGCGTCATCACAGCGTCATCACAGCATCATCACAGCATCATCACTGCATATTCACTGCATCATCACACCATCATCACTGCATCAACACAGCGTCATCACTGCATCATCACAGTGTAATCGCAGCATCATCACTGCGTCTTCACTGCGTCATCACTGCATCATCACAGCATCATTACAGCATCATCACTGCATAATCACTGCATCATCACAGCATCACCACTGCATCATCACTGCATCATCAAAGCATCATCACAGCATCATCGCTGCATCATCACAGCATCATCACTGCATCATCACAGCATCTTCTCAGCTACATCACAGCATCATTACTGCTTACTCACTGCATCATCACAGCGCCATCACAGTTTCACCACTGAATCATCACTGCATCATCTCTGCATAATTACTCCATCATCACAGCATCATCACTGCATCGTCACAGCATCTTCTCAGCATCATCACTGCATCATCATAGCATCATCACTGCATAATCACAGCATCATCACTGCATCATCATATAGTCATCACTGGATCATCATTGCATCATCACTGCATCATCATAGCATCATCACACCATCATCACTGCATCATCACAGCATCATCGCATGGTGAACACTGCATCATCACAGTATCATCACAACATAATCATAGCATAATCACAGCATCACCACTGCATCATCGCAGTGTCATCACAGCATCATCACTGCGTCATCACACCATCATCACAGCATCATCACCGCATCATCAGAGCATCGTCACTGCATCATCTCTGCATGACCAGTGCATCATCACAGCATCATCACATCAACTACATAACATCATCACAGTGTCATCACAGCATCATAACTGCATAATCACATAGTCATGGCATCATCATCACAGCATCATAACTGCGTCTTCACAGCATCATCACTGCATCATCTCTGCATCATCACAGCATCATCAAAGCATCATCACAGCGTCATCACACCATCATCACAGCATTATCACGGCATCATCAGAGCATCTTCTCAGCATCATCACAGCATCATCACTGCATCATCACACCATCATCACAGCATCATTACACCATCATCACTGCATCATCACTGCATCATCACAGTATCTTCACAGCATCATCACAATATCATCACAGTGTTATCACAGCATCATCAAAGCATCATCACAGCATCATCATAGCATCATCACTGCATCATCATAGCATCATCACACCATCATCACTGCATCATCACAGTGTCATCACAGCATCATCACAGCATCATCGCATGGTGAACACTGCATCATCACAGTATCATCACAACATAATCATAGCATAATCACAGCATCAACACTGCATCATCACAGCATCATCACCGCATCATCAGAGCATCGTCACTGCATCATCTCTGCATGACCAGTGCATCATCACAGCATCATCACATCAACTACATAACATCATCACAGTGTCATCACAGCATCATCACTGCATCATCACATAGTCATGGCATCATCATCACAGCATCATAACTGCGTCTTCACAGCATCATCACTGCATCATCTCTGCATCATCACAGCATCATCAAAGCATCATCACAGCGTCATCTCACCATCATCACAGCATTATCACGGCATCATCAGAGCATCTTCTCAGCATCATCACAGCATCATCACTGCATCATTACACCATCATCACTGCATCATCACTGCATCATCACAGTATCTTCACAGCATCATCAAAGCATCATCACAGCATCATCATAGCATCATCACTGCATCATCACTGCATCATCACAGCATCATCAAAGCATCATCACAGCATCATCATAGCATCATCACTGCATCATCATAGCATCATCACACCATCATCACTGCATCATCACAGTGTCATCACAGCATCATCACAGCATCATCGCATGGTGAACACTGCATCATCACAGTATCATCACAACATAATCATAGCATAATCACAGCATCACCACTGCATCATCGCAGCGTCATCACAGCATCATCACTGCGTCATCACACCATCATCACAGCATCATCACCGCATCATCAGAGCATTGTCACTGCATCATCTCTGCATGACCAGTGCATCATCACAGCATCATCACATCAACTACATAACATCATCACAGTGTCATCACAGCATCATCACATAGTCATGGCATCATCATCACAGCATCATAACTGCGTCTTCACAGCATCATCACTGCATCATCTCTGCATCATCACAGCATCACCAAAGCATCATCACAGCGTCATCACACCATCATCACAGCATTATCACGGCATCATCAGAGCATCTTCTCAGCATCATCACAGCATCATCACTGCATCATCACAGCATCATTACACCATCATCAGAGCATCATCACAGTATCTTCACAGCATCATCACAATATCATCACAGTGTCATCACAGCATCATCACACCATCATCACTGCATCATCACAGCATCATCACTGCATCATCACAGTATCATCACAGCATCATCACAATATCATCACAGTGTCATCACAGCATCATCACAACATAATCACTGCATCATCATATCATCATCACAGCATCATCACTGCATCTTCACACAATCATCACTGCATCATCACAGCATCATCACACCTTCATTACTGCATCATCACTGCAGAATCACTGCATCATCATACCATCATCACAGTGTCATCACTGCATCATCACAGCATAACCTGAGCATCATCACAGCATCATTACTGCATCATCACTGCATCATCACAGCGTCATCACTGCATCATCAGAGCATCATCACATAGTCATGGCATCATCATCACAGCATCATAACTGCTTCTTCACAGGGTCATCACTGCATCATCTCTGCATCATCTGAGCATCGTTACTGCTTTCTCACTGCATCATCACAGCATCATCTCTGCATCATCACTGCATCATCATAGCATCATCACAGCATCATAATAGCACCATCACAGCATCATTAGAGCGTCATCACTGCATCATCACAGCGTCATCACAGCATCATCACAGCATCATCACTGCATATTCACTGCATCATCACACCATCATCACTGCATCAACACAGCGTCATCACTGCATCATCACTGCATCATCACATTGTAATTGCAGCATCATCACTGCGTCTTCACTGCGTCATCACTGCATCATCAAAGCATCATCACTGCATTACCACCGCATCATTTCAGCATCATCACTGCATCATCACAGCATCTTCTCAGCATCATCACTGCATCATCACAGCATCATCACTGCGTCATCAGACCATCATCTCAGCAGCATCACTGCATCATCACTGCATCATCTCTGCATGATCAATGCATCATCACAGCATCATCACATCAACTACACAACATCATTGCAGTGTCATCACAGCGTCATCACTGCATGATCACAGCATAATCTGAGCATCATCACAGCATCATTACTGCATCATCAGAGAATCATCACTGCATAGTCACAGCATCATCACACCATCATAACAGCATCATCACACCATCATCACAGCATCATCTGAGCATCATCACTGCATAATCACTGCATCATCACTGCATAATCACAGCATCACCACTGCATCATCGCAGCATCATCACAGCATCATCAATGCGTCATCACACCATCATCACAGCATCATCACTGCATCATCTCTGCATGACCAGTGCATCATCACAGCATCATCACATCAACTACACAACATCATCACAGTGTCATCACAGCATCATCACTGCATAATCACAGCATAACCTGAGCATCATCACAGCATCATTACTGCATCATCACTGCATCATCACAGCATCATCACTGCATCATCAGAGCATCATCACTGCATCATCAGAGCATACTCACTGCATCATCACAGCGTCACCACAGTATCATCACTGCATCATCAGAGCATCATCACTGCATCATCAGAGCATACTCACTGCATCGTCACAGCATCATCATAGCATCATCACATAGTCATCGCATCATCATCACAGCATCATAACTGCGTCTTCACAGCGTCATCACTGCATCATCTCTGCATCATCACAGCATCATCACTGCAGCATCACTGCATCATCACAGCATCATCTGAGCATCGTTACTGCTTTCTCACTGCATCATCACAGCATCATCTCTGCATCATCACTGCATCATCACAGCATCATAATAGCACCATCACAGTATCATTAGAGCGTCATCACTGCATCATCACAGCGTCATCACAGCATCATCACTGCATATTCACTGCATCATCACACCATCATCACTGCATCATCACATTGTAATCGGAGCATCATCACTGCGTCTTCACTGCGTCATCACTGCATCATCAAAGCATCATCACTGCATTACCACCGCATCATTTCAGCATCATCACAGCATCATCACAGCATCATCACAGCATCATCACTGCGTCATCAGACCATCATCTCAGCAGCATCACTGCATCATCACAGCATCATCACTGCATCATCTCTGCATGATCAATGCATCATCACAGCATCATCACATCAACTACACAACATCATTGCAGTGTCATCACAGCGTCATCACTGCATGATCACAGCATAATCTGAGCATCATCACAGCATCATTACTGCATCATCAGAGAATCATCACTGCATAGTCACAGCATCATCACACCATCATAACAGCATCATCACACCATCATCACAGCATCATCTGAGCATCATCATTGCATAATCACTGCATCATCACAGCATCTTCTCAGCATCATCACAGCATCATTACTGCTTACTCACTGCATCATCACAGCGCCATCACATTTTCATCAGTGCACCATCACTGCATCATCTCTGCATAGTTACTGCATCATCACAGCATCTTCTCAGCATCATCACTGCATCATAATAGCATCATCACTGCATCATCACTGCATCATCACAGCATCATCAAAGCATCATCACAGCATCATCATAGCATCATCACTGCATCATCACTGCATCATCATAGCATCATCACACCATCATCACTGCATCATCACAGTATCATCACAGCATCATCATAGCATAATCACAGCATCACCACTGCATCATCGCAGCGTCATCACAGCATCATCACTGCGTCATCACACCATCATCACAGCATCATCACTGCATCATCAGAGCATCATCACTGCATCATCTCTGCATGACCAGTGCATCATCACAGCATCATCACATCAACTACACAACATCATCACAGTGTCATCACAGCATCATCACAGCATAACCTGAGCATCATCACAGCATCATTACTGCATCATCACTGCATCATCACAGCGTCATCACAGTATCATCACTGCATCATCACTGCATCATCAGAGCATACTCACTGCATCGTCACAGCATCATCATAGCATCATCACTGCATCATCAGAGCATCATCACTGCATCATCACTGCATCATCAGAGCATACTCACTGCATCGTCACAGCATCATCATAGCATCATCACATAGTCATCGCATCATCATCACAGCATCATAACTGCGTCTTCACAGGGTCATCACTGCATCATCTCTGCATCATCACAGCATCATCACTGCAGCATCACTGCATCATCTGAGCATCGTTACTGCTTTCTCACTGCATCATCACAGCATCATCTCTGCATCATCACTGCATCATCATAGCATCATCTCAGCATCATCACAGCATCATCACTGCACCATCACACCATCATCACAGCATCATCACTGCATCATCACACCATCACCACTGCATCATCACAGCATCATCACTACATCACCGCAGCATCATCACAGCATCATCACAGCATAATCACAGCATCATCACTGCATCTTCTCAGCATCATCACAGCATTATCACTGCATGGTCACAGCATCATCAATGCATCATCACAGCATCATCGCAGCATCATCAATGCATCATCACAGCATCATTGCAGCTTCATCACTGCATCATCACCTTGTCATTACAACGTCATCACTGTGTTATCACATCGTCATCACTGCATCATCACTGCGACATCACACCATCATCACAACATCATCACTGCATCATCACTGCGACATCACACCGTCATCACAGCATCATAACTGCATCATCACAGCATCATTACAGCATCATCACTGCATCATCACAGCATCATCACACCATCATCACAGCATCTTCTCAGCATCATCACTGCATCATTACAGCATCATCACTGCATCATCACAGCGCCATCACACCATCATCACTGCATCATCACAGCATCATCTGAGCTTCATCACAGTATCATTACTGCTTACTCACTGCATCATCACAGCATCATCACAGCATCATTAGAGCGTCATCACTGCATCATCACAGCTTCTTCACAGCATCATCACAGCATCATCACTGCATCATCACACCGTCATCACAGCATCATAACTGCATCATCACAGCATCATTACAGCATCATCACTGCATCATCACTGCATAATCACTGCATCATCACAGCATCTTCTCAGCATCATCACTGCATCATCACACCATCATCACTGCATCATCACAGCATCATCTGAGCTTCATCACAGTATCATTACTGTTTACTCACTGCATCATCACAGCGTCATCATAGCATCATCACTGCATCATCACAGCATCATCATAGCATCATCACAGCATCATTACTGCATCATCACAACATCATCACAGTGTCATCAAAACGTAATCATAGCATCATCACAGCATCATTACTGCATCATCACTGCATCATCTCTGCATCATCAAAGCATCATCACTGCATTATCACTGCATCATCACAGCATCATCACAACATCATCTCAGCATCATCACACCATCATCACAGCATCATCACAGCATCATCTGAGCATCATCACTGCATCATTACTGCTTAATCACTGCATCATCTCAGTATCATCACAGCATCATCACTGCATCATCACATAGTCATCGCATCATCATCACAGCATCATAACTGCGTCTTCACAGCGTCATCACTGCATCATCTCTGCATCATCACACCATCATCACAGCATCATCACAGCATCATCTGAGCATCATCACTGCATCATTACTGCTTAATCACTGCATCATCTCAGTATCATCACAGCATCATCACTGCATCATCACATAGTCATCGCATCATCATCACAGCATCATAACTGCGTCTTCACAGCATCATCACAACATCATCTCAGCATCATCACACCATCATCACAGCATCATCACAGCATCATCTGAGCATCATCACTGCATCATTACTGCTTAATCACTGCATCATCTCAGTATCATCACAGCATCATCACTGCATCATCACATAGTCATCGCATCATCATCACAGCATCATAACTGCGTCTTCACAGCGTCATCACTGCATCATCTCTGCATCATCACAGCATCATCATTACTGCATCATCACTGCAGAATCACTGCGTCATCACACCATCATCACAGTGTCATCACAGCATCATCACTGCGTCATTATAGCATCATCACTGCATCATCTCTGCATGACCAGTGCATCATCACAGCATCATCGCATCAACTACACAACATCATCACAGTGTCATCACAGCATCATCACTGCATAATCACAGCATAACCTGAGCATCATCACAGCATCATTACTGCATCATCACTGCATCATCACAGCGTCATCACAGTATCATCACTGCATCATCAGAGCATCATCACATAGTCATGGCATCATCATCACAGCATCATAACTGCGTCTTCACAGGGTCATCACTGCATCATCTCTGCATCATCACTGCATCAACACAGTGTCATAACTGCATCATCACTGCATCAACACAGTATCATCACTGCGTCATCACAGCCTCGTCACTGCATCATCACAGCATCATCACAGCATCATAACTGCGTCTTCACTGCGTCATCACTGCATCATCTCTGCATCATCACAGCATCATTACAGCATCATCACTGCGTCATCACACCATCATCACTGCATCATCACAGCATCATTGCATGGTGAACACTGCATCATCACAGTATCATCACAACGTAATCATAGCATCATTACAGTATCACCACTGCATCATCATCTCTGCATCACCAAAGCATCATCACAGCATCATCACTGCATCATCTCTGCATGATCAGTGTATCATCACAGCATCACCACTGCATCATCACAGCATCAACACTGCATCATCACTGCATAATCAAAGCATCATCACTGCATTATCACTGCATCATTACAGCATCATCACTGCGTCTTCACTGCGTCATCACTGCATCATCACAGCATCATCACTGCATAATCACTGCATCATCACAGCATCACCACTGCATCATCACTGCATCATCAAAGCATCATCACTGCATTATCACTGCATCATTTCAGCATCATCACTGCGTCATCACTGCATCATCACAGCATCACCACTGCATAATCACTGCATCATCACAACATCACCACTGCATCATCACTGCATCATCAAAGCATCATCACTGCATTATCACTGCATCATCTCAGCATCATCACTGCGTCTTCACTGCGTCATCACTGCATCATCACAGTATCACCACTGCATAATCACTGCATCATCACTGCACCATCACAGCATCACCACTGCATCATCACTGCATCATCAAAGCATTATCACTGCATTATCACTGCATCATTTCAGCATCATCACTGCATCATCACAGCATCATCACTGCATCATCTCTGCATGATCAATGCATCATCACATCAACTACACAACATCATCGCAGTGTCATCACAGCGTCATCAAAGCATCATCACAGCATCATCATAGCATCATCACTGCATCATCACTGCATCATCACAGCATCATCAAAGCATCATCACAGCATCATCATAGCATCATCACTGCATCATCATAGCATCATCACACCATCATCACTGCATCATCACAGTGTCATCACAGCATCATCACAGCATCATCGCATGGTGAACACTGCATCATCACAGTATCATCACAACATAATCATAGCATAATCACAGCATCACCACTGCATCATCGCAGCGTCATCACAGCATCATCACTGCGTCATCACACCATCATCACAGCATCATCACCGCATCATCAGAGCATCGTCACTGCATCATCTCTGCATGACCAGTGCATCATCACAGCATCATCACATCAACTACATAACATCATCACAGTGTCATCACAGCATCATCACTGCATCATCACATAGTCATGGCATCATCATCACAGCATCATAACTGCGTCTTCACAGCATCATCACTGCATCATCTCTGCATCATCACAGCATCACCAAAGCATCATCACAGCGTCATCACACCATCATCACAGCATTATCACGGCATCATCAGAGCATCTTCTCAGCATCATCACAGCATCATCACTGCATCATCACAGCATCATTACACCATCATCAGCGCATCATCACAGTATCTTCACAGCATCATCACAATATCATCACAGTGTCATCACAGCGTCATCACACCATCATCACTGCATCATCACAGCATCATCACTGCATCATCACAGTATCATCACAGCATCATCACAATATCATCACAGTGTCATCACAGCATCATCACAACATAATCACTGCATCATCATATCATCATCACAGCATCATCACTGCATCTTCACACAATCATCACTGCATCATCACAGCATCATCACACCTTCATTACTGCATCATCACTGCAGAATCACTGCATCATCATACCATCATCACAGTGTCATCACTGCATCATCACAGCATAACCTGAGCATCATCACAGCATCATTACTGCATCATCACTGCATCATCACAGCGTCATCACTGCATCATCAGAGCATCATCACATAGTCATGGCATCATCATCACAGCATCATAACTGCTTCTTCACAGGGTCATCACTGCATTATCTCTGCATCATCTGAGCATCGTTACTGCTTTCTCACTGCATCATCACAGCATCATCTCTGCATCATCACTGCATCATCATAGCATCATCACAGCATCATAATAGCACCATCACAGCATCATTAGAGCGTCATCACTGCATCATCACAGCGTCATCACAGCATCATCACAGCATCATCACTGCATATTCACTGCATCATCACACCATCATCACTGCATCAACACAGCGTCATCACTGCATCATCACTGCATCATCACATTGTAATTGCAGCATCATCACTGCGTCTTCACTGCGTCATCACTGCATCATCAAAGCATCATCACTGCATTACCACCGCATCATTTCAGCATCATCACTGCATCATCACAGCATCTTCTCAGCATCATCACTGCATCATCACAGCATCATCACTGCGTCATCAGACCATCATCTCAGCAGCATCACTGCATCATCACTGCATCATCTCTGCATGATCAATGCATCATCACAGCATCATCACATCAACTACACAACATCATTGCAGTGTCATCACAGCGTCATCACTGCATGATCACAGCATAATCTGAGCATCATCACAGCATCATTACTGCATCATCAGAGAATCATCACTGCATAGTCACAGCATCATCACACCATCATAACAGCATCATCACACCATCATCACAGCATCATCTGAGCATCATCACTGCATAATCACTGCATCATCACTGCATAATCACAGCATCACCACTGCATCATCGCAGCGTCATCACAGCATCATCAATGCGTCATCACACCATCATCACAGCATCATCACTGCATCATCTCTGCATGACCAGTGCATCATCACAGCATCATCACATCAACTACACAACATCATCACAGTGTCATCACAGCATCATCACTGCATAATCACAGCATAACCTGAGCATCATCACAGCATCATTACTGCATCATCACTGCATCATCACTGCATCATCAGAGCATCATCACTGCATCATCAGAGCATACTCACTGCATCATCACAGCGTCACCACAGTATCATCACTGCATCATCAGAGCATCATCACTGCATCATCAGAGCATACTCACTGCATCGTCACAGCATCATCATAGCATCATCACATAGTCATCGCATCATCATCACAGCATCATAACTGCGTCTTCACAGCGTCATCACTGCATCATCTCTGCATCATCACAGCAGCATCACTGCATCATCACAGCATCATCTGAGCATCGTTACTGCTTTCTCACTGCATCATCACAGCATCATCTCTGCATCATCACTGCATCATCACAGCATCATAATAGCACCATCACAGTATCATTAGAGCGTCATCACTGCATCATCACAGCGTCATCACAGCATCATCACTGCATATTCACTGCATCATCACACCATCATCACTGCATCATCACATTGTAATCGGAGCATCATCACTGCGTCTTCACTGCGTCATCACTGCATCATCAAAGCATCATCACTGCATTACCACCGCATCATTTCAGCATCATCACAGCATCATCACAGCATCATCACAGCATCATCACTGCGTCATCAGACCATCATCTCAGCAGCATCACTGCATCATCACAGCATCATCACTGCATCATCTCTGCATGATCAATGCATCATCACAGCATCATCACATCAACTACACAACATCATTGCAGTGTCATCACAGCGTCATCACTGCATGATCACAGCATAATCTGAGCATCATCACAGCATCATTACTGCATCATCAGAGAATCATCACTGCATAGTCACAGCATCATCACACCATCATAACAGCATCATCACACCATCATCACAGCATCATCTGAGCATCATCATTGCATAATCACTGCATCATCACAGCATCTTCTCAGCATCATCACAGCATCATTACTGCTTACTCACTGCATCATCACAGCGCCATCACATTTTCATCAGTGCATCATCACTGCATCATCTCTGCATAATTACTGCATCATCACAGCATCTTCTCAGCATCATCACTGCATCATAATAGCATCATCACTGCATCATCACTGCATCATCACAGCATCATCAAAGCATCATCACAGCATCATCATAGCATCATCACTGCATCATCACTGCATCATCATAGCATCATCACACCATCATCACTGCATCATCACAGTATCATCACAGCATCATCATAGCATAATCACAGCATCACCACTGCATCATCGCAGCGTCATCACAGCATCATCACTGCGTCATCACACCATCATCACAGCATCATCACTGCATCATCAGAGCATCATCACTGCATCATCTCTGCATGACCAGTGCATCATCACAGCATCATCACATCAACTACACAACATCATCACAGTGTCATCACAGCATCATCACAGCATAACCTGAGCATCATCACAGCATCATTACTGCATCATCACTGCATCATCACAGCGTCATCACAGTATCATCACTGCATCATCAGAGCATACTCACTGCATCGTCACAGCATCATCATAGCATCATCACTGCATCATCAGAGCATCATCACTGCATCATCACTGCATCATCAGAGCATACTCACTGCATCGTCACAGCATCATCATAGCATCATCACATAGTCATCGCATCATCATCACAGCATCATAACTGCGTCTTCACAGGGTCATCACTGCATCATCTCTGCATCATCACAGCATCATCACTGAAGCATCACTGCATCATCTGAGCATCGTTACTGCTTTCTCACTGCATCATCACAGCATCATCTCTGCATCATCACTGCATCATCATAGCATCATCTCAGCATCATCACAGCATCATCACTGCACCATCACAACATCATCACAGCATCATCACTGCATCATCACACCATCACCACTGCATCATCACAGCATCATCACTACATCACCGCAGCATCTTCACAGCATCATCACAGCATAATCACAGCATAATCACAGCATCATCACTGCATCTTCTCAGCATCATCACAGCATTATCACTGCATGGTCACAGCATCATCAATGCATCATCACAGCATCATCGCAGCATCATCAATGCATCATCACAGCATCATTGCAGCTTCATCACTGCATCATCACCTTGTCATTACAACGTCATCACTGTGTTATCACATCGTCATCACTGCATCATCACTGCGACATCACACCATCATCACAACATCATCACTGCATCATCACTGCGACATCACACCGTCATCACAGCATCATAACTGCATCATCACAGCATCATTACAGCATCATCACTGCATCATCACAGCATCATCACACCATCATCACAGCATCTTCTCAGCATCATCACTGCATCATTACAGCATCATCACTGCATCATCACAGCGCCATCACACCATCATCACTGCATCATCACAGCATCATCTGAGCTTCATCACAGTATCATTACTGCTTACTCACTGCATCATCACAGCATCATCACAGCATCATTAGAGCGTCATCACTGCATCATCACAGCTTCTTCACAGCATCATCACAGCATCATCACTGCATCATCACACCTTCATTACTGCATCATCACTGCAGAATCACTGCATCATCATACCATCATCACAGTGTCATCACAGCATCATCACTGCGTCATCACACCATCATCACTGCATCATCACTGCGTCATTATAGCATCATCACTGCATCATCTCTGCATGACCAGTGCATAATCACAGCATCATCGCATCAACTACACAACATCATCACAGTGTCATCACAGCATCATCCCTGCATAATCACAGCATAACCTGAGCATCATCACAGCATCATCACATAGTCATGGCATCATCATCACAGCATCATAACTGCGTCTTCACAGGGTCATCACTGCATCATCTCTGCATCATCACAGCATCATCTGAGCATCGTTACTGCTTTCTCACTGCATCATCACAGCATCATCTCTGCATCACCACTGCATCATCATAGCATCATCACTGCATCATCACAGCATCATAATAGCACCATCACAGCATCATTAGAGCGTCAACACTGCATCATCACAGCGTCATCACAGCGTCATCACAGCATCATCACAGCATCATCACTGCATATTCACTGCATCATCACACCATCATCACTGCATCAACACAGCGTCATCACTGCATCATCACAGTGTAATCGCAGCATCATCACTGCGTCTTCACTGCGTCATCACTGCATCATCACAGCATCATTACAGCATCATCACTGCATAATCACTGCATCATCACAGCATCACCACTGCATCATCACTGCATCATCAAAGCATCATCACAGCATCATCGCTGCATCATCACAGCATCATCACTGCATCATCACAGCATCTTCTCAGCTACATCACAGCATCATTACTGCTTACTCACTGCATCATCACAGCGCCATCACAGTTTCACCACTGAATCATCACTGCATCATCTCTGCATAATTACTCCATCATCACAGCATCATCACTGCATCGTCACAGCACCTTCTCAGCATCATCACTGCATCATCATAGCATCATCACTGCATAATCACAGCATCATCACTGCATCATCATATAGTCATCACTGCATCATCTCTGCATCATCAGAGCATCATCACAGCGTCATCACACCATCATCACAGCATTATCACGGCATCATCAGAGCATCTTCTCGGCATCATCACAGCATCATCACTGCATCATCACACCATCATCACAGCATCATTACACCATCATCACTGCATCATCACTGCATCATCACAGTATCTTCACAGCATCATCACAATATCATCACAGTGTTATCACAGCATCATCAAAGCATCATCACAGCATCATCATAGCATCATCACTGCATCATCATAGCATCATCACACCATCATCACTGCATCATCACAGTGTCATCACAGCATCATCACAGCATCATCGCATGGTGAACACTGCATCATCACAGTATCATCACAACATAATCATAGCATAATCACAGCATCACCACTGCATCATCACAGCATCATCACCGCATCATCAGAGCATCGTCACTGCATCATCTCTGCATGACCAGTGCATCATCACAGCATCATCACATCAACTACATAACATCATCACAGTGTCATCACAGCATCATAACTGCATCATCACATAGTCATGGCATCATCATCACAGCATCATAACTGCGTCTTCACAGCATCATCACTGCATCATCTCTGCATCATCACAGCATCATCAAAGCATCATCACAGCGTCATCACACCATCATCACAGCATTATCACGGCATCATCAGAGCATCTTCTCAGCATCATCACAGCATCATCACTGCATCATTACACCATCATCACTGCATCATCACTGCATCATCACAGTATCTTCACAGCATCATCACAATATCATCACAGTGTTATCACAGCATCATCAAAGCATCATCACAGCATCATCATAGCATCATCACTGCATCATCACTGCATCATCACAGCATCATCAAAGCATCATCACAGCATCATCATAGCATCATCACTGCATCATCATAGCATCATCACACCATCATCACTGCATCATCACAGTGTCATCACAGCATCATCACAGCATCATCGCATGGTGAACACTGCATCATCACAGTATCATCACAACATAATCATAGCATAATCACAGCATCACCACTGCATCATCGCAGCGTCATCACAGCATCATCACTGCGTCATCACACCATCATCACAGCATCATCACCGCATCATCAGAGCATCGTCACTGCATCATCTCTGCATGACCAGTGCATCATCACAGCATCATCACATCAACTACATAACATCATCACAGTGTCATCACAGCATCATCACTGCATCATCACATAGTCATGGCATCATCATCACAGCATCATAACTGCGTCTTCACAGCATCATCACTGCATCATCTCTGCATCATCACAGCATCACCAAAGCATCATCACAGCGTCATCACACCATCATCACAGCATTATCACGGCATCATCAGAGCATCTTCTCAGCATCATCACTGCATCATCACTGCATCATCACAGCATCATCACTGCATCATCACAGTATCATCACAGCATCATCACAATATCATCACAGTGTCATCACAGCATCATCACACCATCATCACTGCATCATCACAGTATCATCACAGCATCATCATAGCATAATCACAGCATCACCACTGCATCATCGCAGCGTCATCACAGCATCATCACTGCGTCATCACACCATCATCACAGCATCATCACTGCATCATCAGAGCATCATCACTGCATCATCTCTGCATGACCAGTGCATCATCACAGCATCATCACATCAACTACACAACATCATCACAGTGTCATCACAGCATCATCACAGCATAACCTGAGCATCATCACAGCATCATTACTGCATCATCACTGCATCATCACAGCGTCATCACAGTATCATCACTGCATCATCAGAGCATACTCACTGCATCGTCACAGCATCATCATAGCATCATCACTGCATCATCAGAGCATCATCACTGCATCATCACTGCATCATCAGAGCATACTCACTGCATCGTCACAGCATCATCATACCATCATCACATAGTCATCGCATCATCATCACAGCATCATAACTGCGTCTTCACAGGGTCATCACTGCATCATCTCTGCATCATCACAGCATCATCACTGCAGCATCACTGCATCATCTGAGCATCGTTACTGCTTTCTCACTGCATCATCACAGCATCATCTCTGCATCATCACTGCATCATCATAGCATCATCTCAGCATCATCACAGCATCATCACTGCACCATCACACCATCATCACAGCATCATCACTGCATCATCACACCATCACCACTGCATCATCACAGCATCATCACTACATCACCGCAGCATCATCACAGCATCATCACAGCATAATCACAGCATAATCACAGCATCATCACTGCATCTTCTCAGCATCATCACAGCATTATCACTGCATGGTCACAGCATCATCAATGCATCATCACAGCATCATCGCAGCATCATCAATGCATCATCACAGCATCATTGCAGCTTCATCACTGCATCATCACCTTGTCATTACAACGTCATCACTGTGTTATCACATCGTCATCACTGCATCATCACTGCGACATCACACCATCATCACAACATCATCACTGCATCATCACTGCGACATCACACCGTCATCACAGCATCATAACTGCATCATCACAGCATCATTACAGCATCATCACTGCATCATCACAGCATCATCACACCATCATCACAGCATCTTCTCAGCATCATCACTGCATCATTACAGCATCATCACTGCATCATCACAGCGCCATCACACCATCATCACTGCATCATCACAGCATCATCTGAGCTTCATCACAGTATCATTACTGCTTACTCACTGCATCATCACAGCATCATCACAGCATCATTAGAGCGTCATCACTGCATCATCACAGCTTCTTCACAGCATCATCACAGCATCATCACTGCATCATCACACCTTCATTACTGCATCATCACTGCAGAATCACTGCATCATCATACCATCATCACAGTGTCATCACAGCATCATCACTGCGTCATCACACCATCATCACTGCATCATCACTGCGTCATTATAGCATCATCACTGCATCATCTCTGCATGACCAGTGCATAATCACAGCATCATCGCATCAACTACACAACATCATCACAGTGTCATCACAGCATCATCCCTGCATAATCACAGCATAACCTGAGCATCATCACAGCATCATCACATAGTCATGGCATCATCATCACAGCATCATAACTGCGTCTTCACAGGGTCATCACTGCATCATCTCTGCATCATCACAGCATCATCTGAGCATCGTTACTGCTTTCTCACTGCATCATCACAGCATCATCTCTGCATCACCACTGCATCATCATAGCATCATCACTGCATCATCACAGCATCATAATAGCACCATCACAGCATCATTAGAGCGTCAACACTGCATCATCACAGCGTCATCACAGCGTCATCACAGCATCATCACAGCATCATCACTGCATATTCACTGCATCATCACACCATCATCACTGCATCAACACAGCGTCATCACTGCATCATCACAGTGTAATCGCAGCATCATCACTGCGTCTTCACTGCGTCATCACTGCATCATCACAGCATCATTACAGCATCATCACTGCATAATCACTGCATCATCACAGCATCACCACTGCATCATCACTGCATCATCAAAGCATCATCACAGCATCATCGCTGCATCATCACAGCATCATCACTGCATCATCACAGCATCTTCTCAGCTACATCACAGCATCATTACTGCTTACTCACTGCATCATCACAGCGCCATCACAGTTTCACCACTGAATCATCACTGCATCATCTCTGCATAATTACTCCATCATCACAGCATCATCACTGCATCGTCACAGCACCTTCTCAGCATCATCACTGCATCATCATAGCATCATCACTGCATAATCACAGCATCATCACTGCATCATCATATAGTCATCACTGCATCATCTCTGCATCATCAGAGCATCATCACAGCGTCATCACACCATCATCACAGCATTATCACGGCATCATCAGAGCATCTTCTCGGCATCATCACAGCATCATCACTGCATCATCACACCATCATCACAGCATCATTACACCATCATCACTGCATCATCACTGCATCATCACAGTATCTTCACAGCATCATCACAATATCATCACAGTGTTATCACAGCATCATCAAAGCATCATCACAGCATCATCATAGCATCATCACTGCATCATCATAGCATCATCACACCATCATCACTGCATCATCACAGTGTCATCACAGCATCATCACAGCATCATCGCATGGTGAACACTGCATCATCACAGTATCATCACAACATAATCATAGCATAATCACAGCATCACCACTGCATCATCACAGCATCATCACCGCATCATCAGAGCATCGTCACTGCATCATCTCTGCATGACCAGTGCATCATCACAGCATCATCACATCAACTACATAACATCATCACAGTGTCATCACAGCATCATAACTGCATCATCACATAGTCATGGCATCATCATCACAGCATCATAACTGCGTCTTCACAGCATCATCACTGCATCATCTCTGCATCATCACAGCATCATCAAAGCATCATCACAGCGTCATCACACCATCATCACAGCATTATCACGGCATCATCAGAGCATCTTCTCAGCATCATCACAGCATCATCACTGCATCATTACACCATCATCACTGCATCATCACTGCATCATCACAGTATCTTCACAGCATCATCACAATATCATCACAGTGTTATCACAGCATCATCAAAGCATCATCACAGCATCATCATAGCATCATCACTGCATCATCACTGCATCATCACAGCATCATCAAAGCATCATCACAGCATCATCATAGCATCATCACTGCATCATCATAGCATCATCACACCATCATCACTGCATCATCACAGTGTCATCACAGCATCATCACAGCATCATCGCATGGTGAACACTGCATCATCACAGTATCATCACAACATAATCATAGCATAATCACAGCATCACCACTGCATCATCGCAGCGTCATCACAGCATGATCACTGCGTCATCACACCATCATCACAGCATCATCACCGCATCATCAGAGCATCGTCACTGCATCATCTCTGCATGACCAGTGCATCATCACAGCATCATCACATCAACTACATAACATCATCACAGTGTCATCACAGCATCATCACTGCATCATCACATAGTCATGGCATCATCATCACAGCATCATAACTGCGTCTTCACAGCATCATCACTGCATCATCTCTGCATCATCACAGCATCACCAAAGCATCATCACAGCGTCATCACACCATCATCACAGCATTATCACGGCATCATCAGAGCATCTTCTCAGCATCATCACTGCATCATCACAGCATCATTACACCATCATCAGAGCATCATCACAGTATCTTCACAGCATCATCACAATATCATCACAGTGTCATCACAGCATCATCACACCATCATCACTGCATCATCACAGCATCATCACTGCATCATCACAGTATCATCACAGCATCATCACAACATAATCACTGCATCATCATATCATCATCACAGCATCATCACTGCATCTTCACACAATCATCACTGCATCATCACAGCATCATCACACCTTCATTACTGCATCATCACTGCAGAATCACTGCATCATCATACCATCATCACAGTGTCATCACTGCATCATCACAGCATAACCTGAGCATCATCACAGCATCATTACTGCATCATCACTGCATCATCACAGCGTCATCACTGCATCATCAGAGCATCATCACATAGTCATGGCATCATCATCACAGCATCATAACTGCTTCTTCACAGGGTCATCACTGCATCATCTCTGCATCATCTGAGCATCGTTACTGCTTTCTCACTGCATCATCACAGCATCATCTCTGCATCATCACTGCATCATCATAGCATCATCACAGCATCATAATAGCACCATCACAGCATCATTAGAGCGTCATCACTGCATCATCACAGCGTCATCACAGCATCATCACAGCATCATCACTGCATATTCACTGCATCATCACACCATCATCACTGCATCAACACAGCGTCATCACTGCATCATCACTGCATCATCACATTGTAATTGCAGCATCATCACTGCGTCTTCACTGCGTCATCACTGCATCATCAAAGCATCATCACTGCATTACCACCGCATCATTTCAGCATCATCACTGCATCATCACAGCATCTTCTCAGCATCATCACTGCATCATCACAGCATCATCACTGCGTCATCAGACCATCATCTCAGCAGCATCACTGCATCATCACTGCATCATCTCTGCATGATCAATGCATCATCACAGCATCATCACATCAACTACACAACATCATTGCAGTGTCATCACAGCGTCATCACTGCATGATCACAGCATAATCTGAGCATCATCACAGCATCATTACTGCATCATCAGAGAATCATCACTGCATAGTCACAGCATCATCACACCATCATAACAGCATCATCACACCATCATCACAGCATCATCTGAGCATCATCACTGCATAATCACTGCATCATCACTGCATAATCACAGCATCACCACTGCATCATCGCAGCGTCATCACAGCATCATCAATGCGTCATCACACCATCATCACAGCATCATCACTGCATCATCTCTGCATGACCAGTGCATCATCACAGCATCATCACATCAACTACACAACATCATTGCAGTGTCATCACAGCGTCATCACTGCATGATCACAGCATAATCTGAGCATCATCACAGCATCATTACTGCATCATCAGAGAATCATCACTGCATAGTCACAGCATCATCACACCATCATAACAGCATCATCACACCATCATCACAGCATCATCTGAGCATCATCATTGCATAATCACTGCATCATCACAGCATCTTCTCAGCATCATCACAGCATCATTACTGCTTACTCACTGCATCATCACAGCGCCATCACATTTTCATCAGTGCATCATCACTGCATCATCTCTGCATAGTTACTGCATCATCACAGCATCTTCTCAGCATCATCACTACATCATAATAGCATCATCACTGCATCATCACTGCATCATCACAGCATCATCATAGCATCATCACTGCATCATCACTGCATCATCATAGCATCATCACACCATCATCACTGCATCATCACAGTATCATCACAGCATCATCATAGCATAATCACAGCATCACCACTGCATCATCGCAGCGTCATCACAGCATCATCACTGCGTCATCACACCATCATCACAGCATCATCACTGCATCATCAGAGCATCATCATAGCATCATCACTGCATCATCAGAGCATCATCACTGCATCATCACATCAACTACACAACATCATCACAGTGTCATCACAGCATCATCACAGCATAACCTGAGCATCATCACAGCATCATTACTGCATCATCACTGCATCATCACAGCGTCATCACAGTATCATCACTGCATCATCACTGCATCATCAGAGCATACTCACTGCATCGTCACAGCATCATCATAGCATCATCACTGCATCATCAGAGCATCATCACTGCATCATCACTGCATCATCAGAGCATACTCACTGCATCGTCACAGCATCATCATAGCATCATCACATAGTCATCGCATCATCATCACAGCATCATAACTGCGTCTTCACAGGGTCATCACTGCATCATCTCTGCATCATCACAGCATCATCACTGCAGCATCACTGCATCATCTGAGCATCGTTACTGCTTTCTCACTGCATCATCACAGCATCATCTCTGCATCATCACTGCATCATCATAGCATCATCTCAGCATCATCACAGCATCATCACTGCACCATCACACCATCATCACAGCATCATCACTGCATCATCACACCATCACCACTGCATCATCACAGCATCATCACTACATCACCGCAGCATCATCACAGCATAATCACAGCATAATCACAGCATCATCACTGCATCTTCTCAGCATCATCACAGCATTATCACTGCATGGTCACAGCATCATCAATGCATCATCACAGCATCATCGCAGCATCATCAATGCATCATCAATGCATCATCACAGCATCATTGCAGCTTCATCACTGCATCATCACCTTGTCATTACAACGTCATCACTGTGTTATCACATCGTCATCACTGCATCATCACTGCGACATCACACCATCATCACAACATCATCACTGCATCATCACTGCGACATCACACCGTCATCACAGCATCATAACTGCATCATCACAGCATCATTACAGCATCATCACTGCATCATCACAGCATCATCACACCATCATCACAGCATCTTCTCAGCATCATCACTGCATCATTACAGCATCATCACTGCATCATCACAGCGCCATCACACCATCATCACTGCATCATCACAGCATCATCTGAGCTTCATCACAGTATCATTACTGCTTACTCACTGCATCATCACAGCATCATCACAGCATCATTAGAGCGTCATCACTGCATCATCACAGCTTCTTCACAGCATCATCACAGCATCATCACTGCATCATCACACCGTCATCACAGCATCATAACTGCATCATCACAGCATCATTACAGCATCATCACTGCATCATCACTGCATAATCACTGCATCATCACAGCATCTTCTCAGCATCATCACTGCATCATCACACCATCATCACTGCATCATCACAGCATCATCTGAGCTTCATCACAGTATCATTACTGCTTACTCACTGCATCATCACAGCGTCATCATAGCATCATCACTGCATCATCACAGCATCATCATAGCATCATCACTGCATCATTAGAGCGTCATCACTGAATCATCACAGTGTAATCGCAGCATCATCACTGCGTCATCACTGCGTCATCACAGCATAATCATCACTGCGACATCACACCATCATCACAGCATCATTACTGCATCATCACAGCATCATCACAGTGTCATCACAGCACCATCACTGCATCACAAGAGCATCATCACACCATCATCACATCATCACTGCATCATAAAAACATAAACATAGTATTGTCACAGCAACAAAACATCATCATCGCGGCATCATCACTGCATCAACACATTATCATCACAGCGTTATCACTTCATAATCACTGCATCATCACACCATCATCACAATATCATCACAGTGTCATCACAGCATCATCACAACATAATCACTGCATCATCACAGTATCATCACTGCATCATCTCAGCATCATCACTGCATGATCACAGCAAAATCCCTGCATCATCACATCATCATCACTGCATCATCACAGCATCATCACAGCATCATCACACAATCATCACTGCATCATCACAGCATCATCACTGCATCATCACACCTTCATTACTGCATCATCACTGCAGAATCACTGCATCATCATACCATCATCACAGTGTCATCACACCATCATCACTGCATCATCACTGCGTCATTATAGCATCATCACTGCATCATCTCTGCATGACCAGTGCATAATCACAGCATCATCGCATCAACTACACAACATCATCACAGTGTCATCACAGCATCATCCCTGCATAATCACAGCATAACCTGAGCATCATCACAGCATCATCACATAGTCATGGCATCATCATCACAGCATCATAACTGCGTCTTCACAGGGTCATCACTGCATCATCTCTGCATCATCACAGCATCATCTGAGCATCGTTACTGCTTTCTCACTGCATCATCACAGCATCATCTCTGCATCATCACTGCATCATCATAGCATCATCTCAGCATCATCACAGCATCATAATAGCACCATCACAGCATCATTAGAGCGTCAACACTGCATCATCACAGCGTCATCACAGCATCATCACAGCATCATCACTGCATATTCACTGCATCATCACACCATCATCACTGCATCAACACAGCGTCATCACTGCATCATCACAGTGTAATCGCAGCATCATCACTGCGTCTTCACTGTGTCATCACTGCATCATCACAGCATCATTACAGCATCATCACTGCATAATCACTGCATCATCACAGCATCACCACTGCATCATCAAAGCATCATCACAGCATCATCACTGCATCATCATAGCATCATCACTGCATCATCATAGCATCATCACACCATCATCACTGCATCATCACAGCATCATCACTGCGTCTTCACTGCGTCATCACTGCATCATCACAGCATCATCAAAGCATCATCACAGCATCATCATAGCATCATCATTGCATCATCACTGCATCATCATAGCATCATCACACCATCATCACTGCATCATCACAGCATCATCGCATGGTGAACACTGCATCATCACAGTATCATCACAACATAATCATAGCATAATCACAGCATCACCACTGCATCATCGCAGCGTCATCACAGCATCATCACTCCGTCATCACACCATCATCACAGCATCATCACTGCATCATCATTGCATCATCTCTGCATGACCAGTGCATCATCACAGCATCATCACATCAACTACACAACATCATCACAGTGTCATCACAGCATCATCACTGCATAATCACAGCATAACCTGAGCATCATCACAGCATCATAACTGCGTCTTCACAGCATCATCACTGCATCATCACTGCATCATCAGAGCATCATCACTGCATCATCAGAGCATACTCACTGCATCGTCACAGCATCATCATAGCATCATCACTGCATCATCACATAGTCATCGCATCATCATCACAGCATCATAACTGCGTCTTCACAGCGTCATCACTGCATCATCTCTGCATCATCGCAGCATCATCACTGCATCATCACAGCATCAACGCACCATCATCACTGCATCACAGCATCATCACAACATCATCACAGAGTCATCAAAGAATCATCACAGCATCATCACAATATCATCACAGAATCATCACAGCATCTTCTCAGCATCATCACAGCATCATTACTGCTTACTCTGCATCATCACAGCGCCATCACAGTTTCATCACTGCATCATCTCTGCATAATTACTGCATCATGACCGCATCATCACTGCATCATCACAGCATCTTCTCAGCATCATCACTGCATCAACACAGCGTCATCACTGCATCATCACTACATCATCACAGTGTAATCGCAGCATCATCACTGCGTCTTCACTGCGTCATCACTGCATCATCACAGCATCATTACAGCATCATCACTGCATAATCACTGCATCATCACAGCATCTTCTCAGCATCATCACTGCATCATCACACCATCATCACTGCATCATCACAGCATCATCTGAGCTTCATCACAGTATCATTACTGCTTACTCACTGCATCATCACAGCGTCATCATAGCATCATCACTGCATCATCACAGCATCATCATAGCATCATCACTGCATCATTAGAGCGTCATCACTGCATCATCACAGCGTCTTCACAGCATCATCACAGCATCATCACTGCATATTGACTGCATCATCACACCATCATCACTGCATCAACACAGCGTCATCACTGAATCATCACAGTGTAATCGCAGCATCATCACTGCGTCATCACTGCGTCATCACAGCATAATCATCACTGCGACATCACACCATCATCACAGCATCATTACTGCATCATCACAGCATCATCACAGTGTCATCACAGCACCATCACTGCATCACAAGAGCATCATCACACCATCATCACATCATCACTGCATCATAAAAACATAAACATAGTATTGTCACAGCAACAAAACATCATCATCGCGGCATCATCACTGCATCAACACATCATCATCACAGCGTTATCACTTCATAATCACTGCATCATCACACCATCATCACAATATCATCACAGTGTCATCACAGCATCATCACAACATAATCACTGCATCATCACAGTATCATCACTGCATCATCTCAGCATCATCACTGCATGATCACAGCAAAATCCCTGCATCATCACATCATCATCACTGCATTATCACAGCATCATCACAGCATCATCACACAATCATCACTGCATCATCACAGCATCATCACTGCATCATCACACCTTCATTACTGCATCATCACTGCAGAATCACTGCATCATCATACCATCATCACAGTGTCATCACAGCATCATCACTGCGTCATCACACCATCATCACTGCATCATCACTGCGTCATTATAGCATCATCACTGCATCATCTCTGCATGACCAGTGCATAATCACAGCATCATCGCATCAACTACACAACATCATCACAGTGTCATCACAGCATCATCCCTGCATAATCACAGCATAACCTGAGCATCATCACAGCATCATCACATAGTCATGGCATCATCATCACAGCATCATAACTGCGTCTTCACAGGGTCATCACTGCATCATCTCTGCATCATCACAGCATCATCTGAGCATCGTTACTGCTTTCTCACTGCATCATCACAGCATCATCTCTGCATCATCACTGCATCATCATAGCATCATCACTGCATCATCACAGCATCATAATAGCACCATCACAGCATCATTAGAGCGTCAACACTGCATCATCACAGCGTCATCACAGCGTCATCACAGCATCATCACAGCATCATCACTGCATATTCACTGCATCATCACACCATCATCACTGCGTCTTCACTGCGTCATCACTGCATCATCACAGCATCATTACAGCATCATCACTGCATAATCACTGCATCATCACAGCATCACCACTGCATCATCACTGCATCATCAAAGCATCATCACAGCATCATCGCTGCATCATCACAGCATCATCACTGCATCATCACAGCATCTTCTCAGCTACATCACAGCATCATTACTGCTTACTCACTGCATCATCACAGCGCCATCACAGTTTCACCACTGAATCATCACTGCATCATCTCTGCATAATTACTCCATCATCACAGCATCATCACTGCATCGTCACAGCATCTTCTCAGCACCATCACTGCATCATCATAGCATCATCACTGCATAATCACAGCATCATCACTGCATCATCATATAGTCATCACTGCATCATCTCTGCATCATCAGAGCATCATCACAGCGTCATCAAACCATCATCACAGCATTATCACGGCATCATCAGAGCATCTTCTCAGCATCATCACAGCATCATCACTGCATCATCACACCATCATCACAGCATCATTACACCATCATCACTGCATCATCACTGCATCATCACAGTATCTTCACAGCATCATCACAATATCATCACAGTGTTATCACAGCATCATCAAAGCATCATCACAGCATCATCATAGCATCATCACTGCATCATCATAGCATCATCACACCATCATCACTGCATCATCACAGTGTCATCACAGCATCATCACAGCATCATCGCATGGTGAACACTGCATCATCACAGTATCATCACAACATAATCATAGCATAATCACAGCATCACCACTGCATCATCACAGCATCATCACCGCATCATCAGAGCATCGTCACTGCATCATCTCTGCATGACCAGTGCATCATCACAGCATCATCACATCAACTACATAACATCATCACAGTGTCATCACAGCATCATAACTGCATCATCACATAGTCATGGCATCATCATCACAGCATCATAACTGCGTCTTCACAGCATCATCACTGCATCATCTCTGCATCATCACAGCATCATCAAAGCATCATCACAGCGTCATCACACCATCATCACAGCATTATCACGGCATCATCAGAGCATCTTCTCAGCATCATCACAGCATCATCACTGCATCATTACACCATCATCACTGCATCATCACTGCATCATCACAGTATCTTCACAGCATCATCACAATATCATCACAGTGTTATCACAGCATCATCAAAGCATCATCACAGCATCATCATAGCATCATCACTGCATCATCACTGCATCATCACAGCATCATCAAAGCATCATCACAGCATCATCATAGCATCATCACTGCATCATCATAGCATCATCACACCATCATCACTGCATCATCACAGTGTCATCACAGCATCATCACAGCATCATCGCATGGTGAACACTGCATCATCACAGTATCATCACAACATAATCATAGCATAATCACAGCATCACCACTGCATCATCGCAGCGTCATCACAGCATCATCACTGCGTCATCACACCATCATCACAGCATCATCACCGCATCATCAGAGCATCGTCACTGCATCATCTCTGCATGACCAGTGCATCATCACAGCATCATCACATCAACTACATAACATCATCACAGTGTCATCACAGCATCATCACTGCATCATCACATAGTCATGGCATCATCATCACAGCATCATAACTGCGTCTTCACAGCATCATCACTGCATCATCTCTGCATCATCACAGCATCACCAAAGCATCATCACAGCGTCATCACACCATCATCACAGCATTATCACGGCATCATCAGAGCATCTTCTCAGCATCATCACAGCATCATCACTGCATCATCACAGCATCATTACACCATCATCAGAGCATCATCACAGTATCTTCACAGCATCATCACAATATCATCACAGTGTCATCACAGCGTCATCACACCATCATCACTGCATCATCACAGCATCATCACTGCATCATCACAGTATCATCACAGCATCATCACAATATCATCACAGTGTCATCACAGCATCATCACAACATAATCACTGCATCATCATATCATCATCACAGCATCATCACTGCATCTTCACACAATCATCACTGCATCATCACAGCATCATCACACCTTCATTACTGCATCATCACTGCAGAATCACTGCATCATCATACCATCATCACAGTGTCATCACTGCATCATCACAGCATAACCTGAGCATCATCACAGCATCATTACTGCATCATCACTGCATCATCACAGCGTCATCACTGCATCATCAGAGCATCATCACATAGTCATGGCATCATCATCACAGCATCATAACTGCTTCTTCACAGGGTCATCACTGCATCATCTCTGCATCATCTGAGCATCGTTACTGCTTTCTCACTGCATCATCACAGCATCATCTCTGCATCATCACTGCATCATCATAGCATCATCACAACATCATAATAGCACCATCACAGCATCATTAGAGCGTCATCACTGCATCATCACAGCGTCATCACAGCATCATCACAGCATCATCACTGCATATTCACTGCATCATCACACCATCATCACTGCATCAACACAGCGTCATCACTGCATCATCACTGCATCATCACATTGTAATTGCAGCATCATCACTGCGTCTTCACTGCGTCATCACTGCATCATCAAAGCATCATCACTGCATTACCACCGCATCATTTCAGCATCATCACTGCATCATCACAGCATCTTCTCAGCATCATCACTGCATCATCACAGCATCATCACTGCGTCATCAGACCATCATCTCAGCAGCATCACTGCATCATCACTGCATCATCTCTGCATGATCAATGCATCATCACAGCATCATCACATCAACTACACAACATCATTGCAGTGTCATCACAGCGTCATCACTGCATGATCACAGCATAATCTGAGCATCATCACAGCATCATTACTGCATCATCAGAGAATCATCACTGCATAGTCACAGCATCATCACACCATCATAACAGCATCATCACACCATCATCACAGCATCATCTGAGCATCATCACTGCATAATCACTGCATCATCACTGCATAATCACAGCATCACCACTGCATCATCGCAGCGTCATCACAGCATCATCAATGCGTCATCACACCATCATCACAGCATCATCACTGCATCATCTCTGCATGACCAGTGCATCATCACAGCATCATCACATCAACTACACAACATCATCACAGTGTCATCACAGCATCATCACTGCATAATCACAGCATAACCTGAGCATCATCACAGCATCATTACTGCATCATCACTGCATCATCACAGCATCATCACTGCATCATCAGAGCATCATCACTGCATCATCAGAGCATACTCACTGCATCATCACAGCGTCACCACAGTATCATCACTGCATCATCAGAGCATCATCACTGCATCATCAGAGCATACTCACTGCATCGTCACAGCATCATCATAGCATCATCACATAGTCATCGCATCATCATCACAGCATCATAACTGCGTCTTCACAGCGTCATCACTGCATCATCACAGCATCATCACTGCAGCATCACTGCATCATCACAGCATCATCTGAGCATCGTTACTGCTTTCTCACTGCATCATCACAGCATCATCTCTGCATCATCACTGCATCATCACAGCATCATAATAGCACCATCACAGTATCATTAGAGCGTCATCACTGCATCATCACAGCGTCATCACAGCATCATCACTGCATATTCACTGCATCATCACACCATCATCACTGCATCATCACATTGTAATCGGAGCATCATCACTGCGTCTTCACTGCGTCATCACTGCATCATCAAAGCATCATCACTGCATTACCACCGCATCATTTCAGCATCATCACAGCATCATCACAGCATCATCACAGCATCATCACTGCGTCATCAGACCATCATCTCAGCAGCATCACTGCATCATCACAGCATCATCACTGCATCATCTCTGCATGATTAATGCATCATCACAGCATCATCACATCAACTACACAACATCATTGCAGTGTCATCACAGCGTCATCACTGCATGATCACAGCATAATCTGAGCATCATCACAGCATCATTACTGCATCATCAGAGAATCATCACTGCATAGTCACAGCATCATCACACCATCATAACAGCATCATCACACCATCATCACAGCATCATCTGAGCATCATCATTGCATAATCACTGCATCATCACAGCATCTTCTCAGCATCATCACAGCATCATTACTGCTTACTCACTGCATCATCACAGCGCCATCACATTTTCATCAGTGCATCATCACTGCATCATCTCTGCATAATTACTGCATCATCACAGCATCTTCTCAGCATCATCACTGCATCATAATAGCATCATCACTGCATCATCACTGCATCATCACAGCATCATCAAAGCATCATCACAGCATCATCATAGCATCATCACTGCATCATCACTGCATCATCATAGCATCATCACACCATCATCACTGCATCATCACAGTATCATCACAGCATCATCATAGCATAATCACAGCATCACCACTGCATCATCGCAGCGTCATCACAGCATCATCACTGCGTCATCACACCATCATCACAGCATCATCACTGCATCATCAGAGCATCATCACTGCATCATCTCTGCATGACCAGTGCATCATCACAGCATCATCACATCAACTACACAACATCATCACAGTGTCATCACAGCATCATCACAGCATAACCTGAGCATCATCACAGCATCATTACTGCATCATCACTGCATCATCACAGCGTCATCACAGTATCATCACTGCATCATCACTGCATCATCAGAGCATACTCACTGCATCGTCACAGCATCATCAGAGCATACTCACTGCATCGTCACAGCATCATCATAGCATCATCACATAGTCATCGCATCATCATCACAGCATCATAACTGCGTCTTCACAGGGTCATCACTGCATCATCTCTGCATCATCACAGCATCATCACTGCAGCATCACTGCATCATCTGAGCATCGTTACTGCTTTCTCACTGCATCATCACAGCATCATCTCTGCATCATCACTGCATCATCATAGCATCATCTCAGCATCATCACAGCATCATCACTGCACCATCACACCATCATCACAGCATCATCACTGCATCATCACACCATCACCACTGCATCATCACAGCATCATCACTACATCACCGCAGCATCATCACAGCATCATCACAGCATAATCACTGCATCTTCTCAGCATCATCACAGCATTATCACTGCATGGTCACAGCATCATCAATGCATCATCACAGCATCATCGCAGCATCATCAATGCATCATCACAGCATCATTGCAGCTTCATCACTGCATCATCACCTTGTCATTACAACGTCATCACTGTGTTATCACATCGTCATCACTGCATCATCACTGCGACATCACACCATCATCACAACATCATCACTGCATCATCACTGCGACATCACACCGTCATCACAGCATCATAACTGCATCATCACAGCATCATCTGAGCTTCATCACAGTATCATTACTGCTTACTCACTGCATCATCACAGCATCATCACAGCATCATTAGAGCGTCATCACTGCATCATCACAGCTTCTTCACAGCATCATCACAGCATCATCACTGCATCATCACACCATCATCACAGCATCATTACTGCATCATCACAACATCATCACAGTGTCATCAAAACGTAATCATAGCATCATCACAGCATCATTACTGCATCATCACTGCATCATCTCTGCATCATCAAAGCATCATCACTGCATTATCACTGCATCATCACAGCATCATCACAACATCATCTCAGCATCATCACACCATCATCACAGCATCATCACAGCATCATCTGAGCATCATCACTGCATCATTACTGCTTAATCACTGCATCATCTCAGTATCATCACAGCATCATCACTGCATCATCACATAGTCATCGCATCATCATCACAGCATCATAACTGCGTCTTCACAGCGTCATCACTGCATCATCTCTGCATCATCACACCATCATCACAGCATCATCACAGCATCATCTGAGCATCATCACTGCATCATTACTGCTTAATCACTGCATCATCTCAGTATCATCACAGCATCATCACTGCATCATCACATAGTCATCGCATCATCATCACAGCATCATAACTGCGTCTTCACAGCGTCATCACTGCATCATCTCTGCATCATCACAGCATCATCATTACTGCATCATCACTGCAGAATCACTGCGTCATCACACCATCATCACAGTGTCATCACAGCATCATCACTGCGTCATTATAGCATCATCACTGCATCATCTCTGCATGACCAGTGCATCATCACAGCATCATCGCATCAACTACACAACATCATCACAGTGTCATCACAGCATCATCACTGCATAATCACAGCATAACCTGAGCATCATCACAGCATCATTACTGCATCATCACTGCATCATCACAGCGTCATCACAGTATCATCACTGCATCATCAGAGCATCATCACTGCATCATCACATAGTCATGGCATCATCATCACAGCATCATAACTGCGTCTTCACAGGGTCATCACTGCATCATCTCTGCATCATCACTGCATCAACACAGTGTCATAACTGCATCATCACTGCATCAACACAGTATCATCACTGCGTCATCACAGCCTCGTCACTGCATCATCACAGCATCATCACAGCATCATAACTGCGTCTTCACTGCGTCATCACTGCATCATCTCTGCATCATCACAGCATCATTACAGCATCATCACTGCGTCATCACACCATCATCACTGCATCATCACAGCATCATTGCATGGTGAACACTGCATCATCACAGTATCATCACAACGTAATCATAGCATCATTACAGTATCACCACTGCATCATCATCTCTGCATCACCAAAGCATCATCACAGCATCATCACTGCATCATCTCTGCATGATCAGTGTATCATCACAGCATCACCACTGCATCATCACTGCATAATCAAAGCATCATCACTGCATTATCACTGCATCATTACAGCATCATCACTGCGTCTTCACTGCGTCATCACTGCATCATCACAGCATCATCACTGCATAATCACTGCATCATCACAGCATCACCACTGCATCATCACTGCATCATCAAAGCATCATCACTGCATTATCACTGCATCATTTCAGCATCATCACTGCGTCATCACTGCATCATCACAGCATCACCACTGCATAATCACTGCATCATCACAACGTCACCACTGCATCATCACTGCATCATCAAAGCATCATCACTGCATTATCACTGCATCATCTCAGCATCATCACTGCGTCTTCACTGCGTCATCACTGCATCATCACAGTATCACCACTGCATAATCACTGCATCATCACTGCATCATCACAGCATCACCACTGCATCATCACTGCATCATCAAAGCATTATCACTGCATTATCACTGCATCATTTCAGCATCATCACTGCATCATCACAGCATCATCACTGCGTCATTACACCATCGTCTCAGCAGCATCACTGCATCATCACTGCATCATCACTGCATCATCTCTGCATGATCAATGCATCATCACATCAACTACACAACATCATCGCAGTGTCATCACAGCGTCATCACTGCATGATCACAGCATAATCTGAGCATCATCACACCATCATTACAGCATCATCACACCATCATCACAGCATCATCTGAGCATCATCACTGCATAATCACTGAATCATCACAACATCATCAGTTTCATCAAAGCATCATCACAACATAATCACTGCATCATCACAGCATCATCACTGCATCATCACAGCATCTTCTCAGCATCATCACAGCATCATTACTGCTTACTCACTGCATCATCACAGCGCCATCACAGTTTCATCACTGCATCATCACTGCATCATCTCTGCATAATTACTGCATCATCACAGCATCATCACTGCATCATCACAGCATCTTCTCAGCATCATCAGTGCATCATCATAGCATCATCACTGCATCATCACTGCATCATCACAGCATCATCAAAGCATCATCACAGCATCATCATAGCATCATCATTGCATCATCACTGCATCATCATAGCATCATCACACCATCATCACTGCATCATCACAGCATCATCGCATGGTGAACACTGCATCATCACAGTATCATCACAACATAATCATAGCATAATCACAGCATCACCACTGCATCATCGCAGTGTCATCACAGCATCATCACTGCGTCATCACACCATCATCACAGCATCATCACCGCATCATCAGAGCATCGTCACTGCATCATCTCTGCATGACCAGTGCATCATCACAGCATCATCACATCAACTACATAACATCATCACAGTGTCATCACAGCATCATAACTGCATCATCACATAGTCATGGCATCATCATCACAGCATCATAACTGCGTCTTCACAGCATCATCACTGCATCATCTCTGCATCATCACAGCATCATCAAAGCATCATCACAGCGTCATCACACCATCATCACAGCATCATCACTGCATCAACACAGTGTCATAACTGCATCATCACTGCATCAACACAGTATCATCACTGCGTCATCACAGCCTCGTCACTGCATCATCACAGCATCATCACAGCATCATAACTGCGTCTTCACTGTGTCATCACTGCATCATCTCTGCATCATCACAGCATCATTACAGCATCATCACTGCATCATCACACCATCATCACTGCATCATCACAGCATCATTGCATGGTGAACACTGCATCATCACAGTATCATCACAACGTAATCATAGCATCATTACAGTATCACCACTGCATCATCATCTCTGCATCACCAAAATATCATCACAGCATCATCACTGCATCATCTATTCATGATCAGTGCATCATCACAGCATCACCACTGCATCATCACAGCATCACCACTGCATCATCACTGCATAATCAAAGCATCATCACTGCATTATCACTGCATCATTACAGCATCATCACTGCGTCTTCACTGCGTCATCACTGCATCATCACAGCATCATCACTGCATAATCACTGCATCATCACAGCATCACCACTGCATCATCACTGCATCATCAAAGCATCATCACTGCATTATCACTGCATCATTTCAGCATCATCACTGCATCATCACAGCATCATCACTGCGTCATCACACCATCGTCTCAGCAGCATCACTGCATCATCACTGCATCATCACTGCATCATCTCTGCATGATCAATGCATCATCACAGCATCATCACATCAACTACACAACATCATCGCAGTGTCATCACAGCGTCATCACTGCATGATCACAGCATAATCTGAGCATCATCACACCATCATTACAGCATCATCACACCATCATCACAGCATCATCTGAGCATCATCACTGCATAATCACTGCATCATCACAACATCATCAGTTTCATCAAAGCATCATCACAACATAATCACTGCATCATCACAGCATCATCACTGCATCATCACAGCATCTTCTCAGCATCATCACAGCATCATTACTGCTTACTCACTGCATCATCACAGCGCCATCACAGTTTCATCACTGCATCATCACTTCATCATCTCTGCATAATTACTGCATCATCACAGCATCATCAAAGCATCATCACAGCATCTTCTCAGCATCATCAGTGCATCATCATAGCATCATCACTGCATCATCACTGCATCATCACAGCATCATCAAAGCATCATCACAGCATCATCATAGCATCATCATTGCATCATCACAACATCATCACAGCATCATCACACCATCATCACTGCATCATCACAGCATCATCGCATGGTGAACACTGCATCATCACAGTATCATCACAACATAATCATAGCATAATCACAGCATCACCACTGCATCATCGCAGCGTCATCACAGCATCATCACTCCGTCATCACACCATCATCACAGCATCATCACTGCATCATCATTGCATCATCTCTGCATGACCAGTGCATCATCACAGCATCATCACATCAACTACACAACATCATCACAGTGTCATCACAGCATCATCACTGCATAATCACAGCATAACCTGAGCATCATCACAGCATCATAACTGCGTCTTCACAGCATCATCACTGCATCATCACTGCATCATCAGAGCATCATCACTGCATCATCAGAGCATACTCACTGCATCGTCACAGCATCATCATAGCATCATCACTGCATCATCACATAGTCATCGCATCATCATCACAGCATCATAACTGCGTCTTCACAGCGTCATCACTGCATCATCTCTGCATCATCGCAGCATCATCACTGCATCAACGCACCATCATCACTGCATCACAGCATCATCACAACATCATCACAGAGTCATCAAAGAATCATCACAGCATCATCACAATATCATCACAGAATCATCACAGCATCTTCTCAGCATCATCACAGCATCATTACTGCTTACTCTGCATCATCACAGCGCCATCACAGTTTCATCACTGCATCATCTCTGCATAATTACTGCATCATGACCGCATCATCACTGCATCATCACAGCATCTTCTCAGCATCATCACTGCATCAACACAGCGTCATCACTGCATCATCACTACATCATCACAGTGTAATCGCAGCATCATCACTGCGTCTTCACTGCGTCATCACTGCATCATCACAGCATCATTACAGCATCATCACTGCATAATCACTGCATCATCACAGCATCTTCTCAGCATCATCACTGCATCATCACACCATCATCACTGCATCATCACAGCATCATCTGAGCTTCATCACAGTATCATTACTGCTTACTCACTGCATCATCACAGCGTCATCATAGCATCATCACTGCATCATCACAGCATCATCATAGCATCATCACTGCATCATTAGAGCGTCATCACTGCATCATCACAGCGTCTTCACAGCATCATCACAGCATATTGACTGCATCATCACACCATCATCACTGCATCAACACAGCGTCATCACTGAATCATCACAGTGTAATCGCAGCATCATCACTGCGTCATCACTGCGTCATCACAGCATAATCATCACTGCGACATCACACCATCATCACAGCATCATTACTGCATCATCACAGCATCATCACAGTGTCATCACAGCACCATCACTGCATCACAAGAGCATCATCACACCATCATCACATCATCACTGCATCATAAAAACATAAACATAGTATTGTCACAGCAACAAAACATCATCATCGCGGCATCATCACTGCATCAACACATCATCATCACAGCGTTATCACTTCATAATCACTGCATCATCACACCATCATCACAATATCATCACAGTGTCATCACAGCATCATCACAACATAATCACTGCATCATCACAGTATCATCACTGCATCATCTCAGCATCATCACTGCATGATCACAGCAAAATCCCTGCATCATCACATCATCATCACTGCATTATCACAGCATCATCACAGCATCATCACAGCATCATCACACAATCATCACTGCATCATCACAGCATCATCACTGCATCATCACACCTTCATTACTGCATCATCACTGCAGAATCACTGCATCATCATACCATCATCACAGTGTCATCACAGCATCATCACTGCGTCATCACACCATCATCACTGCATCATCACTGCGTCATTATAGCATCATCACTGCATCATCTCTGCATGACCAGTGCATAATCACAGCATCATCGCATCAACTACACAACATCATCACAGTGTCATCACAGCATCATCCCTGCATAATCACAGCATAACCTGAGCATCATCACAGCATCATCACATAGTCATGGCATCATCATCACAGCATCATAACTGCGTCTTCACAGGGTCATCACTGCATCATCTCTGCATCATCACAGCATCATCTGAGCATCGTTACTGCTTTCTCACTGCATCATCACAGCATCATCTCTGCATCACCACTGCATCATCATAGCATCATCACTGCATCATCACAGCATCATAATAGCACCATCACAGCATCATTAGAGCGTCAACACTGCATCATCACAGCGTCATCACAGCGTCATCACAGCATCATCACAGCATCATCACTGCATATTCACTGCATCATCACACCATCATCACTGCATCAACACAGCGTCATCACTGCATCATCACAGTGTAATCGCAGCATCATCACTGCGTCTTCACTGCGTCATCACTGCATCATCACTGCATCATCAGAGCATCATCACTGCATCATCAGAGCATACTCACTGCATCATCACAGCGTCACCACAGTATCATCACTGCATCATCAGAGCATCATCACTGCATCATCAGAGCATACTCACTGCATCGTCACAGCATCATCATAGCATCATCACATAGTCATCGCATCATCATCACAGCATCATAACTGCGTCTTCACAGCGTCATCACTGCATCATCTCTGCATCATCACAGCATCATCACTGCAGCATCACTGCATCATCACAGCATCATCTGAGCATCGTTACTGCTTTCTCACTGCATCATCACAGCATCATCTCTGCATCATCACTGCATCATCACAGCATCATAATAGCACCATCACAGTATCATTAGAGCGTCATCACTGCATCATCACAGCGTCATCACAGCATCATCACTGCATATTCACTGCATCATCACACCATCATCACTGCATCATCACATTGTAATCGGAGCATCATCACTGCGTCTTCACTGCGTCATCACTGCATCATCAAAGCATCATCACTGCATTACCACCGCATCATTTCAGCATCATCACAGCATCATCACAGCATCATCACAGCATCATCACTGCGTCATCAGACCATCATCTCAGCAGCATCACTGCATCATCACAGCATCATCACTGCATCATCTCTGCATGATCAATGCATCATCACAGCATCATCACATCAACTACACAACATCATTGCAGTGTCATCACAGCGTCATCACTGCATGATCACAGCATAATCTGAGCATCATCACAGCATCATTACTGCATCATCAGAGAATCATCACTGCATAGTCACAGCATCATCACACCATCATAACAGCATCATCACACCATCATCACAGCATCATCTGAGCATCATCATTGCATAATCACTGCATCATCACAGCATCTTCTCAGCATCATCACAGCATCATTACTGCTTACTCACTGCATCATCACAGCGCCATCACATTTTCATCAGTGCATCATCACTGCATCATCTCTGCATAATTACTGCATCATCACAGCATCTTCTCAGCATCATCACTGCATCATAATAGCATCATCACTGCATCATCACTGCATCATCACAGCATCATCAAAGCATCATCACAGCATCATCATAGCATCATCACTGCATCATCACTGCATCATCATAGCATCATCACACCATCATCACTGCATCATCACAGTATCATCACAGCATCATCATAGCATAATCACAGCATCACCACTGCATCATCGCAGCGTCATCACAGCATCATCACTGCGTCATCACACCATCATCACAGCATCATCACTGCATCATCAGAGCATCATCACTGCATCATCTCTGCATGACCAGTGCATCATCACAGCATCATCACATCAACTACACAACATCATCACAGTGTCATCACAGCATCATCACAGCATAACCTGAGCATCATCACAGCATCATTACTGCATCATCACTGCATCATCACAGCGTCATCACAGTATCATCACTGCATCATCACTGCATCATCAGAGCATACTCACTGCATCGTCACAGCATCATCATAGCATCATCACTGCATCATCAGAGCATCATCACTGCATCATCACTGCATCATCAGAGCATACTCACTGCATCGTCACAGCATCATCATAGCATCATCACTGCATCATCAGAGCATCATCACTGCATCATCACTGCATCATCAGAGCATACTCACTGCATCATCACAGCATCATCACAGCATCATCACACAATCATCACTGCATCATCACAGCATCATCACTGCATCATCACACCTTCATTACTGCATCATCACTGCAGAATCACTGCATCATCATACCATCATCACAGTGTCATCACAGCATCATCACTGCGTCATCACACCATCATCACTGCATCATCACTGCGTCATTATAGCATCATCACTGCATCATCTCTGCATGACCAGTGCATAATCACAGCATCATCGCATCAACTACACAACATCATCACAGTGTCATCACAGCATCATCCCTGCATAATCACAGCATAACCTGAGCATCATCACAGCATCATCACATAGTCATGGCATCATCATCACAGCATCATAACTGCGTCTTCACAGGGTCATCACTGCATCATCTCTGCATCATCACAGCATCATCTGAGCATCGTTACTGCTTTCTCACTGCATCATCACAGCATCATCTCTGCATCACCACTGCATCATCATAGCATCATCACTGCATCACAGCATCATAATAGCACCATCACAGCATCATTAGAGCGTCAACACTGCATCATCACAGCGTCATCACAGCGTCATCACAGCATCATCACAGCATCATCACTGCATATTCACTGCATCATCACACCATCATCACTGCATCAACACAGCGTCATCACTGCATCATCACAGTGTAATCGCAGCATCATCACTGCGTCTTCACTGCGTCATCACTGCATCATCACTGCATCATCAGAGCATCATCACTGCATCATCAGAGCATACTCACTGCATCATCACAGCGTCACCACAGTATCATCACTGCATCATCAGAGCATCATCACTGCATCATCAGAGCATACTCACTGCATCGTCACAGCATCATCATAGCATCATCACATAGTCATCGCATCATCATCACAGCATCATAACTGCGTCTTCACAGCGTCATCACTGCATCATCTCTGCATCATCACAGCATCATCACTGCAGCATCACTGCATCATCACAGCATCATCTGAGCATCGTTACTGCTTTCTCACTGCATCATCACAGCATCATCTCTGCATCATCACTGCATCATCACAGCATCATAATAGCACCATCACAGTATCATTAGAGCGTCATCACTGCATCATCACAGCGTCATCACAGCATCATCACTGCATATTCACTGCATCATCACACCATCATCACTGCATCATCACATTGTAATCGGAGCATCATCACTGCGTCTTCACTGCGTCATCACTGCATCATCAAAGCATCATCACTGCATTACCACCGCATCATTTCAGCATCATCACAGCATCATCACAGCATCATCACAGCATCATCACTGCGTCATCAGACCATCATCTCAGCAGCATCACTGCATCATCACAGCATCATCACTGCATCATCTCTGCATGATCAATGCATCATCACAGCATCATCACATCAACTACACAACATCATTGCAGTGTCATCACAGCGTCATCACTGCATGATCACAGCATAATCTGAGCATCATCACAGCATCATTACTGCATCATCAGAGAATCATCACTGCATAGTCACAGCATCATCACACCATCATAACAGCATCATCACACCATCATCACAGCATCATCTGAGCATCATCATTGCATAATCACTGCATCATCACAGCATCTTCTCAGCATCATCACAGCATCATTACTGCTTACTCACTGCATCATCACAGCGCCATCACATTTTCATCAGTGCATCATCACTGCATCATCTCTGCATAATTACTGCATCATCACAGCATCTTCTCAGCATCATCACTGCATCATAATAGCATCATCACTGCATCATCACTGCATCATCACAGCATCATCAAAGCATCATCACAGCATCATCATAGCATCATCACTGCATCATCACTGCATCATCATAGCATCATCACACCATCATCACTGCATCATCACAGTATCATCACAGCATCATCATAGCATAATCACAGCATCACCACTGCATCATCGCAGCGTCATCACAGCATCATCACTGCGTCATCACACCATCATCACAGCATCATCACTGCATCATCAGAGCATCATCACTGCATCATCTCTGCATGACCAGTGCATCATCACAGCATCATCACATCAACTACACAACATCATCACAGTGTCATCACAGCATCATCACAGCATAACCTGAGCATCATCACAGCATCATTACTGCATCATCACTGCATCATCACAGCGTCATCACAGTATCATCACTGCATCATCACTGCATCATCAGAGCATACTCACTGCATCGTCACAGCATCATCATAGCATCATCACTGCATCATCAGAGCATCATCACTGCATCATCACTGCATCATCAGAGCATACTCACTGCATCGTCACAGCATCATCATAGCATCATCACATAGTCATCGCATCATCATCACAGCATCATAACTGCGTCTTCACAGGGTCATCACTGCATCATCTCTGCATCATCACAGCATCATCACTGCAGCATCACTGCATCATCTGAGCATCGTTACTGCTTTCTCACTGCATCATCACAGCATCATCTCTGCATCATCACTGCATCATCATAGCATCATCTCAGCATCATCACAGCATCATCACTGCACCATCACACCATCATCACAGCATCATCACTGCATCATCACACCATCACCACTGCATCATCACAGCATCATCACTACATCACCGCAGCATCATCACAGCATAATCACAGCATAATCACAGCATCATCACTGCATCTTCTCAGCATCATCACAGCATTATCACTGCATGGTCACAGCATCATCAATGCATCATCACAGCATCATCGCAGCATCATCAATGCATCATCAATGCATCATCACAGCATCATTGCAGCTTCATCACTGCATCATCACCTTGTCATTACAACGTCATCACTGTGTTATCACATCGTCATCACTGCATCATCACTGCGACATCACACCATCATCACAACATCATCACTGCATCATCACTGCGACATCACACCGTCATCACAGCATCATAACTGCATCATCACAGCATCATTACAGCATCATCACTGCATCATCACAGCATCATCACACCATCATCACAGCATCTTCTCAGCATCATCACTGCATCATTACAGCATCATCACTGCATCATCACAGCGCCATCACACCATCATCACTGCATCATCACAGCATCATCTGAGCTTCATCACAGTATCATTACTGCTTACTCACTGCATCATCACAGCATCATCACAGCATCATTAGAGCGTCATCACTGCATCATCACAGCTTCTTCACAGCATCATCACAGCATCATCACTGCATCATCACACCGTCATCACAGCATCATAACTGCATCATCACAGCATCATTACAGCATCATCACTGCATCATCACTGCATAATCACTGCATCATCACAGCATCTTCTCAGCATCATCACTGCATCATCACACCATCATCACTGCATCATCACAGCATCATCTGAGCTTCATCACAGTATCATTACTGCTTACTCACTGCATCATCACAGCGTCATCATAGCATCATCACAGCATCATCATAGCATCATCACAGCATCATTACTGCATCATCACAACATCATCACAGTGTCATCAAAACGTAATCATAGCATCATCACAGCATCATTACTGCATCATCACTGCATCATCTCTGCATCATCAAAGCATCATCACTGCATTATCACTGCATCATCACAGCATCATCACAACATCATCTCAGCATCATCACACCATCATCACAGCATCATCACAGCATCATCTGAGCATCATCACTGCATCATTACTGCTTAATCACTGCATCATCTCAGTATCATCACAGCATCATCACTGCATCATCACATAGTCATCGCATCATCATCACAGCATCATAACTGCGTCTTCACAGCGTCATCACTGCATCATCTCTGCATCATCACACCATCATCACAGCATCATCACAGCATCATCTGAGCATCATCACTGCATCATTACTGCTTAATCACTGCATCATCTCAGTATCATCACAGCATCATCACTGCATCATCACATAGTCATCGCATCATCATCACAGCATCATAACTGCGTCTTCACAGCATCATCACAACATCATCTCAGCATCATCACACCATCATCACAGCATCATCACAGCATCATCTGAGCATCATCACTGCATCATTACTGCTTAATCACTGCATCATCTCAGTATCATCACAGCATCATCACTGCATCATCACATAGTCATCGCATCATCATCACAGCATCATAACTGCGTCTTCACAGCGTCATCACTGCATCATCTCTGCATCATCACAGCATCATCATTACTGCATCATCACTGCAGAATCACTGCGTCATCACACCATCATCACAGTGTCATCACAGCATCATCACTGCGTCATTATAGCATCATCACTGCATCATCTCTGCATGACCAGTGCATCATCACAGCATCATCGCATCAACTACACAACATCATCACAGTGTCATCACAGCATCATCACTGCATAATCACAGCATAACCTGAGCATCATCACAGCATCATTACTGCATCATCACTGCATCATCACAGCGTCATCACAGTATCATCACTGCATCATCAGAGCATCATCACATAGTCATGGCATCATCATCACAGCATCATAACTGCGTCTTCACAGGGTCATCACTGCATCATCTCTGCATCATCACTGCATCAACACAGTGTCATAACTGCATCATCACTGCATCAACACAGTATCATCACTGCGTCATCACAGCCTCGTCACTGCATCATCACAGCATCATCACAGCATCATAACTGCGTCTTCACTGCGTCATCACTGCATCATCTCTGCATCATCACAGCATCATTACAGCATCATCACTGCGTCATCACACCATCATCACTGCATCATCACAGCATCATTGCATGGTGAACACTGCATCATCACAGTATCATCACAACGTAATCATAGCATCATTACAGTATCACCACTGCATCATCATCTCTGCATCACCAAAGCATCATCACAGCATCATCACTGCATCATCTCTGCATGATCAGTGTATCATCACAGCATCACCACTGCATCATCACAGCATCACCACTGCATCATCACTGCATAATCAAAGCATCATCACTGCATTATCACTGCATCATTAGAGCATCATCACTGCGTCTTCACTGCGTCATCACTGCATCATCACAGCATCATCACTGCATAATCACTGCATCATCACAGCATCACCACTGCATCATCAAAGCATCATCACTGCATTATCACTGCATCATTTCAGCATCATCACTGCGTCATCACTGCATCATCACAGCATCACCACTGCATAATCACTGCATCATCACAACATCACCACTGCATCATCACTGCATCATCAAAGCATCATCACTGCATTATCACTGCATCATCTCAGCATCATCACTGCGTCTTCACTGCGTCATCACTGCATCATCACAGTATCACCACTGCATAATCACTGCATCATCACTGCATCATCACAGCATCACCACTGCATCATCACTGCATCATCAAAGCATTATCACTGCATTATCACTGCATCATTTCAGCATCATCACTGCATCATCACAGCATCATCACTGCGTCATTACACCATCGTCTCAGCAGCATCACTGCATCATCACTGCATCATCACTGCATCATCTCTGCATGATCAATGCATCATCACATCAACTACACAACATCATCGCAGTGTCATCACAGCGTCATCACTGCATGATCACAGCATAATCTGAGCATCATCACACCATCATTACAGCATCATCACACCATCATCACAGCATCATCTGAGCATCATCACTGCATAATCACTGAATCATCACAACATGATCAGTTTCATCAAAGCATCATCACAACATAATCACTGCATCATCACAGCATCATCACTGCATCATCACAGCATCTTCTCAGCATCATCACAGCATCATTACTGCTTACTCACTGCATCATCACAGCGCCATCACAGTTTCATCACTGCATCATCACTGCATCATCTCTGCATAATTACTGCATCATCACAGCATCATCACTGCATCATCACAGCATCTTCTCAGCATCATCAGTGCATCATCACAGTATCTTCACAGCATCATCACAATATCATCACAGTGTTATCACAGCATCATCAAAGCATCTTCTCAGCATCATCAGTGCATCATCATAGCATCATCACTGCATCATCACTGCATCATCACAGCATCATCAAAGCATCATCACAGCATCATCATAGCATCATCATAGCATCATCACACCATCATCACTGCATCATCACAGCATCATCGCATGGTGAACACTGCATCATCACAGTATCATCACAACATAATCATAGCATAATCACAGCATCACCACTGCATCATCGCAGTGTCATCACAGCATCATCACTGCGTCATCACACCATCATCACAGCATCATCACCGCATCATCAGAGCATCGTCACTGCATCATCTCTGCATGACCAGTGCATCATCACAGCATCATCACATCAACTACATAACATCATCACAGTGTCATCACAGCATCATAACTGCATCATCACATAGTCATGGCATCATCATCACAGCATCATAACTGCGTCTTCACAGCATCATCACTGCATCATCTCTGCATCATCACAGCATCATCAAAGCATCATCACAGCGTCATCACACCATCATCACAGCATTATCACGGCATCATCAGAGCATCTTCTCAGCATCATCACAGCATCATCACTGCATCATCACACCATCATCACAGCATCATTACACCATCATCACTGCATCATCACTGCATCATCACAGTATCTTCACAGCATCATCACAATATCATCACAGTGTTATCACAGCATCATCAAAGCATCTTCTCAGCATCATCAGTGCATCATCATAGCATCATCGCATGGTGAACACTGCATCATCACAGTATCATCACAACATAATCATAGCATAATCACAGCATCACCACTGCATCATCGCAGCGTCATCACAGCATCATCACTCCGTCATCACACCATCATCACAGCATCATCACTGCATCATCATTGCATCATCTCTGCATGACCAGTGCATCATCACAGCATCATCACATCAACTACACAACATCATCACAGTGTCATCACAGCATCATCACTGCATAATCACAGCATAACCTGAGCATCATCACAGCATCATAACTGCGTCTTCACAGCATCATCACTGCATCATCACTGCATCATCAGAGCATCATCACTGCATCATCAGAGCATACTCACTGCATCGTCACAGCATCATCATAGCATCATCACTGCATCATCACATAGTCATCGCATCATCATCACAGCATCATAACTGCGTCTTCACAGCGTCATCACTGCATCATCTCTGCATCATCGCAGCATCATCACTGCATCAACGCACCATCATCACTGCATCACAGCATCATCACAACATCATCACAGAGTCATCAAAGAATCATCACAGCATCATCACAATATCATCACAGAATCATCACAGCATCTTCTCAGCATCATCACAGCATCATTACTGCTTACTCTGCATCATCACAGCGCCATCACAGTTTCATCACTGCATCATCACTGCATCATCTCTGCATAATTACTGCATCATGACAGCATCATCACTGCATCATCACAGCATCTTCTCAGCATCATCACTGCATCAACACAGCGTCATCACTGCATCATCACTACATCATCACAGTGTAATCGCAGCATCATCACTGCGTCTTCACTGCGTCATCACTGCATCATCACAGCATCATTACAGCATCATCACTGCATAATCACTGCATCATCACAGCATCTTCTCAGCATCATCACTGCATCATCACACCATCATCACTGCATCATCACAGCATCATCTGAGCTTCATCACAGTATCATTACTGCTTACTCACTGCATCATCACAGCGTCATCATAGCATCATCACTGCATCATCACAGCATCATCATAGCATCATCACTGCATCATTAGAGCGTCATCACTGCATCATCACAGCGTCTTCACAGCATCATCACAGCATCATCACTGCATATTGACTGCATCATCACACCATCATCACTGCATCAACACAGCGTCATCACTGAATCATCACAGTGTAATCGCAGCATCATCACTGCGTCATCACTGCGTCATCACAGCATAATCATCACTGCGACATCACACCATCATCACAGCATCATTACTGCATCATCACAGCATCATCACAGTGTCATCACAGCACCATCACTGCATCACAAGAGCATCATCACACCATCATCACATCATCACTGCATCATAAAAACATAAACATAGTATTGTCACAGCAACAAAACATCATCATCGCGGCATCATCACTGCATCAACACATCATCATCACAGCGTTATCACTTCATAATCACTGCATCATCACACCATCATCACAATATCATCACAGTGTCATCACAGCATCATCACAACATAATCACTGCATCATCACAGTATCATCACTGCATCATCTCAGCATCATCACTGCATGATCACAGCAAAATCCCTGCATCATCACATCATCATCACTGCATCATCACAGCATCATCACACAATCATCACTGCATCATCACAGCATCATCACTGCATCATCACACCTTCATTACTGCATCATCACTGCAGAATCACTGCATCATCATACCATCATCACAGTGTCATCACAGCATCATCACTGCGTCATCACACCATCATCACTGCATCATCACTGCGTCATTATAGCATCATCACTGCATCATCTCTGCATGACCAGTGCATAATCACAGCATCATCGCATCAATTACACAACATCATCACAGTGTCATCACAGCATCATCACTGCATAATCACAGCATAACCTGAGCATCATCACAGCATCATCACATAGTCATGGCATCATCATCACAGCATCATAACTGCGTCTTCACAGGGTCATCACTGCATCATCTCTGCATCATCACAGCATCATCTCTGCATCATCACTGCATCATCATAGCATCATCACTGCATCATCACAGCATCATAATAGCACCATCACAGCATCATTAGAGCGTCATCACTGCATCATCACAGCGTCATCACAGCATCATCACAGCATCATCACTGCATATTCACTGCATATTCACTGCATCATCACACCATCATCACTGCATCAACACAGCGTCATCACTGCATCATCACAGCATCATTACAGCATCATCACTGCATAATCACTGCATCATCACAGCATCACCACTGCATCATCACTGCATCATCAAAGCATCATCACAGCATCATCGCTGCATCATCACAGCATCATCACTGCATCATCACAGCATCTTCTCAGCTACATCACAGCATCATTACTGCTTACTCACTGCATCATCACAGCGCCATCACAGTTTCATCACTGAATCATCACTGCATCATCTCTGCATAATTACTCCATCATCACTGCATCGTCACAGCATCTTCTCAGCATCATCACTGCATCATCATAGCATCATAACTGCATAATCACAGCATCATCACTGCATCATCATATAGTCATCACTGCATCATCTCTGCATCATCAGAGCATCATCACAGCGTCATCAAACCATCATCACAGCATTATCACGGCATCATCAGAGCATCTTCTCAGCATCATCACAGCATCATCACTGCATCATCACACCATCATCACAGCATCATTACACCATCATCACTACATCATCACTGCATCATCACAGTATCTTCACAGCATCATCACAATATCATCACAGTGTTATCACAGCATCATCAAAGCATCATCACAGCATCATCATAGCATCATCACTGCATCATCATAGCATCATCACACCATCATCACTGCATCATCACAGTGTCATCACAGCATCATCACAGCATCATCGCATGGTGAACACTGCATCATCACAGTATCATCACAACATAATCATAGCATAATCACAGCATCACCACTGCATCATCACAGCATCATCACCGCATCATCAGAGCATCGTCACTGCATCATCTCTGCATGACCAGTGCATCATCACAGCATCATCACATCAACTACATAACATCATCACAGTGTCATCACAGCATCATCACTGCATCATCACATAGTCATGGCATCATCATCACAGCATCATAACTGCGTCTTCACAGCATCATCACTGCATCATCTCTGCATCATCACAGCATCATCAAAGCATCATCACAGCGTCATCACACCATCATCACAGCATTATAACGGCATCATCAGAGCATCTTCTCAGCATCATCACAGCATCATCACTGCATCATCACACCATCATCACAGCATCATTACACCACCATCACTGCATCATCACTGCATCATCACAGTATCTTCACAGCATCATCACAATATCATCACAGTGTTATCACAGCATCATCAAAGCATCATCACAGCATCATCATAGCATCATCACTGCATCATCACTGCATCATCACAGCATCATCAAAGCATCATCACAGCATCATCACTGCATCTTCACACAATCATCACTGCATCATCACAGCATCATCACACCTTCATTACTGCATCATCACTGCAGAATCACTGCATCATCATACCATCATCACAGTGTCATCACTGCATCATCACAGCATAACCTGAGCATCATCACAGCATCATTACTGCATCATCACTGCATCATCACAGCGTCATCACTGCATCATCAGAGCATCATCACATAGTCATGGCATCATCATCACAGCATCATAAGTGCTTCTTCACAGGGTCATCACTGCATCATCTCTGCATCATCTGAGCATCGTTACTGCTTTCTCACTGCATCATCACAGCATCATCTCTGCATCATCACTGCATCATCATAGCATCATCACAGCATCATAATAGCACCATCACAGCATCATTAGAGCGTCATCACTGCATCATCACAGCGTCATCACAGCATCATCACAGCATCATCACTGCATATTCACTGCATCATCACACCATCATCACTGCATCAACACAGCGTCATCACTGCATCATCACTGCATCATCACATTGTAATTGCAGCATCATCACTGCGTCTTCACTGCGTCATCACTGCATCATCAAAGCATCATCACTGCATTACCACCGCATCATTTCAGCATCATCACTGCATCATCACAGCATCTTCTCAGCATCATCACTGCATCATCACAGCATCATCACTGCGTCATCAGACCATCATCTCAGCAGCATCACTGCATCATCACTGCATCATCTCTGCATGATCAATGCATCATCACAGCATCATCACATCAACTACACAACATCATTGCAGTGTCATCACAGCGTCATCACTGCATGATCACAGCATAATCTGAGCATCATCACAGCATCATTACTGCATCATCAGAGAATCATCACTGCATAGTCACAGCATCATCACACCATCATAACAGCATCATCACACCATCATCACAGCATCATCTGAGCATCATCACTGCATAATCACTGCATCATCACTGCATAATCACAGCATCACCACTGCATCATCGCAGCGTCATCACAGCATCATCAATGCGTCATCACACCATCATCACAGCATCATCACTGCATCATCTCTGCATGACCAGTGCATCATCACAGCATCATCACATCAACTACACAACATCATCACAGTGTCATCACAGCATCATCACTGCATAATCACAGCATAACCTGAGCATCATCACAGCATCATTACTGCATCATCACTGCATCATCACAGCATCATCACTGCATCATCAGAGCATCATCACTGCATCATCAGAGCATACTCACTGCATCATCACAGCGTCACCACAGTATCATCACTGCATCATCAGAGCATCATCACTGCATCATCAGAGCATACTCACTGCATCGTCACAGCATCATCATAGCATCATCACATAGTCATCGCATCATCATCACAGCATCATAACTGCGTCTTCACAGCGTCATCACTGCATCATCTCTGCATCATCACAGCATCATCACTGCAGCATCACTGCATCATCACAGCATCATCTGAGCATCGTTACTGCTTTCTCACTGCATCATCACAGCATCATCTCTGCATCATCACTGCATCATCACAGCATCATAATAGCACCATCACAGTATCATTAGAGCGTCATCACTGCATCATCACAGCGTCATCACAGCATCATCACTGCATATTCACTGCATCATCACACCATCATCACTGCATCATCACATTGTAATCGGAGCATCATCACTGCGTCTTCACTGCGTCATCACTGCATCATCAAAGCATCATCACTGCATTACCACCGCATCATTTCAGCATCATCACAGCATCATCACAGCATCATCACAGCATCATCACTGCGTCATCAGACCATCATCTCAGCAGCATCACTGCATCATCACAGCATCATCACTGCATCATCTCTGCATGATCAATGCATCATCACAGCATCATCACATCAACTACACAACATCATTGCAGTGTCATCACAGCGTCATCACTGCATGATCACAGCATAATCTGAGCATCATCACAGCATCATTACTGCATCATCAGAGAATCATCACTGCATAGTCACAGCATCATCACACCATCATAACAGCATCATCACACCATCATCACAGCATCATCTGAGCATCATCATTGCATAATCACTGCATCATCACAGCATCTTCTCAGCATCATCACAGCATCATTACTGCTTACTCACTGCATCATCACAGCGCCATCACATTTTCATCAGTGCATCATCACTGCATCATCTCTGCATAATTACTGCATCATCACAGCATCTTCTCAGCATCATCACTGCATCATAATAGCATCATCACTGCATCATCACTGCATCATCACAGCATCATCAAAGCATCATCACAGCATCAACATAGCATCATCACTGCATCATCACTGCATCATCATAGCATCATCACACCATCATCACTGCATCATCACAGTATCATCACAGCATCATCATAGCATAATCACAGCATCACCACTGCATCATCGCAGCGTCATCACAGCATCATCACTGCGTCATCACACCATCATCACAGCATCATCACTGCATCATCAGAGCATCATCACTGCATCATCTCTGCATGACCAGTGCATCATCACAGCATCATCACATCAACTACACAACATCATCACAGTGTCATCACAGCATCATCACAGCATAACCTGAGCATCATCACAGCATCATTACTGCATCATCACTGCATCATCACAGCGTCATCACAGTATCATCACTGCATCATCACTGCATCATCAGAGCATACTCACTGCATCGTCACAGCATCATCATAGCATCATCACTGCATCATCAGAGCATCATCACTGCATCATCACTGCATCATCAGAGCATACTCACTGCATCGTCACAGCATCATCATAGCATCATCACATAGTCATCGCATCATCATCACAGCATCATAACTGCGTCTTCACAGGGTCATCACTGCATCATCTCTGCATCATCACAGCATCATCACTGCATCATCTGAGCATCGTTACTGCTTTCTCACTGCATCATCACAGCATCATCTCTGCATCATCACTGCATCATCATAGCATCATCTCAGCATCATCACTGCACCATCACACCATCATCACAGCATCATCACTGCATCATCACACCATCACCACTGCATCATCACAGCATCATCACTACATCACCGCAGCATCATCACAGCATAATCACAGCATAATCACAGCATCATCACTGCATCTTCTCAGCATCATCACAGCATTATCACTGCATGGTCACAGCATCATCAATGCATCATCACAGCATCATCGCAGCATCATCAATGCATCATCACAGCATCATTGCAGCTTCATCACTGCATCATCACCTTGTCATTACAACGTCATCACTGTGTTATCACATCGTCATCACTGCATCATCACTGCGACATCACACCATCATCACAACATCATCACTGCATCATCACTGCGACATCACACCGTCATCACAGCATCATAACTGCATCATCACAGCATCATTACAGCATCATCACTGCATCATCACAGCATCATCACACCATCATCACAGCATCTTCTCAGCATCATCACTGCATCATTACAGCATCATCACTGCATCATCACAGCGCCATCACACCATCATCACTGCATCATCACAGCATCATCTGAGCTTCATCACAGTATCATTACTGCTTACTCACTGCATCATCACAGCATCATCACAGCATCATTAGAGCGTCATCACTGCATCATCACAGCTTCTTCACAGCATCATCACAGCATCATCACTGCATCATCACACCATCATCACAGCATCATTACTGCATCATCACAGTGTCATCAAAACGTAATCATAGCATCATCACAGCGTCATTACTGCATCATCACTGCATCATCTCTGCATCATCAAAGCATCATCACTGCATTATCACTGCATCATCACAGCATCATCACAACATCATCTCAGCATCATCACACCATCATCACAGCATCATCACAGCATCATCTGAGCATCATCACTGCATCATTACTGCTTAATCACTGCATCATCTCAGTATCATCACAGCATCATCACTGCATCATCACATAGTCATCGCATCATCATCACAGCATCATAACTGCGTCTTCACAGCGTCATCACTGCATCATCTCTGCATCATCACACCATCATCACAGCATCATCACAGCATCATCTGAGCATCATCACTGCATCATTACTGCTTAATCACTGCATCATCTCAGTATCATCACAGCATCATCACTGCATCATCACATAGTCATCGCATCATCATCACAGCATCATAACTGCGTCTTCACAGCATCATCACAACATCATCTCAGCATCATCACACCATCATCACAGCATCATCACAGCATCATCTGAGCATCATCACTGCATCATTACTGCTTAATCACTGCATCATCTCAGTATCATCACAGCATCATCACTGCATCATCACATAGTCATCGCATCATCATCACAGCATCATAACTGCGTCTTCACAGCGTCATCACTGCATCATCTCTGCATCATCACAGCATCATCATTACTGCATCATCACTGCAGAATCACTGCGTCATCACACCATCATCACAGTGTCATCACAGCATCATCACTGCGTCATTATAGCATCATCACTGCATCATCTCTGCATGACCAGTGCATCATCACAGCATCATCGCATCAACTACACAACATCATCACAGTGTCATCACAGCATCATCACTGCATAATCACAGCATAACCTGAGCATCATCACAGCATCATTACTGCATCATCACTGCATCATCACAGCGTCATCACAGTATCATCACTGCATCATCAGAGCATCATCACTGCATCATCACATAGTCATGGCATCATCATCACAGCATCATAACTGCGTCTTCACAGGGTCATCACTGCATCATCTCTGCATCATCACTGCATCAACACAGTGTCATAACTGCATCATCACTGCATCAACACAGTATCATCACTGCGTCATCACAGCCTCGTCACTGCATCATCACAGCATCATCACAGCATCATAACTGCGTCTTCACTGCGTCATCACTGCATCATCTCTGCATCATCACAGCATCATTACAGCATCATCACTGCGTCATCACACCATCATCACTGCATCATCACAGCATCATTGCATGGTGAACACTGCATCATCACAGTATCATCACAACGTAATCATAGCATCATTACAGTATCACCACTGCATCATCATCTCTGCATCACCAAAGCATCATCACAGCATCATCACTGCATCATCTCTGCATGATCAGTGTATCATCACAGCATCACCACTGCATCATCACAGCATCACCACTGCATCATCACTGCATAATCAAAGCATCATCACTGCATTATCACTGCATCATTACAGCATCATCACTGCGTCTTCACTGCGTCATCACTGCATCATCACAGCATCATCACTGCATAATCACTGCATCATCACAGCATCACCACTGCATCATCACTGCATCATCAAAGCATCATCACTGCATTATCACTGCATCATTTCAGCATCATCACTGCGTCATCACTGCATCATCACAGCATCACCACTGCATAATCACTGCATCATCACAACATCACCACTGCATCATCACTGCATCATCAAAGCATCATCACTGCATCATCTCAGCATCATCACTGCGTCTTCACTGTGTCATCACTGCATCATCACAGTATCACCACTGCATAATCACTGCATCATCACTGCATCATCACAGCATCACCACTGCATCATCACTGCATCATCAAAGCATTATCACTGCATTATCACTGCATCATTTCAGCATCATCACTGCATCATCACAGCATCATCACTGCGTCATTACACCATCGTCTCAGCAGCATCACTGCATCATCACTGCATCATCACTGCATCATCTCTGCATGATCAATGCATCATCACATCAACTACACAACATCATCGCAGTGTCATCACAGCGTCATCACTGCATGATCACAGCATAATCTGAGCATCATCACACCATCATTACAGCATCATCACACCATCATCACAGCATCATCTGAGCATCATCACTGCATAATCACTGAATCATCACAACATCATCAGTTTCATCAAAGCATCATCACAACATAATCACTGCATCATCACAGCATCATCACTGCATCATCACAGCATCTTCTCAGCATCATCACAGCATCATTACTGCTTACTCACTGCATCATCACAGCGCCATCACAGTTTCATCACTGCATCATCACTGCATCATCTCTGCATAATTACTGCATCATCACAGCATCATCACTGCATCATCACAGCATCTTCTCAGCATCATCAGTGCATCATCACAGTATCTTCACAGCATCATCACAATATCATCACAGTGTTATCACAGCATCATCAAAGCATCTTCTCAGCATCATCAGTGCATCATCATAGCATCATCACTGCATCATCACTGCATCATCACAGCATCATCAAAGCATCATCACAGCATCATCACTGCATCATCATAGCATCATCACACCATCATCACTGCATCATCACAGCATCATCGCATGGTGAACACTGCATCATCACAGTATCATCACAACATAATCATAGCATAATCACAGCATCACCACTGCATCATCGCAGTGTCATCACAGCATCATCACTGCGTCATCACACCATCATCACAGCATCATCACCGCATCATCAGAGCATCGTCACTGCATCATCTCTGCATGACCAGTGCATCATCACAGCATCATCACATCAACTACATAACATCATCACAGTGTCATCACAGCATCATAACTGCATCATCACATAGTCATGGCATCATCATCACAGCATCATAACTGCGTCTTCACAGCATCATCACTGCATCATCTCTGCATCATCACAGCATCATCAAAGCATCATCACAGCGTCATCACACCATCATCACAGCATCATCACTGCATCAACACAGTGTCATAACTGCATCATCACTGCATCAACACAGTATCATCACTGCGTCATCACAGCCTCGTCACTGCATCATCACAGCATCATCACAGCATCATAACTGCGTCTTCACTGCGTCATCACTGCATCATCTCTGCATCATCACAGCATCATTACAGCATCATCACTGCGTCATCACACCATCATCACTGCATCATCACAGCATCATTGCATGGTGAACACTGCATCATCACAGTATCATCACAACGTAATCATAGCATCATTACAGTATCACCACTGCATCATCATCTCTGCATCACCAAAATATCATCACAGCATCATCACTGCATCATCTATTCATGATCAGTGCATCATCACAGCATCACCACTGCATCATCACAGCATCACCACTGCATCATCACTGCATAATCAAAGCATCATCACTGCATTATCACTGCATCATTAGAGCATCATCACTGCGTCTTCACTGCGTCATCACTGCATCATCACAGCATCATCACTGCATAATCACTGCATCATCACAGCATCACCACTGCATCATCACTGCATCATCAAAGCATCATCACTGCATTATCACTGCATCATTTCAGCATCATCACTGCATCATCACAGCATCATCACTGCGTCATCACACCATCGTCTCAGCAGCATCACTGCATCATGACTGCATCATCTCTGCATGATCAATGCATCATCACAGCATCATCACATCAACTACACAACATCATCGCAGTGTCATCACAGCGTCATCACTGCATGATCACAGCATAATCTGAGCATCATCACACCATCATTACAGCATCATCACACCATCATCACAGCATCATCTGAGCATCATCACTGCATAATCACTGCATCATCACAACATCATCAGTTTCATCAAAGCATCATCACAACATAATCACTGCATCATCACAGCATCATCACTGCATCATCACAGCATCTTCTCAGCATCATCACAGCATCATTACTGCTTACTCACTGCATCATCACAGCGCCATCACAGTTTCATCACTGCATCATCACTTCATCATCTCTGCATAATTACTGCATCATCACAGCATCATCACTGCATCATCACAGCATCTTCTCAGCATCATCAGTGCATCATCATAGCATCATCACTGCATCATCACTGCATCATCACAGCATCATCAAAGCATCATCACAGCATCATCATAGCATCATCATTGCATCATCACAACATCATCACAACATCATCACACCATCATCACTGCATCATCACAGCATCATCGCATGGTGAACACTGCATCATCACAGTATCATCACAACATAATCATAGCATAATCACAGCATCACCACTGCATCATCGCAGCGTCATCACAGCATCATCACTCCGTCATCACACCATCATCACAGCATCATCACTGCATCATCATTGCATCATCTCTGCATGACCAGTGCATCATCACAGCATCATCACATCAACTACACAACATCATCACAGTGTCATCACAGCATCATCACTGCATAATCACAGCATAACCTGAGCATCATTACTGCATCATCACTGCATCATCACAGCGTCATCACAGTATCATCACTGCATCATCAGAGCATCATCAGTGCATCATCAGAGCATACTCACTGCATCGTCACAGCATCATCATAGCATCATCACTGCATCATCAGAGCATCATCACTGCATCATCAGAGCATACTCACTGCATCGTCACAGCATCATCATAGCATCATCACTGCATCATCACATAGTCATCGCATCATCATCACAGCATCATAACTGCGTCTTCACAGCGTCATCACTGCATTCTCTCTGCATCATCGCACCATCATCACTGCATCACAGCATCATCACAACATCATCACAGAGTCATCAAAGAATCATCACAGCATCATCACAATATCATCACAGAATCATCACAGCATCTTCTCAGCATCATCACGGCATCATTACTGCTTACTCTGCATCATCACAGCGCCATCACAGTTTCATCACTGCATCATCTCTGCATAATTACTGCATCATGACCGCATCATCACTGCATCATCACAGCATCTTCTCAGCATCATCACTGCATCAACACAGCGTCATCACTGCATCATCACTACATCATCACAGTGTAATCGCAGCATCATCACTGCGTCTTCACTGCGTCATCACTGCATCATCACAGCATCATTACAGCATCATCACTGCATAATCACTGCATCATCACAGCATCTTCTCAGCATCATCACTGCATCATCACACCATCATCACTGCATCATCACAGCATCATCTGAGCTTCATCACAGTATCATTACTGCTTACTCACTGCATCATCACAGCGTCATCATAGCATCATCACTGCATCATCACAGCATCATCATAGCATCATCACTGCATCATTAGAGCGTCATCACTGAATCATCACAGTGTAATCGCAGCATCATCACTGCGTCATCACTGCGTCATCACAGCATAATCATCACTGCGACATCACACCATCATCACAGCATCATTACTGCATCACAGCATCATCACAGTGTCATCACAGCACCATCACTGCATCACAAGAGCATCATCACACCATCATCACATCATCACTGCATCATAAAAACATAAACATAGTATTGTCACAGCAACAAAACATCATCATCGCGGCATCATCACTGCATCAACACATTATCATCACAGCGTTATCACTTCATAATCACTGCATCATCACACCATCATCACAATATCATCACAGTGTCATCACAGCATCATCACAACATAATCACTGCATCATCACAGTATCATCACTGCATCATCTCAGCATCATCACTGCATGATCACAGCAAAATCCCTGCATCATCACATCATCATCACTGCATCATCACAGCATCATCACAGCATCATCACACAATCATCACTGCATCATCACAGCATCATCACTGCATCATCACACCTTCATTACTGCATCATCACTGCAGAATCACTGCATCATCATACCATCATCACAGTGTCATCACAGCATCATCACTGCGTCATCACACCATCATCACTGCATCATCACTGCGTCATTATAGCATCATCACTGCATCATCTCTGCATGACCAGTGCATAATCACAGCATCATCGCATCAACTACACAACATCATCACAGTGTCATCACAGCATCATCCCTGCATAATCACAGCATAACCTGAGCATCATCACAGCATCATCACATAGTCATGGCATCATCATCACAGCATCATAACTGCGTCTTCACAGGGTCATCACTGCATCATCTCTGCATCATCACAGCATCATCTGAGCATCGTTACTGCTTTCTCACTGCATCATCACAGCATCATCTCTGCATCATCACTGCATCATCATAGCATCATCACTGCATCATCACAGCATCATAATAGCACCATCACAGCATCATTAGAGCGTCAACACTGCATCATCACAGCGTCATCACAGCATCATCACAGCATCATCACTGCATATTCACTGCATCATCACGCCATCATCACTGCATCAACACAGCGTCATCACTGCATCATCACAGTGTAATCGCAGCATCATCACTGCGTCTTCACTGCGTCATCACTGCATCATTACAGCATCATCACTGCATAATCACTGCATCATCACAGCATCACCACTGCATCATCAAAGCATCATCACAGCATCATCACTGCATCATCATAGCATCATCACTGCATCATCATAGCATCATCACACCATCATCACTGCATCATCACAGCATCATCACTGCGTCTTCACTGCGTCATCACTGCATCATCACAGCATCATCAAAGCATCATCACAGCATCATCATAGCATCATCATTGCATCATCACTGCATCATCATAGCATCATCACACCATCATCACTGCATCATCACAGCATCATCGCATGGTGAACACTGCATCATCACAGTATCATCACAACATAATCATAGCATAATCACAGCATCACCACTGCATCATCGCAGCGTCATCACAGCATCATCACTCCGTCATCACACCATCATCACAGCATCATCACTGCATCATCATTGCATCATCTCTGCATGACCAGTGCATCATCACAGCATCATCACATCAACTACACAACATCATCACAGTGTCATCACAGCATCATCACTGCATAATCACAGCATAACCTGAGCATCATCACAGCATCATAACTGCGTCTTCACAGCATCATCACTGCATCATCACTGCATCATCAGAGCATCATCACTGCATCATCAGAGCATACTCACTGCATCGTCACAGCATCATCATAGCATCATCACTGCATCATCACATAGTCATCGCATCATCATCACAGCATCATAACTGCGTCTTCACAGCGTCATCACTGCATCATCTCTGCATCATCGCAGCATCATCACTGCATCAACGCACCATCATCACTGCATCACAGCATCATCACAACATCATCACAGAGTCATCAAAGAATCATCACAGCATCATCACAATATCATCACAGAATCATCACAGCATCTTCTCAGCATCATCACAGCATCATTACTGCTTACTCTGCATCATCACAGCGCCATCACAGTTTCATCACTGCATCATCTCTGCATAATTACTGCATCATGACCGCATCATCACTGCATCATCACAGCATCTTTTCAGCATCATCACTGCATCAACACAGCGTCATCACTGCATCATCACTACATCATCACAGTGTAATCGCAGCATCATCACTGCGTCTTCACTGCGTCATCACTGCATCATCACAGCATCATTACAGCATCATCACTGCATAATCACTGCATCATCACAGCATCTTCTCAGCATCATCACTGCATCATCACACCATCATCACTGCATCATCACAGCATCATCTGAGCTTCATCACAGTATCATTACTGCTTACTCACTGCATCATCACAGCGTCATCATAGCATCATCACTGCATCATCACAGCATCATCATAGCATCATCACTGCATCATTAGAGCGTCATCACTGAATCATCACAGTGTAATCGCAGCATCATCACTGCGTCATCACTGCGTCATCACAGCATAATCATCACTGCGACATCACACCATCATCACAGCATCATTACTGCATCACAGCATCATCACAGTGTCATCACAGCACCATCACTGCATCACAAGAGCATCATCACACCATCATCACATCATCACTGCATCATAAAAACATAAACATAGTATTGTCACAGCAACAAAACATCATCATCGCGGCATCATCACTGCATCAACACATTATCATCACAGCGTTATCACTTCATAATCACTGCATCATCACACCATCATCACAATATCATCACAGTGTCATCACAGCATCATCACAACATAATCACTGCATCATCACAGTATCATCACTGCATCATCTCAGCATCATCACTGCATGATCACAGCAAAATCCCTGCATCATCACATCATCATCACTGCATCATCACAGCATCATCACAGCATCATCACACAATCATCACTGCATCATCACAGCATCATCACTGCATCATCACACCTTCATTACTGCATCATCACTGCAGAATCACTGCATCATCATACCATCATCACAGTGTCATCACAGCATCATCACTGCGTCATCACACCATCATCACTGCATCATCACTGCGTCATTATAGCATCATCACTGCATCATCTCTGCATGACCAGTGCATAATCACAGCATCATCGCATCAACTACACAACATCATCACAGTGTCATCACAGCATCATCCCTGCATAATCACAGCATAACCTGAGCATCATCACAGCATCATCACATAGTCATGGCATCATCATCACAGCATCATAACTGCGTCTTCACAGGGTCATCACTGCATCATCTCTGCATCATCACAGCATCATCTGAGCATCGTTACTGCTTTCTCACTGCATCATCACAGCATCATCTCTGCATCATCACTGCATCATCATAGCATCATCACTGCATCATCACAGCATCATAATAGCACCATCACAGCATCATTAGAGCGTCAACACTGCATCATCACAGCGTCATCACAGCATCATCACAGCATCATCACTGCATATTCACTGCATCATCACGCCATCATCACTGCATCAACACAGCGTCATCACTGCATCATCACAGTGTAATCGCAGCATCATCACTGCGTCTTCACTGCGTCATCACTGCATCATTACAGCATCATCACTGCATAATCACTGCATCATCACAGCATCACCACTGCATCATCAAAGCATCATCACAGCATCATCACTGCATCATCATAGCATCATCACTGCATCATCATAGCATCATCACACCATCATCACTGCATCATCACAGCATCATCACTGCGTCTTCACTGCGTCATCACTGCATCATCACAGCATCATCAAAGCATCATCACAGCATCATCATAGCATCATCATTGCATCATCACTGCATTATCATAGCATCATCACACCATCATCACTGCATCATCACAGCATCATCGCATGGTGAACACTGCATCATCACAGTATCATCACAACATAATCATAGCATAATCACAGCATCACCACTGCATCATCGCAGCGTCATCACAGCATCATCACTCCGTCATCACACCATCATCACAGCATCATCACTGCATCATCATTGCATCATCTCTGCATGACCAGTGCATCATCACAGCATCATCACATCAACTACACAACATCATCACAGTGTCATCACAGCATCATCACTGCATAATCACAGCATAACCTGAGCATCATCACAGCATCATAACTGCGTCTTCACAGCATCATCACTGCATCATCACTGCATCATCAGAGCATCATCACTGCATCATCAGAGCATACTCACTGCATCGTCACAGCATCATCATAGCATCATCACTGCATCATCACATAGTCATCGCATCATCATCACAGCATCATAACTGCGTCTTCACAGCGTCATCACTGCATCATCTCTGCATCATCGCAGCATCATCACTGCATCAACGCACCATCATCACTGCATCACAGCATCATCACAACATCATCACAGAGTCATCAAAGAATCATCACAGCATCATCACAATATCATCACAGAATCATCACAGCATCTTCTCAGCATCATCACAGCATCATTACTGCTTACTCTGCATCATCACAGCGCCATCACAGTTTCATCACTGCATCATCTCTGCATAATTACTGCATCATGACCGCATCATCACTGCATCATCACAGCATCATCATAACATCATCACTGCATCATTAGAGCGTCATCACTGAATCATCACAGTGTAATCGCAGCATCATCACTGCGTCATCACTGCGTCATCACAGCATAATCATCACTGCGACATCACACCATCATCACAGCATCATTACTGCATCACAGCATCATCACAGTGTCATCACAGCACCATCACTGCATCACAAGAGCATCATCACACCATCATCACATCATCACTGCATCATAAAAACATAAACATAGTATTGTCACAGCAACAAAACATCATCATCGCGGCATCATCACTGCATCAACACATTATCATCACAGCGTTATCACTTCATAATCACTGCATCATCACACCATCATCACAATATCATCACAGTGTCATCACAGCATCATCACAACATAATCACTGCATCATCACAGTATCATCACTGCATCATCTCAGCATCATCACTGCATGATCACAGCAAAATCCCTGCATCATCACATCATCATCACTGCATCATCACAGCATCATCACAGCATCATCACACAATCATCACTGCATCATCACAGCATCATCACTGCATCATCACACCTTCATTACTGCATCATCACTGCAGAATCACTGCATCATCATACCATCATCACAGTGTCATCACAGCATCATCACTGCGTCATCACACCATCATCACTGCATCATCACTGCGTCATTATAGCATCATCACTGCATCATCTCTGCATGACCAGTGCATAATCACAGCATCATCGCATCAACTACACAACATCATCACAGTGTCATCACAGCATCATCCCTGCATAATCACAGCATAACCTGAGCATCATCACAGCATCATCACATAGTCATGGCATCATCATCACAGCATCATAACTGCGTCTTCACAGGGTCATCACTGCATCATCTCTGCATCATCACAGCATCATCTGAGCATCGTTACTGCTTTCTCACTGCATCATCACAGCATCATCTCTGCATCATCACTGCATCATCATAGCATCATCACTGCATCATCACAGCATCATAATAGCACCATCACAGCATCATTAGAGCGTCAACACTGCATCATCACAGCGTCATCACAGCATCATCACAGCATCATCACTGCATATTCACTGCATCATCACACCATCATCACTGCATCAACACAGCGTCATCACTGCATCATCACAGTGTAATCGCAGCATCATCACTGCGTCTTCACTGCGTCATCACTGCATCATCACAGCATCATTACAGCATCATCACTGCATAATCACTGCATCATCACAGCATCACCACTGCATCATCACTGCATCATCAAAGCATCATCACAGCATCATCGCTGCATCATCACAGCATCATCACTGCATCATCACAGCATCTTCTCAGCTACATCACAGCATCATTACTGCTTACTCACTGCATCATCACAGCGCCATCACAGTTTCACCACTGAATCATCACTGCATCATCTCTGCATAATTACTCCATCATCACAGCATCATCACTGCATCGTCACAGCATCTTCTCAGCATCATCACTGCATCATCATAGCATCATCACTGCATAATCACAGCATCATCACTGCATCATCATATAGTCATCACTGCATCATCTCTGCATCATCAGAGCATCATCACAGCGTCATCAAACCATCATCACAGCATTATCACGGCATCATCAGAGCATCTTCTCAGCATCATCACAGCATCATCACTGCATCATCACACCATCATCACAGCATCATTACACCATCATCACTGCATCATCACTGCATCATCACAGTATCTTCACAGCATCATCACAATATCATCACAGTGTTATCACAGCATCATCAAAGCATCATCACAGCATCATCATAGCATCATCACTGCATCATCATAGCATCATCACACCATCATCACTGCATCATCACAGTGTCATCACAGCATCATCACAGCATCATCGCATGGTGAACACTGCATCATCACAGTATCATCACAACATAATCATAGCATAATCACAGCATCACCACTGCATCATCACAGCATCATCACCGCATCATCAGAGCATCGTCACTGCATCATCTCTGCATGACCAGTGCATCATCACAGCATCATCACATCAACTACATAACATCATCACAGTGTCATCACAGCATCATAACTGCATCATCACATAGTCATGGCATCATCATCACAGCATCATAACTGCGTCTTCACAGCATCATCACTGCATCATCTCTGCATCATTACAGCATCATCAAAGCATCATCACAGCGTCATCACACCATCATCACAGCATTATCACGGCATCATCAGAGCATCTTCTCAGCATCATCACAGCATCATCACTGCATCATTACACCATCATCACTGCATCATCACTGCATCATCACAGTATCTTCACAGCTTCATCACAATATCATCACAGTGTTATCACAGCATCATCAAAGCATCATCACAGCATCATCATAGCATCATCACTGCATCATCACTGCATCATCACAGCATCATCAAAGCATCATCACAGCATCATCATAGCATCATCACTGCATCATCATAGCATCATCACACCATCATCACTGCATCATCACAGTGTCATCACAGCATCATCACAGCATCATCGCATGGTGAACACTGCATCATCACAGTATCATCACAACATAATCATAGCATAATCACAGCATCACCACTGCATCATCGCAGCGTCATCACAGCATCATCACTGCGTCATCACACCATCATCACAGCATCATCACCGCATCATCAGAGCATCGTCACTGCATCATCTCTGCATGACCAGTGCATCATCACAGCATCATCACATCAACTACATAACATCATCACAGTGTCATCACAGCATCATCACTGCATCATCACATAGTCATGGCATCATCATCACAGCATCATAACTGCGTCTTCACAGCATCATCACTGCATCATCTCTGCATCATCACAGCATCACCAAAGCATCATCACAGCGTCATCACACCATCATCACAGCATTATCACGGCATCATCAGAGCATCTTCTCAGCATCATCACAGCATCATCACTGCATCATCACAGCATCATTACACCATCATCAGAGCATCATCACAGTATCTTCACAGCATCATCACAATATCATCACAGTGTCATCACAGCATCATCACACCATCATCACTGCATCATCACAGCATCATCACTGCATCATCACAGTATCATCACAGCATCATCACAATATCATCACAGTGTCATCACATCATCATCACAACATAATCACTGCATCATCATATCATCATCACAGCATCATCACTGCATCTTCACACAATCATCACTGCATCATCACAGCATCATCACACCTTCATTACTGCATCATCACTGCAGAATCACTGCATCATCATACCATCATCACAGTGTCATCACTGCATCATCACAGCATAACCTGAGCATCATCACAGCATCATTACTGCATCATCACTGCATCATCACAGCATCATCACTGCATCATCAGAGCATCATCACATAGTCATGGCATCATCATCACAGCATCATAACTGCTTCTTCACAGGGTCATCACTGCATCATCTCTGCATCATCTGAGCATCGTTACTGCTTTCTCACTGCATCATCACAGCATCATCTCTGCATCATCACTGCATCATCATAGCATCATCACAGCATCATAATAGCACCATCACAGCATCATTAGAGCGTCATCACTGCATCATCACAGCGTCATCACAGCATCATCACAGCATCATCACTGCATATTCACTGCATCATCACACCATCATCACTGCATCAACACAGCGTCATCACTGCATCATCACTGCATCATCACATTGTAATTGCAGCATCATCACTGCGTCTTCACTGCGTCATCACTGCATCATCAAAGCATCATCACTGCATTACCACCGCATCATTTCAGCATCATCACTGCATCATCACAGCATCTTCTCAGCATCATCACTGCATCATCACAGCATCATCACTGCGTCATCAGACCATCATCTCAGCAGCATCACTGCATCATCACTGCATCATCTCTGCATGATCAATGCATCATCACAGCATCATCACATCAACTACACAACATCATTGCAGTGTCATCACAGCGTCATCACTGCATGATCACAGCATAATCTGAGCATCATCACAGCATCATTACTGCATCATCAGAGAATCATCACTGCATAGTCACAGCATCATCACACCATCATAACAGCATCATCACACCATCATCACAGCATCATCTGAGCATCATCACTGCATAATCACTGCATCATCACTGCATAATCACAGCATCACCACTGCATCATCGCAGCGTCATCACAGCATCATCAATGCGTCATCACACCATCATCACAGCATCATCACTGCATCATCTCTGCATGACCAGTGCATCATCACAGCATCATCACATCAACTACACAACATCATCACAGTGTCATCACAGCATCATCACTGCATAATCACAGCATAACCTGAGCATCATCACAGCATCATTACTGCATCATCACTGCATCATCACAGCATCATCACTGCATCATCAGAGCATCATCACTGCATCATCAGAGCATACTCACTGCATCATCACAGCGTCACCACAGTATCATCACTGCATCATCAGAGCATCATCACTGCATCATCAGAGCATACTCACTGCATCGTCACAGCATCATCATAGCATCATCACATAGTCATCGCATCATCATCACAGCATCATAACTGTGTCTTCACAGCGTCATCACTGCATCATCTCTGCATCATCACAGCATCATCACTGCAGCATCACTGCATCATCACAGCATCATCTGAGCATCGTTACTGCTTTCTCACTGCATCATCACAGCATCATCTCTGCATCATCACTGCATCATCACAGCATCATAATAGCACCATCACAGTATCATTAGAGCGTCATCACTGCATCATCACAGCGTCATCACAGCATCATCACTGCATATTCACTGCATCATCACACCATCATCACTGCATCATCACATTGTAATCGGAGCATCATCACTGCGTCTTCACTGCGTCATCACTGCATCATCAAAGCATCATCACTGCATTACCACCGCATCATTTCAGCATCATCACAGCATCATCACAGCATCATCACAGCATCATCACTGCGTCATCAGACCATCATCTCAGCAGCATCACTGCATCATCACAGCATCATCACTGCATCATCTCTGCATGATCAATGCATCATCACAGCATCATCACATCAACTACACAACATCATTGCAGTGTCATCACAGCGTCATCACTGCATGATCACAGCATAATCTGAGCATCATCACAGCATCATTACTGCATCATCAGAGAATCATCACTGCATAGTCACAGCATCATCACACCATCATAACGGCATCATCACACCATCATCACAGCATCATCTGAGCATCATCACTGCATAATCACTGCATCATCACAGCATCTTCTCAGCATCATCACAGCATCATTACTGCTTACTCACTGCATCATCACAGCGCCATCACATTTTCATCACTGCATCATCACTGCATCATCTCTGCATAGTTACTGCATCATCACAGCATCTTCTCAGCATCATCACTGCATCATCATAGCATCATCACTGCATCATCACTGCATCATCAAAGCATCATCACAGCATCATCATAGCATCATCACTGCATCATCACTGCATCATCATAGCATCATCACACCATCATCACTGCATCATCACAGTATCATCACAGCATCATCATAGCATAATCACAGCATCACCACTGCATCATCGCAGCGTCATCACAGCATCATCACTGCGTCATCACACCATCATCACAGCATCATCACTGCATCATCAGAGCATCATCACTGCATCATCTCTGCATGACCAGTGCATCATCACAGCATCATCACATCAACTACACAACATCATCACAGTGTCATCACAGCATCATCACAGCATAACCTGAGCATCATCACAGCATCATTACTGCATCATCACTGCATCATCACAGCGTCATCACAGTATCATCACTGCATCATCACTGCATCATCAGAGCATACTCACTGCATCGTCACAGCATCATCATAGCATCATCACTGCATCATCAGAGCATCATCACTGCATCATCACTGCATCATGAGAGCATACTCACTGCATCGTCACAGCATCATCATAGCATCATCACATAGTCATCGCATCATCATCACAGCATCATAACTGCGTCTTCACAGGGTCATCACTGCATCATCTCTGCATCATCACAGCATCATCACTGCAGCATCACTGCATCATCTGAGCATCGTTACTGCTTTCTCACTGCATCATCACAGCATCATCTCTGCATCATCACTGCATCATCATAGCATCATCTCAGCATCATCACAGCATCATCACTGCACCATCACACCATCATCACAGCATCATCACTGCATCATCACACCATCACCACTGCATCATCACAGCATCATCACTACATCACCGCAGCATCATCACAGCATAATCACAGCATAATCACAGCATCATCACTGCATCTTCTCAGCATCATCACAGCATTATCACTGCATGGTCACAGCATCATCAATGCATCATCACAGCATCATCGCAGCATCATCAATGCATCATCACAGCATCATTGCAGCTTCATCACTGCATCATCACCTTGTCATTACAACGTCATCACTGTGTTATCACATCGTCATCACTGCATCATCACTGCGACATCACACCATCATCACAACATCATCACTGCATCATCACTGCGACATCACACCGTCATCACAGCATCATAACTGCATCATCACAGCATCATTACAGCATCATCACTGCATCATCACAGCATCATCACACCATCATCACAGCATCTTCTCAGCATCATCACTGCATCATTACAGCATCATCACTGCATCATCACAGCGCCATCACACCATCATCACTGCATCATCACAGCATCATCTGAGCTTCATCACAGTATCATTACTGCTTACTCACTGCATCATCACAGCATCATCACAGCATCATTAGAGCGTCATCACTGCATCATCACAGCTTCTTCACAGCATCATCACAGCATCATCACTGCATCATCACACCATCATCACAGCATCATTACTGCATCATCACAACATCATCACAGTGTCATCAAAACGTAATCATAGCATCATCACAGCATCATTACTGCATCATCACTGCATCATCTCTGCATGACCAGTGCATCATCACAGCATCATCGCATCAACTACACAACATCATCACAGTGTCATCACAGCATCATCACTGCATAATCACAGCATAACCTGAGCATCATCACAGCATCATTACTGCATCATCACTGCATCATCACAGCGTCATCACAGTATCATCACTGCATCATCAGAGCATCATCACATAGTCATGGCATCATCATCACAGCATCATAACTGCGTCTTCACAGGGTCATCACTGCATCATCTCTGCATCATCACTGCATCAACACAGTGTCATAACTGCATCATCACTGCATCAACACAGTATCATCACTGCGTCATCACAGCCTCGTCACTGCATCATCACAGCATCATCACAGCATCATAACTGCGTCTTCACTGCGTCATCACTGCATCATCTCTGCATCATCACAGCATCATTACAGCATCATCACTGCGTCATCACACCATCATCACTGCATCATCACAGCATCATTGCATGGTGAACACTGCATCATCACAGTATCATCACAACGTAATCATAGCATCATTACAGTATCACCACTGCATCATCATCTCTGCATCACCAAAGCATCATCACAGCATCATCACTGCATCATCTCTGCATGATCAGTGTATCATCACAGCATCACCACTGCATCATCACAGCATCACCACTGCATCATCACTGCATAATCAAAGCATCATCACTGCATTATCACTGCATCATTAGAGCATCATCACTGCGTCTTCACTGCGTCATCACTGCATCATCACAGCATCATCACTGCATAATCACTGCATCATCACAGCATCACCACTGCATCATCACTGCATCATCAAAGCATCATCACTGCATTATCACTGCATCATTTCAGCATCATCACTGCGTCATCACTGCATCATCACAGCATCACCACTGCATAATCACTGCATCATCACAACATCACCACTGCATCATCACTGCATCATCAAAGCATCATCACTGCATTATCACTGCATCATCTCAGCATCATCACTGCGTCTTCACTGCGTCATCACTGCATCATCACAGTATCACCACTGCATAATCACTGCATCATCACTGCATCATCACAGCATCACCACTGCATCATCACTGCATCATCACTGCGTCATTACACCATCGTCTCAGCAGCATCACTGCATCATCACTGCATCATCACTGCATCATCACTGCATCATCTCTGCATGATCAATGCATCATCACATCAACTACACAACATCATCGCAGTGTCATCACAGCGTCATCACTGCATGATCACAGCATAATCTGAGCATCATCACACCATCATTACAGCATCATCACACCATCATCACAGCATCATCTGAGCATCATCACTGCATAATCACTGAATCATCACAACATCATCAGTTTCATCAAAGCATCATCACAACATAATCACTGCATCATCACAGCATCATCACTGCATCATCACAGCATCTTCTCAGCATCATCACAGCATCATTACTGCTTACTCACTGCATCATCACAGCGCCATCACAGTTTCATCACTGCATCATCACTGCATCATCTCTGCATAATTACTGCATCATCACAGCATCATCACTGCATCATCACAGCATCTTCTCAGCATCATCAGTGCATCATCACAGTATCTTCACAGCATCATCACAATATCATCACAGTGTTATCACAGCATCATCAAAGCATCTTCTCAGCATCATCAGTGCATCATCATAGCATCATCACTGCATCATCACTGCATCATCACAGCATCATCAAAGCATCATCACAGCATCATCATAGCATCATCATTGCATCATCACTGCATCATCATAGCATCATCACACCATCATCACTGCATCATCACAGCATCATCGCATGGTGAACACTGCATCATCACAGTATCATCACAACATAATCATAGCATAATCACAGCATCACCACTGCATCATCGCAGTGTCATCACAGCATCATCACTGCGTCATCACACCATCATCACAGCATCATCACCGCATCATCAGAGCATCGTCACTGCATCATCTCTGCATGACCAGTGCATCATCACAGCATCATCACATCAACTACATAACATCATCACAGTGTCATCACAGCATCATAACTGCATCATCACATAGTCATGGCATCATCATCACAGCATCATAACTGCGTCTTCACAGCATCATCACTGCATCATCTCTGCATCATCACAGCATCATCAAAGCATCATCACAGCGTCATCACACCATCATCACAGCATCATCACTGCATCAACACAGTGTCATAACTGCATCATCACTGCATCAACACAGTATCATCAGTGCGTCATCACAGCCTCGTCACTGCATCATCACAGCATCATCACAGCATCATAACTGCGTCTTCACTGCGTCATCACTGCATCATCTCTGCATCATCACAGCATCATTACAGCATCATCACTGCGTCATCACACCATCATCACTGCATCATCACAGCATCATTGCATGGTGAACACTGCATCATCACAGTATCATCACAACGTAATCATAGCATCATTACAGTATCACCACTGCATCATCATCTCTGCATCACCAAAATATCATCACAGCATCATCACTGCATCATCTATTCATGATCAGTGCATCATCACAGCATCACCACTGCATCATCACAGCATCACCACTGCATCATCACTGCATAATCAAAGCATCATCACTGCATTATCACTGCATCATTACAGCATCATCACTGCGTCTTCACTGCGTCATCACTGCATCATCACAGCATCATCACTGCATAATCACTGCATCATCACAGCATCTTCTCAGCATCATCACTGCATCATCAAAGCATCATCACTGCATTATCACTGCATCATTTCAGCATCATCACTGCATCATCACAGCATCATCACTGCGTCATCACACCATCGTCTCAGCAGCATCACTGCATCATCACTGCATCATCTCTGCATGATCAATGCATCATCACAGCATCATCACATCAACTACACAACATCATCGCAGTGTCATCACAGCGTCATCACTGCATGATCACAGCATAATCTGAGCATCATCACACCATCATTACAGCATCATCACACCATCATCACAGCATCATCTGAGCATCATCACTGCATAATCACTGCATCATCACAACATCATCAGTTTCATCAAAGCATCATCACAACATAATCACTGCATCATCACAGCATCATCACTGCATCATCACAGCATCTTCTCAGCATCATCACAGCATCATTACTGCTTACTCACTGCATCATCACAGCGCCATCACAGTTTCATCACTGCATCATCACTTCATCATCTCTGCATAATTACTGCATCATCACAGCATCATCACTGCATCATCACAGCATCTTCTCAGCATCATCAGTGCATCATCATAGCATCATCACTGCATCATCACTGCATCATCACAGCATCATCAAAGCATCATCACAGCATCATCATAGCATCATCATTGCATCATCACAACATCATCACAGCATCATCACACCATCATCACTGCATCATCACAGCATCATCGCATGGTGAACACTGCATCATCACAGTATCATCACAACATAATCATAGCATAATCACAGCATCACCACTGCATCATCGCAGCGTCATCACAGCATCATCACTCCGTCATCACACCGTCATCACAGCATCATCACTGCATCATCATTGCATCATCTCTGCATGACCAGTGCATCATCACAGCATCATCACATCAACTACACAACATCATCACAGTGTCATCACAGCATCATCACTGCATAATCACAGCATAACCTGAGCATCATTACTGCATCATCACTGCATCATCACAGCGTCATCACAGTATCATCACTGCATCATCAGAGCATCATCAGTGCATCATCAGAGCATACTCTCTGCATCGTCACAGCATCATCATAGCATCATCACTGCATCATCAGAGCATCATCACTGCATCATCAGAGCATACTCACTGCATCGTCACAGCATCATCATAGCATCATCACTGCATCATCACATAGTCATCGCATCATCATCACAGCATCATAACTGCGTCTTCACAGCGTCATCACTGCATTCTCTCTGCATCATCGCACCATCATCACTGCATCACAGCATCATCACAACATCATCACAGAGTCATCAAAGAATCATCACAGCATCATCACAATATCATCACAGAATCATCACAGCATCTTCTCAGCATCATCACGGCATCATTACTGCTTACTCTGCATCATCACAGCGCCATCACAGTTTCATCACTGCATCATCTCTGCATAATTACTGCATCATGACCGCATCATCACTGCATCATCACAGCATCTTCTCAGCATCATCACTGCATCAACACAGCGTCATCACTGCATCATCACTACATCATCACAGTGTAATCGCAGCATCATCACTGCGTCTTCACTGCGTCATCACTGCATCATCACAGCATCATTACAGCATCATCACTGCATAATCACTGCATCATCACAGCATCTTCTCAGCATCATCACTGCATCATCACACCATCATCACTGCATCATCACAGCATCATCTGAGCTTCATCACAGTATCATTACTGCTTACTCACTGCATCATCACAGCGTCATCATAGCATCATCACTGCATCATCACAGCATCATCATAGCATCATCACTGCATCATTAGAGCGTCATCACTGAATCATCACAGTGTAATCGCAGCATCATCACTGCGTCATCACTGCGTCATCACAGCATAATCATCACTGCGACATCACACCATCATCACAGCATCATTACTGCATCACAGCATCATCACAGTGTCATCACAGCACCATCACTGCATCACAAGAGCATCATCACACCATCATCACATCATCACTGCATCATAAAAACATAAACATAGTATTGTCACAGCAACAAAACATCATCATCGCGGCATCATCACTGCATCAACACATTATCATCACAGCGTTATCACTTCATAATCACTGCATCATCACACCATCATCACAATATCATCACAGTGTCATCACAGCATCATCACAACATAATCACTGCATCATCACAGTATCATCACTGCATCATCTCAGCATCATCACTGCATGATCACAGCAAAATCCCTGCATCATCACATCATCATCACTGCATCATCACAGCATCATCACACAATCATCACTGCATCATCACAGCATCATCACAGCATCATCACTGCATCATCACACCTTCATTACTGCATCATCACTGCAGAATCACTGCATCATCATACCATCATCACAGTGTCATCACAGCATCATCACTGCGTCATCACACCATCATCACTGCATCATCACTGCGTCATTATAGCATCATCACTGCATCATCTCTGCATGACCAGTGCATAATCACAGCATCATCGCATCAACTACACAACATCATCACAGTGTCATCACAGCATCATCCCTGCATAATTACAGCATAACCTGAGCATCATCACAGCATCATCACATAGTCATGGCATCATCATCACAGCATCATAACTGCGTCTTCACAGGGTCATCACTGCATCATCTCTGCATCATCACAGCATCATCTGAGCATCGTTACTGCTTTCTCACTGCATCATCACAGCATCATCTCTGCATCATCACTGCATCATCATAGCATCATCACTGCATCATCACAGCATCATAATAGCACCATCACAGCATCATTAGAGCGTCAACACTGCATCATCACAGCGTCATCACAGCATCATCACAGCATCATCACTGCATATTCACTGCATCATCACGCCATCATCACTGCATCAACACAGCGTCATCACTGCATCATCACAGTGTAATCGCAGCATCATCACTGCGTCTTCACTGCGTCATCACTGCATCATTACAGCATCATCACTGCATAATCACTGCATCATCACAGCATCACCACTGCATCATCAAAGCATCATCACAGCATCATCACTGCATCATCATAGCATCATCACTGCATCATCATAGCATCATCACACCATCATCACTGCATCATCACAGCATCATCACTGCGTCTTCACTGCGTCATCACTGCATCATCACAGCATCATCAAAGCATCATCACAGCATCATCATAGCATCATCATTGCATCATCACTGCATCATCATAGCATCATCACACCATCATCACTGCATCATCACAGCATCATCGCATGGTGAACACTGCATCATCACAGTATCATCACAACATAATCATAGCATAATCACAGCATCACCACTGCATCATCGCAGCGTCATCACAGCATCATCACTCCGTCATCACAGCATCATCACTGCATCATCATTGCATCATCTCTGCATGACCAGTGCATCATCACAGCATCATCACATCAACTACACAACATCATCACAGTGTCATCACAGCATCATCACTGCATAATCACAGCATAACCTGAGCATCATCACAGCATCATAACTGCGTCTTCACAGCATCATCACTGCATCATCACTGCATCATCAGAGCATCATCACTGCATCATCAGAGCATACTCACTGCATCGTCACAGCATCATCATAGCATCATCACTGCATCATCACATAGTCATCGCATCATCATCACAGCATCATAACTGCGTCTTCACAGCGTCATCACTGCATCATCTCTGCATCATCGCAGCATCATCACTGCATCAACGCACCATCATCACTGCATCACAGCATCATCACAACATCATCACAGAGTCATCAAAGAATCATCACAGCATCATCACAATATCATCACAGAATCATCACAGCATCTTCTCAGCATCATCACAGCATCATTACTGCTTACTCTGCATCATCACAGCGCCATCACAGTTTCATCACTGAATCATCTCTGCATAATTACTTCATCATGACCGCATCATCACTGCATCATCACAGCATCTTTTCAGCATCATCACTGCATCAACACAGCGTCATCACTGCATCATCACTACATCATCACAGTGTAATCGCAGCATCATCACTGCGTCTTCACTGCGTCATCACTGCATCATCACAGCATCATTACAGCATCATCACTGCATAATCACTGCATCATCACAGCATCTTCTCAGCATCATCACTGCATCATCACACCATCATCACTGCATCATCACAGCATCATCTGAGCTTCATCACAGTATCATTACTGCTTACTCACTGCATCATCACAGCGTCATCATAGCATCATCACTGCATCATCACAGCATCATCATAGCATCATCACTGCATCATTAGAGCGTCATCACTGCATCATCACAGCGTCTTCACAGCATCATCACAGCATCATCACTGCATATTGACTGCATCATCACACCATCATCACTGCATCAACACAGCGTCATCACTGAATCATCACAGTGTAATCGCAGCATCATCACTGCGTCATCACTGCGTCATCACAGCATAATCATCACTGCGACATCACACCATCATCACAGCATCATTACTGCATCATCACAGCATCATCACAGTGTCATCACAGCACCATCACTGCATCACAAGAGCATCATCACACCATCATCACATCATCACTGCATCATAAAAACATAAACATAGTATTGTCACAGCAACAAAACATCATCATCGCGGCATCATCACTGCATCAACACATCATCATCACAGCGTTATCACTTCATAATCACTGCATCATCACACCATCATCACAATATCATCACAGTGTCATCACAGCATCATCACAACATAATCACTGCATCATCACAGTATCATCACTGCATCATCTCAGCATCATCACTGCATGATCACAGCAAAATCCCTGCATCATCACATCATCATCACTGCATTATCACAGCATCATCACAGCATCATCACACAATCATCACTGCATCATCACAGCATCATCACTGCATCATCACACCTTCATTACTGCATCATCACTGCAGAATCACTGCATCATCATACCATCATCACAGTGTCATCACAGCATCATCACTGCGTCATCACACCATCATCACTGCATCATCACTGCGTCATTATAGCATCATCACTGCATCATCTCTGCATGACCAGTGCATAATCACAGCATCATCGCATCAACTACACAACATCATCACAGTGTCATCACAGCATCATCCCTGCATAATCACAGCATAACCTGAGCATCATCACAGCATCATCACATAGTCATGGCATCATCATCACAGCATCATAACTGCGTCTTCACAGGGTCATCACTGCATCATCTCTGCATCATCACAGCATCATCTGAGCATCGTTACTGCTTTCTCACTGCATCATCACAGCATCATCTCTGCATCATCACTGCATCATCATAGCATCATCACTGCATCATCACAGCATCATAATAGCACCATCACAGCATCATTAGAGCGTCAACACTGCATCATCACAGCGTCATCACAGCGTCATCACAGCATCATCACAGCATCATCACTGCATATTCACTGCATCATCACACCATCATCACTGCATCAACACAGCGTCATCACTGCATCATCACAGTGTAATCGCAGCATCATCACTGCGTCTTCACTGCGTCATCACTGCATCATCACAGCATCATTACAGCATCATCACTGCATAATCACTGCATCATCACAGCATCACCACTGCATCATCACTGCATCATCAAAGCATCATCACAGCATCATCGCTGCATCATCACAGCATCATCACTGCATCATCACAGCATCTTCTCAGCTACATCACAGCATCATTACTGCTTACTCACTGCATCATCACAGCGCCATCACAGTTTCACCACTGAATCATCACTGCATCATCTCTGCATAATTACTCCATCATCACAGCATCATCACTGCATCGTCACAGCATCTTCTCAGCATCATCACTGCATCATCATAGCATCATCACTGCATAATCACAGCATCATCACTGCATCATCATATAGTCATCACTGCATCATCTCTGCATCATCAGAGCATCATCACAGCGTCATCAAACCATCATCACAGCATTATCATGGCATCATCAGAGCATCTTCTCAGCATCATCACAGCATCATCACTGCATCATCACACCATCATCACAGCATCATTACACCATCATCACTGCATCATCACTGCATCATCACAGTATCTTCACAGCATCATCACAATATCATCACAGTGTTATCACAGCATCATCAAAGCATCATCACAGCATCATCATAGCATCATCACTGCATCATCATAGCATCATCACACCATCATCACTGCATCATCACAGTGTCATCACAGCATCATCACAGCATCATCGCATGGTGAACACTGCATCATCACAGTATCATCACAACATAATCATAGCATAATCACAGCATCACCACTGCATCATCACAGCATCATCACCGCATCATCAGAGCATCGTCACTGCATCATCTCTGCATGACCAGTGCATCATCACAGCATCATCACATCAACTACATAACATCATCACAGTGTCATCACAGCATCATAACTGCATCATCACATAGTCATGGCATCATCATCACAGCATCATAACTGCGTCTTCACAGCATCATCACTGCATCATCTCTGCATCATCACAGCATCATCAAAGCATCATCACAGCGTCATCACACCATCATCACAGCATTATCACGGCATCATCAGAGCATCTTCTCAGCATCATCACAGCATCATCACTGCATCATTACACCATAATCACTGCATCATCACTGCATCATCACAGCATCATCAAAGCATCATCACAGCATCATCATAGCATCATCACTACATCATCATAGCATCATCACACCATCATCACTGCATCATCACAGTGTCATCACAGCATCATCACAGCATCATCACATGGTGAACACTGCATCATCACAGTATCATCACAACATAATCATAGCATAATCACAGCATCACCACTGCATCATCGCAGCGTCATCACAGCATCATCACTGCGTCATCACACCATCATCACAGCATCATCACCGCATCATCAGAGCATCGTCACTGCATCATCTCTGCATGACCAGTGCATCATCACAGCATCATCACATCAACTACATAACATCATCACAGTGTCATCACAGCATCATCACTGCATCATCACATAGTCATGGCATCATCATCACAGCATCATAACTGCGTCTTCACAGCATCATCACTGCATCATCTCTGCATCATCACAGCATCACCAAAGCATCATCACAGCGTCATCACACCATCATCACAGCATTATCACGGCATCATCAGAGCATCTTCTCAGCATCATCACAGCATCATCACTGCATCATCACAGCATCATTACACCATCATCAGAGCATCATCACAGTATCTTCACAGCATCATCACAATATCATCACAGTGTCATCACAGCATCATCACACCATCATCACTGCATCATCACAGCATCATCACTGCATCATCACAGTATCATCACAGCATCATCACAATATCATCACAGTGTCATCACATCATCATCACAACATAATCACTGCATCATCATATCATCATCACAGCATCATCACTGCATCTTCACACAATCATCACTGCATCATCACAGCATCATCACACCTTCATTACTGCATCATCACTGCAGAATCACTGCATCATCATACCATCATCACAGTGTCATCACTGCATCATCACAGCATAACCTGAGCATCATCACAGCATCATTACTGCATCATCACTGCATCATCACAGCGTCATCACTGCATCATCCGAGCATCATCACATAGTCATGGCATCATCATCACAGCATCATAACTGCTTCTTCACAGGGTCATCACTGCATCATCTCTGCATCATCTGAGCATCGTTACTGCTTTCTCACTGCATCATCACAGCATCATCTCTGCATCATCACTGCATCATCATAGCATCATCACAGCATCATAATAGCACCATCACAGCATCATTAGAGCGTCATCACTGCATCATCACAGCGTCATCACAGCATCATCACAGCATCATCACTGCATATTCACTGCATCATCACACCATCATCACTGCATCAACACAGCGTCATCACTGCATCATCACTGCATCATCACATTGTAATTGCAGCATCATCACTGCGTCTTCACTGCGTCATCACTGCATCATCAAAGCATCATCACTGCATTACCACCGCATCATTTCAGCATCATCACTGCATCATCACAGCATCTTCTCAGCATCATCACTGCATCATCACAGCATCATCACTGCGTCATCAGACCATCATCTCAGCAGCATCACTGCATCATCACTGCATCATCTCTGCATGATCAATGCATCATCACAGCATCTTCACATCAACTACACAACATCATTGCAGTGTCATCACAGCGTCATCACTGCATGATCACAGCATAATCTGAGCATCATCACAGCATCATTACTGCATCATCAGAGAATCATCACTGCATAGTCACAGCATCATCACACCATCATAACAGCATCATCACACCATCATCACAGCATCATCTGAGCATCATCACTGCATAATCACTGCATCATCACTGCATAATCACAGCATCACCACTGCATCATCGCAGCGTCATCACAGCATCATCAATGCGTCATCACACCATCATCACAGCATCATCACTGCATCATCTCTGCATGACCAGTGCATCATCACAGCATCATCACATCAACTACACAACATCATCACAGTGTCATCACAGCATCATCACTGCATAATCACAGCATAACCTGAGCATCATCACAGCATCATTACTGCATCATCAGAGCATACTCACTGCATCATCACAGCGTCACCACAGTATCATCACTGCATCATCAGAGCATCATCACTGCATCATCAGAGCATACTCACTGCATCGTCACAGCATCATCATAGCATCATCACATAGTCATCGCATCATCATCACAGCATCATAACTGCGTCTTCACAGCGTCATCACTGCATCATCTCTGCATCATCACAGCATCATCACTGCAGCATCACTGCATCATCACAGCATCATCTGAGCATCGTTACTGCTTTCTCACTGCATCATCACAGCATCATCTCTGCATCATCACTGCATCATCACAGCATCATAATAGCACCATCACAGTATCATTAGAGCGTCATCACTGCATCATCACAGCGTCATCACAGCATCATCACTGCATATTCACTGCATCATCACACCATCATCACTGCATCATCACATTGTAATCGGAGCATCATCACTGCGTCTTCACTGCGTCATCACTGCATCATCAAAGCATCATCACTGCATTACCACCGCATCATTTCAGCATCATCACAGCATCATCACAGCATCATCACAGCATCATCACTGCGTCATCAGACCATCATCTCAGCAGCATCACTGCATCATCACAGCATCATCACTGCATCATCTCTGCATGATCAATGCATCATCACAGCATCATCACATCAACTACACAACATCATTGCAGTGTCATCACAGCGTCATCACTGCATGATCACAGCATAATCTGAGCATCATCACAGCATCATTACTGCATCATCAGAGAATCATCACTGCATAGTCACAGCATCATCACACCATCATAACAGCATCATCACACCATCATCACAGCATCATCTGAGCATCATCATTGCATAATCACTGCATCATCACAGCATCTTCTCAGCATCATCACAGCATCATTACTGCTTACTCACTGCATCATCACAGCGCCATCACATTTTCATCAGTGCATCATCACTGCATCATCTCTGCATAGTTACTGCATCATCACAGCATCTTCTCAGCATCATCACTGCATCATCATAGCATCATCACTGCATCATCACTGCATCATCACAGCATCATCAAAGCATCATCACAGCATCATCATAGCATCATCACTGCATCATCACTGCATCATCATAGCATCATCACACCATCATCACTGCATCATCACAGTATCATCACAGCATCATCATAGCATAATCACAGCATCACCACTGCATCATCGCAGCGTCATCACAGCATCATCACTGCGTCATCACACCATCATCACAGCATCATCACTGCATCATCACAGCATCATCACTGCATCATCTCTGCATGACCAGTGCATCATCACAGCATCATCACATCAACTACACAACATCATCACAGTGTCATCACAGCATCATCACAGCATAACCTGAGCATCATCACAGCATCATTACTGCATCATCACTGCATCATCACAGCGTCATCACAGTATCATCACTGCATCATCACTGCATCATCAGAGCATACTCACTGCATCGTCACAGCATCATCATAGCATCATCACTGCATCATCAGAGCATCATCACTGCATCATCACTGCATCATGAGAGCATACTCACTGCATCGTCACAGCATCATCATAGCATCATCACATAGTCATCGCATCATCATCACAGCATCATAACTGCGTCTTCACAGGGTCATCACTGCATCATCTCTGCATCATCACAGCATCATCACTGCAGCATCACTGCATCATCTGAGCATCGTTACTGCTTTCTCACTGCATCATCACAGCATCATCTCTGCATCATCACTGCATCATCATAGCATCATCTCAGCATCATCACAGCATCATCACTGCACCATCACACCATCATCACAGCATCATCACTGCATCATCACACCATCACCACTGCATCATCACAGCATCATCACTACATCACCGCAGCATCATCACAGCATAATCACAGCATAATCACAGCATCATCACTGCATCTTCTCAGCATCATCACAGCATTATCACTGCATGGTCACAGCATCATCAATGCATCATCACAGCATCATCGCAGCATCATCAATGCATCATCACAGCATCATTGCAGCTTCATCACTGCATCATCACCTTGTCATTACAACGTCATCACTGTGTTATCACATCGTCATCACTGCATCATCACTGCGACATCACACCATCATCACAACATCATCACTGCATCATCACTGCGACATCACACCGTCATCACAGCATCATAACTGCATCATCACAGCATCATTACAGCATCATCACTGCATCATCACAGCATCATCACACCATCATCACAGCATCTTCTCAGCATCATCACTGCATCATTACAGCATCATCACTGCATCATCACAGCGCCATCACACCATCATCACTGCATCATCACAGCATCATCTGAGCTTCATCACAGTATCATTACTGCTTACTCACTGCATCATCACAGCATCATCACAGCATCATTAGAGCGTCATCACTGCATCATCACAGCTTCTTCACAGCATCATCACAGCATCATCACTGCATCATCACACCATCATCACAGCATCATTACTGCATCATCACAACATCATCACAGTGTCATCAAAACGTAATCATAGCATCATCACAGCATCATTACTGCATCATCACTGCATCATCTCTGCATCATCAAAGCATCATCACTGCATTATCACTGCATCATCACAGCATCATCACAACATCATCTCAGCATCATCACACCATCATCACAGCATCATCACAGCATCATCTGAGCATCATCACTGCATCATTACTGCTTAATCACTGCATCATCTCAGTATCATCACAGCATCATCACTGCATCATCACATAGTCATCGCATCATCATCACAGCATCATAACTGCGTCTTCACAGCGTCATCACTGCATCATCTCTGCATCATCACACCATCATCACAGCATCATCACAGCATCATCTGAGCATCATCACTGCATCATTACTGCTTAATCACTGCATCATCTCAGTATCATCACAGCATCATCACTGCATCATCACATAGTCATCGCATCATCATCACAGCATCATAACTGCGTCTTCACAGCATCATCACAACATCATCTCAGCATCATCACACCATCATCACAGCATCATCACAGCATCATCTGAGCATCATCACTGCATCATTACTGCTTAATCACTGCATCATCTCAGTATCATCACAGCATCATCACTGCATCATCACATAGTCATCGCATCATCATCACAGCATCATAACTGCGTCTTCACAGCGTCATCACTGCATCATCTCTGCATCATCACAGCATCATCATTACTGCATCATCACTGCAGAATCACTGCGTCATCACACCATCATCACAGTGTCATCACAGCATCATCACTGCGTCATTATAGCATCATCACTGCATCATCTCTGCATGACCAGTGCATCATCACAGCATCATCGCATCAACTACACAACATCATCACAGTGTCATCACAGCATCATCACTGCATCATCTCTGCATCATCAAAGCATCATCACTGCATTATCACTGCATCATCACAGCATCATCACAACATCATCTCAGCATCATCACACCATCATCACAGCATCATCACAGCATCATCTGAGCATCATCACTGCATCATTACTGCTTAATCACTGCATCATTTCAGTATCATCACAGCATCATCACTGCATCATCACATAGTCATCGCATCATCATCACTGCATCATCACAGCGTCATCACAGTATCATCACTGCATCATCAGAGCATCATCACTGCATCATCACATAGTCATGGCATCATCATCACAGCATCATAACTGCGTCTTCACAGGGTCATCACTGCATCATCTCTGCATCATCACTGCATCAACACAGTGTCATAACTGCATCATCACTGCATCAACACAGTATCATCACTGCGTCATCACAGCCTCGTCACTGCATCATCACAGCATCATCACAGCATCATAACTGCGTCTTCACTGCGTCATCACTGCATCATCTCTGCATCATCACAGCATCATTACAGCATCATCACTGCGTCATCACACCATCATCACTGCATCATCACAGCATCATTGCATGGTGAACACTGCATCATCACAGTATCATCACAACGTAATCATAGCATCATTACAGTATCACCACTGCATCATCATCTCTGCATCACCAAAGCATCATCACAGCATCATCACTGCATCATCTCTGCATGATCAGTGTATCATCACAGCATCACCACTGCATCATCACAGCATCACCACTGCATCATCACTGCATAATCAAAGCATCATCACTGCATTATCACTGCATCATTAGAGCATCATCACTGCGTCTTCACTGCGTCATCACTGCATCATCACAGCATCATCACTGCATAATCACTGCATCATCACAGCATCACCACTGCATCATCACTGCATCATCAAAGCATCATCACTGCATTATCACTGCATCATTTCAGCATCATCACTGCGTCATCACTGCATCATCACAGCATCACCACTGCATAATCACTGCATCATCACAACATCACCACTGCGTCATCACTGCATCATCACAGCATCACCACTGCATAATCACTGCATCATCACATCACCACTGCATCATCACTGCATCATCAAAGCATCATCACTGCATTATCACTGCATCATCTCAGCATCATCACTGCGTCTTCACTGCGTCATCACTGCATCATCACAGTATCACCACTGCATAATCACTGCATCATCACTGCACCATCACAGCATCACCACTGCATCATCACTGCATCATCAAAGCATTATCACTGCATTATCACTGCATCATTTCAGCATCATCACTGCATCATCACAGCATCATCACTGCATCATCTCTGCATGATCAATGCATCATCACATCAACTACAGAACATCATCGCAGTGTCATCACAGCGTCATCACTGCATGATCACAGCATAATCTGAGCATCATCACACCATCATTACAGCATCATCACACCATCATCACAGCATCATCTGAGCATCATCACTGCATAATCACTGAATCATCACAACATCATCAGTTTCATCAAAGCATCATCACAACATAATCACTGCATCATCACAGCATCATCACTGCATCATCACAGCATCTTCTCAGCATCATCACAGCATCATTACTGCTTACTCACTGCATCATCACAGCGCCATCACAGTTTCATCACTGCATCATCACTGCATCATCTCTGCATAATTACTGCATCATCACAGCATCATCACTGCATCATCACAGCATCTTCTCAGCATCATCAGTGCATCATCACAGTATCTTCACAGCATCATCACAATATCATCACAGTGTTATCACAGCATCATCAAAGCATCTTCTCAGCATCATCAGTGCATCATCATAGCATCATCACTGCATCATCACTGCATCATCACAGCATCATCATAGCATCATCATTGCATCATCACTGCATCATCATAGCATCATCACACCATCATCACTGCATCATCACAGCATCATCGCATGGTGAACACTGCATCATCACAGTATCATCACAACATAATCATAGCATAATCACAGCATCACCACTGCATCATCGCAGTGTCATCACAGCATCATCACTGCGTCATCACACCATCATCACAGCATCATCACCGCATCATCAGAGCATCGTCACTGCATCATCTCTGCATGACCAGTGCATCATCACAGCATCATCACATCAACTACATAACATCATCACAGTGTCATCACAGCATCATAACTGCATCATCACATAGTCATGGCATCATCATCACAGCATCATAACTGCGTCTTCACAGCATCATCACTGCATCATCTCTGCATCATCACAGCATCATCAAAGCATCATCACAGCGTCATCACACCATCATCACAGCATTATCACGGCATCATAAGAGCATCTTCTCAGCATCATCACAGCATCATCACTGCATCATCACACCATCATCACAGCATCATTACACCATCATCACTGCATCATCACTGCATCATCACAGTATCTTCACAGCATCATCACAATATCATCACAGTGTTATCACAGCATCATCAAAGCATCTTCTCAGCATCATCAGTGCATCATCATAGCATCATCGCATGGTGAACACTGCATCATCACAGTATCATCACAACATAATCATAGCATAATCACAGCATCACCACTGCATCATCGCAGCGTCATCACAGCATCATCACTCCGTCATCACACCATCATCACAGCATCATCACTGCATCATCATTGCATCATCTCTGCATGACCAGTGCATCATCACAGCATCATCACATCAACTACACAACATCATCACAGTGTCATCACAGCATCATCACTGCATAATCACAGCATAACCTGAGCATCATCACAGCATCATAACTGCGTCTTCACAGCATCATCACTGCATCATCACTGCATCATCAGAGCATCATCACTGCATCATCAGAGCATACTCACTGCATCGTCACAGCATCATCATAGCATCATCACTGCATCATCACATAGTCATCGCATCATCATCACAGCATCATAACTGCGTCTTCACAGCGTCATCACTGCATCATCTCTGCATCATCGCAGCATCATCACTGCATCATCACAGCATCAACGCACCATCATCACTGCATCACAGCATCATCACAACATCATCACAGAGTCATCAAAGAATCATCACAGCATCATCACAATATCATCACAGAATCATCACAGCATCTTCTCAGCATCATCACAGCATCATTACTGCTTACTCTGCATCATCACAGCGCCATCACAGTTTCATCACTGCATCATCACTGCATCATCTCTGCATAATTACTGCATCATGACAGCATCATCACTGCATCATCACAGCATCTTCTCAGCATCATCACTGCATCAACACAGCGTCATCACTGCATCATCACTACATCATCACAGTGTAATCGCAGCATCATCACTGCGTCTTCACTGCGTCATCACTGCATCATCACAGCATCATTACAGCATCATCACTGCATAATCACTGCATCATCACAGCATCTTCTCAGCATCATCACTGCATCATCACACCATCATCACTGCATCATCACAGCATCATCTGAGCTTCATCACAGTATCATTACTGCTTACTCACTGCATCATCACAGCGTCATCATAGCATCATCACTGCATCATCACAGCATCATCATAGCATCATCACTGCATCATTAGAGCGTCATCACTGCATCATCACAGCGTCTTCACAGCATCATCACAGCATCATCACTGCATATTGACTGCATCATCACACCATCATCACTGCATCAACACAGCGTCATCACTGAATCATCACAGTGTAATCGCAGCATCATCACTGCGTCATCACTGCGTCATCACAGCATAATCATCACTGCGACATCACACCATCATCACAGCATCATTACTGCATCATCACAGCATCATCACAGTGTCATCACAGCACCATCACTGCATCACAAGAGCATCATCACACCATCATCACATCATCACTGCATCATAAAAACATAAACATAGTATTGTCACAGCAACAAAACATCATCATCGCGGCATCATCATTGCATCAACACATCATCATCACAGCGTTATCACTTCATAATCACTGCATCATCACACCATCATCACAATATCATCACAGTGTCATCACAGCATCATCACAACATAATCACTGCATCATCACAGTATCATCACTGCATCATCTCAGCATCATCACTGCATGATCACAGCAAAATCCCTGCATCATCACATCATCATCACTGCATCATCACAGCATCATCACACAATCATCACTGCATCATCACAGCATCATCACTGCATCATCACACCTTCATTACTGCATCATCACTGCAGAATCACTGCATCATCATACCATCATCACAGTGTCATCACAGCATCATCACTGCGTCATCACACCATCATCACTGCATCATCACTGCGTCATTATAGCATCATCACTGCATCATCTCTGCATGACCAGTGCATAATCACAGCATCATCGCATCAACTACACAACATCATCACAGTGTCATCACAGCATCATCCCTGCATAATCACAGCATAACCTGAGCATCATCACAGCATCATCACATAGTCATGGCATCATCATCACAGCATCATAACTGCGTCTTCACAGGGTCATCACTGCATCATCTCTGCATCATCACAGCATCATCTCTGCATCATCACTGCATCATCATAGCATCATCACTGCATCATCACAGCATCATAATAGCACTATCACAGCATCATTAGAGCGTCAACACTGCATCATCACAGCGTCATCACAGCGTCATCACAGCATCATCACAGCATCATCACTGCATATTCACTGCATCATCACACCATCATCACTGCATCAACACAGCGTCATCACTGCATCATCACAGTGTAATCGCAGCATCATCACTGCGTCTTCACTGCGTCATCACTGCATCATCACAGCATCATTACAGCATCATCACTGCATAATCACTGCATCATCACAGCATCACCACTGCATCATCACTGCATCATCAAAGCATCATCACAGCATCATCGCTGCATCATCACAGCATCATCACTGCATCATCACAGCATCTTCTCAGCTACATCACAGCATCATTACTGCTTACTCACTGCATCATCACAGCGCCATCACAGTTTCATCACTGAATCATCACTGCATCATCTCTGCATAATTACTCCATCATCACTGCATCGTCACAGCATCTTCTCAGCATCATCACTGCATCATCATAGCATCATAACTGCATAATCACAGCATCATCACTGCATCATCATATAGTCATCACTGCATCATCTCTGCATCATCAGAGCATCATCACAGCGTCATCAAACCATCATCACAGCATTATCACGGCATCATCAGAGCATCTTCTCAGCTACATCACAGCATCATCACTGCATCATCACACCATCATCACAGCATCATTACACCATCATCACTGCATCATCACTGCATCATCACAGTATCTTCACAGCATCATCACAATATCATCACAGTGTTATCACAGCATCATCGCATGGTGAACACTGCATCATCACAGTATCATCACAGCATCATCATAGCATCATCACAGCATCATCATAGCATCATCACTGCATCATCATAGCATCATCACACCATCATCACTGCATCATCACAGTGTCATCACAGCATCATCACAGCATCATCGCATGGTGAACACTGCATCATCACAGTATCATCAGAACATAATCATAGCATAATCACAGCATCACCACTGCATCATCACAGCATCATCACCGCATCATCAGAGCATCGTCACTGCATCATCTCTGCATGACCAGTGCATCATCACAGCATCATCACATCAACTACATAACATCATCACAGTGTCATCACAGCATCATAACTGCATCATCACATAGTCATGGCATCATCATCACAGCATCATAACTGCGTCTTCACAGCATCATCACTGCATCATCTCTGCATCATCACAGCATCATCAAAGCATCATCACAGCGTCATCACACCATCATCACAGCATTATCACGGCATCATCAGAGCATCTTCTCAGCATCATCACAGCATCATCACTGCATCATCACACCATCATCACAGCATCATTACACCATCATCACTGCATCATCACTGCATCATCACAGTATCTTCACAGCATCATCACAATATCATCACAGTGTTATCACAGCATCATCAAAGCATCATCACAGCATCATCATAGCATCATCACTGCATCATCACTGCATCATCACAGCATCATCAAAGCATCATCACAGCATCATCATAGCATCATCACTGCATCATCATAGCATCATCACACCATCATCACTGCATCATCACAGTGTCATCACAGCATCATCACAGCATCATCGCATGGTGAACACTGCATCATCACAGTATCATCACAACATAATCATAGCATAATCACAGCATCACCACTGCATCATCGCAGCGTCATCACAGCATCATCACTGCGTCATCACACCATCATCACAGCATCATCACCGCATCATCAGAGCATCGTCACTGCATCATCTCTGCATGACCAGTGCATCATCACAGCATCATCACATCAACTACATAACATCATCACAGTGTCATCACAGCATCATCACTGCATCATCACATAGTCATGGCATCATCATCACAGCATCATAACTGCGTCTTCACAGCATCATCACTGCATCATCTCTGCATCATCACAGCATCATCAAAGCATCATCACAGCGTCATCACACCATCATCACAGCATTATCACGGCATCATCAGAGCATCTTCTCAGCATCATCACAGCATCATCACTGCATCATCACAGCATCATTACACCATCATCAGAGCATCATCACAGTATCTTCACAGCATCATCACAATATCATCACAGTGTCATCACAGCATCATCACACCATCATCACTGCATCATCACAGCATCATCACTGCATCATCACAGTATCATCACACCTTCATTACTGCATCATCACTGCAGAATCACTGCATCATCATACCATCATCACAGTGTCATCACAGTGTCATCACTGCATCATCACAGCATAACCTGAGCATCATCACAGCATCATTACTGCATCATCACTGCATCATCACAGCGTCATCACTGCATCATCAGAGCATCATCACATAGTCATGGCATCATCATCACAGCATCATAAGTGCTTCTTCACAGGGTCATCACTGCATCATCTCTGCATCATCTGAGCATCGTTACTGCTTTCTCACTGCATCATCACAGCATCATCTCTGCATCATCACTGCATCATCATAGCATCATCACAGCATCATAATAGCACCATCACAGCATCATTAGAGCGTCATCACTGCATCATCACAGCGTCATCACAGCATCATCACTGCATATTCACTGCATCATCACACCATCATCACTGCATCAACACAGCGTCATCACTGCATCATCACTGCATCATCACATTGTAATTGCAGCATCATCACTGCGTCTTCACTGCGTCATCACTGCATCATCAAAGCATCATCACTGCATTACCACCGCATCATTTCAGCATCATCACTGCATCATCACAGCATCTTCTCAGCATCATCACTGCATCATCACAACATCATCACTGCGTCATCAGACCATCATCTCAGCAGCATCACTGCATCATCACTGCATCATCTCTGCATGATCAATGCATCATCACAGCATCATCACATCAACTACACAACATCATTGCAGTGTCATCACAGCGTCATCACTGCATGATCACAGCATAATCTGAGCATCATCACAGCATCATTACTGCATCATCAGAGAATCATCACTGCATAGTCACAGCATCATCACACCATCATAACAGCATCATCACACCATCATCACAGCATCATCTGAGCATCATCATTGCATAATCACTGCATCATCACAGCATCTTCTCAGCATCATCACAGCATCATTACTGCTTACTCACTGCATCATCACAGCGCCATCACATTTTCATCAGTGCATCATCACTGCATCATCTCTGCATAATTACTGCATCATCACAGCATCTTCTCAGCATCATCACAGCATCATTACTGCTTACTCACTGCATCATCACAGCGCCATCACATTTTCATCAGTGCATCATCACTGCATCATCTCTGCATAATTACTGCATCATCACAGCATCATCACTGCATCTACACAGCATCTTCTCAGCATCATCACTACATCATCATAGCATCATCACTGCATCATCACAGCATCATCAAAGCATCATCACAGCATCATCATAGCATCATCGCATGGTGAACACTGCATCATCACAGTATCATCACAACATAATCATAGCATAATCACAGCATCACCACTGCATCATCGCAGCGTCATCACAGCATCATCAATGCGTCATCACACCATCATCACAGCATCATCACTGCATCATCTCTGCATGACCAGTGCATCATCACAGCATCATCACATTAACTACACAACATCATCACAGTGTCATCACAGCATCATCACTGCATAATCACAGCATAACCTGAGCATCATCACAGCATCATTACTGCATCATCACTGCATCATCACAGCATCATCACTGCATCATCAGAGCATCATCACTGCATCATCAGAGCATACTCACTGCATCATCACAGCGTCACCACAGTATCATCACTGCATCATCAGAGCATCATCACTGCATCATCAGAGCATACTCACTGCATCGTCACAGCATCATCATAGCATCATCACATAGTCATCGCATCATCATCACAGCATCATAACTGCGTCTTCACAGCGTCATCACTGCATCATCTCTGCATCATCACAGCATCATCACTGCAGCATCACTGCATCATCACAGCATCATCTGAGCATCGTTACTGCTTTCTCACTGCATCATCACAGCATCATCTCTGCATCATCACTGCATCATCACAGCATCATAATAGCACCATCACAGTATCATTAGAGCGTCATCACTGCATCATCACAGCGTCATCACAGCATCATCACTGCATATTCACTGCATCATCACACCATCATCACTGCATCATCACATTGTAATCGGAGCATCATCACTGCGTCTTCACTGCGTCATCACTGCATCATCAAAGCATCATCACTGCATTACCACCGCATCATTTCAGCATCATCACAGCATCATCACAGCATCATCACAGCATCATCACTGCGTCATCAGACCATCATCTCAGCAGCATCACTGCATCATCACTGCATCATCACAGCATCATCACTGCATCATCTCTGCATGATCAATGCATCATCACAGCATCATCACATCAACTACACTACATCATTGCAGTGTCATCACAGCGTCATCACTGCATGATCACAGCATAATCTGAGCATCATCACAGCATCATTACTGCATCATCAGAGAATCATCACTGCATAGTCACAGCATCATCACACCATCATAACAGCATCATCACACCATCATCACAGCATCATCTGAGCATCATCATTGCATAATCACTGCATCATCACAGCATCTTCTCAGCATCATCACAGCATCATTACTGCTTACTCACTGCATCATCACAGCGCCATCACATTTTCATCAGTGCATCATCACTGCATCATCTCTGCATAATTACTGCATCATCACAGCATCTTCTCAGCATCATCACTGCATCATCATAGCATCATCACTGCATCATCACTGCATCATCACAGCATCATCAAAGCATCATCACAGCATCATCATAGCATCATCACTGCATCATCACTGCATCATCATAGCATCATCACACCATCATCACTGCATCATCACAGCATCATCACAGCATCATCGCATGGTGAACACTGCATCATCACAGTATCATCACAGCATCATCATAGCATAATCACAGCATCACCACTGCATCATCGCAGCATCATCACAGCATCATCACTGCGTCATCACACCATCATCACAGCATCATCACTGCATCATCAGAGCATCATCACTGCATCATCTCTGCATGACCAGTGCATCATCACAGCATCATCACATCAACTACACAACATCATCACAGTGTCATCACAGCATCATCACAGCATAACCTGAGCATCATCACAGCATCATTACTGCATCATCACTGCATCATCACAGCGTCATCACAGTATCATCACTGCATCATCACTGCATCATCAGAGCATACTCACTGCATTGTCACAGCATCATCATAGCATCATCACTGCATCATCAGAGCATCATCACTGCATCATCACTGCATCATCAGAGCATACTCACTGCATCGTCACAGCATCATCATAGCATCATCACATAGTCATCGCATCATCATCACAGCATCATAACTGCGTCTTCACAGGGTCATCACTGCATCATCTCTGCATCATCACAGCATCATCACTGCAGCATCACTGCATCATCTGAGCATCGTTACTGCTTTCTCACTGCATCATCACAGCATCATCTCTGCATCATCACTGCATCATCATAACATCATCTCAGCATCATCACAGCATCATCACTGCACCATCACACCATCATCACAGCATCATCACTGCATCATCACACCATCACCACTGCATCATCACAGCATCATCACTACATCACCGCAGCATCATCACAGCATCATCACAGCATAATCACAGCATAATCACAGCATCATCACTGCATCTTCTCAGCATCATCACAGCATTATCACTGCATGGTCACAGCATCATCAATGCATCATCACAGCATCATCGCAGCATCATCAATGCATCATCACAGCATCATTGCAGCTTCATCACTGCATCATCACCTTGTCATTACAACGTCATCACTGTGTTATCACATCGTCATCACTGCATCATCACTGCGACATCACACCATCATCACAACATCATCACTGCATCATCACTGCGACATCACACCATCATCACAGCATCATAACTGCATCATCACAGCATCATTACAGCATCATCACTGCATCATCACAGCATCATTACAGCATCATCACACCATCATCACAGCATCTTCTCAGCATCATCACTGCATCATTACAGCATCATCACTGCATCATCACAGCGCCATCACACCATCATCACTGCATCATCACAGCATCATCTGAGCTTCATCACAGTATCATTACTGCTTACTCACTGCATCATCACAGCATCATCACAGCATCATTAGAGCGTCATCACTGCATCATCACAGCTTCTTCACAGCATCATCACAGCATCATCACTGCATCATCACACCATCATCACAGCATCATTACTGCATCATCACAACATCATCACAGTGTCATCAAAACGTAATCATAGCATCATCACAGCATCATTACTGCATCATCACTGCATCATCTCTGCATCATCAAAGCATCATTACTGCTTAATCACTGCATCATCACAGCATCATCACAACATCATCTCAGCATCATCACACCATCATCACAGCATCATCACAGCATCATCTGAGCATCATCACTGCATCATTACTGCTTAATCACTGCATCATCTCAGTATCATCACAGCATCATCACTGCATCATCACATAGTCATCGCATCATCATCACAGCATCATAACTGCGTCTTCACAGCGTCATCACTGCATCATCTCTGCATCATCACAGCATCATCATTACTGCATCATCACTGCAGAATCACTGCATCATCATACCATCATCACAGTGTCATCACAGCATCATTACTGCATCATCACTGCATCATCACAGCGTCATCACAGTATCATCACTGCGTCATTATAGCATCATCACTGCATCATCACATAGTCATGGCATCATCATCACAGCATCATAACTGCGTCTTCACAGGGTCATCACTGCATCATCTCTGCATCATCACTGCATCAACACAGTGTCATAACTGCATCATCACTGCATCAACACAGTATCACTGCGTCATCACAGCCTCGTCACTGCATCATCACAGCATCATCACAGCATCATAACTGCGTCTTCACTGCGTCATCACTGCATCATCTCTGCATCATCACAGCATCATTACAGCATCATCACTGCGTCATCACACCATCATCACTGCATCATCACAGCATCATTGCATGGTGAACACTGCATCATCACAGTATCATCACAACGTAATCATAGCATCATTACAGTATCACCACTGCATCATCATCTCTGCATCACCAAAGCATCATCACAGCATCATCACTGCATCATCTCTGCATGATCAGTGCATCATCACAGCATCACCACTGCATCATCACAGCATCACCACTGCATCATCACTGCATAATCAAAGCATCATCACTGCATTATCACTGCATCATTACAGCATCATCACAGCATCTTCACTGCGTCATCACTGCATCATCACAGCATCACCACTGCATAATCACTGCATCATCACAACATCACCACTGCATCATCACTGCATCATCAAAGCATCATCACTGCATTATCACTGCATCATCTCAGCATCATCACTGCGTCTTCACTGCGTCATCACTGCATCATCACAGTATCACCACTGCATAATCACTGCATCATCACTGCATCATCACAGCATCACCACTGCATCATCACTGCATCATCACTGCATCATCAAAGCATTATCACTGCATTATCACTGCATCATTTCAGCATCATCACTGCATCATCACAGCATCATCACTGCGTCATTACACCATCGTCTCAGCAGCATCACTGCATCATCACTGCATCATCACTGCATCATCTCTGCATGATCAATGCATCATCACATCAACTACACAACATCATCGCAGTGTAATCACAGCGTCATCACTGCATGATCACAGCATAATCTGAGCATCATCACACCATCATTACAGCATCATCAAACCATCATCACAGCATCATCTGAGCATCATCACTGCATAATCACTGAATCATCACAACATCATCAGTTTCATCAAAGCATCATCACAACATAATCACTGCATCATCACAGCATCATCTGAGCATCATCACTGCATAATCACTGAATCATCACAACATCATCAGTTTCATCAAAGCATCATCACAACATAATCACTGCATCATCACAGCATCATCACTGCATCATCACAGCATCTTCTCAGCATCATCACAACATCATTACTGCTTACTCACTGCATCATCACAGCGCCATCACAGTTTCATCACTGCATCATCACTTCATCATCTCTGCATAATTACTGCATCATCACAGCATCATCACTGCATCATCACAGCATCTTCTCAGCATCATCAGTGCATCATCACAGTATCTTCACAGCATCATCACAATATCATCACAGTGTTATCACAGCATCATCAAAGCATCTTCTCAGCATCATCAGTGCATCATCATAGCATCATCACTGCATCATCACTGCATCATCACAGCATCATCAAAGCATCATCACAGCATCATCATAGCATCATCATTGCATCATCACTGCATCATCATAGCATCATCACACCATCATCACTGCATCATCACAGCATCATCGCATGGTGAACACTGCATCATCACAGTATCATCACAACATAATCATAGCATAATCACAGCATCACCACTGCATCATCGCAGTGTCATCACAGCATCATCACTGCGTCATCACACCATCATCACAGCATCATCACCGCATCATCAGAGCATCGTCACTGCATCATCTCTGCATGACCAGTGCATCATCACAGCATCATCACATCAACTACATAACATCATCACAGTGTCATCACAGCATCATAACTGCATCATCACATAGTCATGGCATCATCATCACAGCATCATAACTGCGTCTTCACAGCATCATCACTGCATCATCTCTGCATCATCACAGCATCATCAAAGCATCATCACAGCGTCATCACACCATCATCACAGCATTATCATGGCATCATCAGAGCATCTTCTCAGCATCATCACAGCATCATCACACCATCATCACAGCATCATTACACCATCATCACTGCATCATCACTGCATCATCACAGTATCTTCACAGCATCATCACAATATCATCACAGTGTTATCACAGCATCATCAAAGCATCTTCTCAGCATCATCAGTGCATCATCATAGCATCATCACTGCATCATCACTGCATCATCACAGCATCATCAAAGCATCATCACAGCATCATCATAGCATCATCATTGCATCATCACTGCATCATCATAGCATCATCACACCATCATCACTGCATCATCACAGCATCATCGCATGGTGAACACTGCATCATCACAGTATCATCACAACATAATCATAGCATAATCACAGCATCACCACTGCATCATCGCAGCGTCATCAAAGCATCATCACTCCGTCATCACACCATCATCACAGCATCATCACTGCATCATCATTGCATCATCTCTGCATGACCAGTGCATCATCACAGCATCATCACATCAACTACATAACATCATCACAGTGTCATCACAGCATCATCACTGCATAATCACAGCATAACCTGAGCATCATCACAGCATCATAACTGCGTCTTCACAGCATCATCACTGCATCATCACTGCATCATCAGAGCATCATCACTGCATCATCAGAGCATACTCACTGCATCGTCACAGCATCATCATAGCATCATCACTGCATCATCACATAGTCATCGCATCATCATCACAGCATCATAACTGCGTCTTCACAGCGTCATCACTGCATCATCTCTGCATCATCGCAGCATCATCACTGCATCATCACAGCATCAACGCACCATCATCACTGCATCACAGCATCATCACAACATCATCACAGAGTCATCAAAGAATCATCACAGCATCATCACAATATCATCACAGAATCATCACAGCATCTTCTCAGCATCATCACAGCATCATTACTGCTTACTCTGCATCATCACAGCGCCATCACAGTTTCATCACTGCATCATCTCTGCATAATTACTGCATCATGACCGCATCATCACTGCATCATCACAGCATCTTCTCAGCGTCATCACTGCATCATCACTACATCATCAGAGTGTAATCGCAGCATCATCACTGCGTCTTCACTGCGTCATCACTGCATCATCACAGCATCATTACAGCATCATCACTGCATAATCACTGCATCATCACAGCATCTTCTCAGCATCATCACTGCATCATCACACCATCATCACTGCATCATCACAGCATCATCTGAGCTTCATCACAGTATCATTACTGCTTACTCACTGCATCATCACAGCGTCATCATAGCATCATCACTGCATCATCACAGCATCATCATAGCATCATCACTGCATCATTAGAGCGTCATCACTGAATCATCACAGTGTAATCGCAGCATCATCACTGCGTCATCACTGCGTCATCACAGCATAATCATCACTGCGACATCACACCATCATCACAGCATCATTACTGCATCATCACAGCATCATCACAGTGTCATCACAGCACCATCACTGCATCACAAGAGCATCATCACACCATCATCACATCATCACTGCATCATAAAAACATAAACATAGTATTGTCACAGCAACAAAACATCATCATCGCGGCATCATCACTGCATCAACACATCATCATCACAGCGTTATCACTTCATAATCACTGCATCATCACACCATCATCACAATATCATCACAGTGTCATCACAGCATCATCACAACATAATCACTGCATCATCACAGTATCATCACTGCATCATCTCAGCATCATCACTGCATGATCACAGCAAAATCCCTGCATCATCACATCATCATCACTGCATCATCACAGCATCATCACAGCATCATCACACAATCATCACTGCATCATCACAGCATCATCACACCTTCATTACTGCATCATCACTGCAGAATCACTGCATCATCATACCATCATCACAGTGTCATCACAGCATCATCACTGCGTCATCACACCATCATCACTGCATCATCACTGCGTCATTATAGCATCATCACTGCATCATCTCTGCATGACCAGTGCATAATCACAGCATCATCGCATCAACTACACAACATCATTGCAGTGTCATCACAGCATCATCACTGCATAATCACAGCATAACCTGAGCATCATCACAGCATCATCACATAGTCATGGCATCATCATCACAGCATCATAACTGCGTCTTCACAGGGTCATCACTGCATCATCTCTGCATCATCACAGCATCATCTGAGCATCGTTACTGCTTTCTCACTGCATCATCACAGCATCATCTCTGCATCATCACTGCATCATCATAGCATCATCACTGCATCATCACTGCATCATCACAGCATCATCAAAGCATCATCACAGCATCATCATAGCATCATCATTGCATCATCACTGCATCATCATAGCATCATCACACCATCATCACTGCATCATCACAGCATCATCGCATGGTGAACACTGCATCATCACAGTATCATCACAACATAATCATAGCATAATCACAGCATCACCACTGCATCATCGCAGTGTCATCACAGCATCATCACTGCGTCATCACACCATCATCACAGCATCATCACCGCATCATCAGAGCATCGTCACTGCATCATCTCTGCATGACCAGTGCATCATCACAGCATCATCACATCAACTACATAACATCATCACAGTGTCATCACAGCATCATAACTGCATCATCACATAGTCATGGCATCATCATCACAGCATCATAACTGCGTCTTCACAGCATCATCACTGCATCATCTCTGCATCATCACAGCATCATCAAAGCATCATCACAGCGTCATCACACCATCATCACAGCATTATCATGGCATCATCAGAGCATCTTCTCAGCATCATCACAGCATCATCACTGCATCATCACACCATCATCACAGCATCATTACACCATCATCACTGCATCATCACTGCATCATCACAGTATCTTCACAGCATCATCACAATATCATCACAGTGTTATCACAGCATCATCAAAGCATCTTCTCAGCATCATCAGTGCATCATCATAGCATCATCACTGCATCATCACTGCATCATCACAGCATCATCAAAGCATCATCACAGCATCATCATAGCATCATCATTGCATCATCACTGCATCATCATAGCATCATCACACCATCATCACTGCATCATCACAGCATCATCGCATGGTGAACACTGCATCATCACAGTATCATCACAACATAATCATAGCATAATCACAGCATCACCACTGCATCATCGCAGCGTCATCAAAGCATCATCACTCCGTCATCACACCATCATCACAGCATCATCACTGCATCATCATTGCATCATCTCTGCATGACCAGTGCATCATCACAGCATCATCACATCAACTACATAACATCATCACAGTGTCATCACAGCATCATCACTGCATAATCACAGCATAACCTGAGCATCATCACAGCATCATAACTGCGTCTTCACAGCATCATCACTGCATCATCACTGCATCATCAGAGCATCATCACTGCATCATCAGAGCATACTCACTGCATCGTCACAGCATCATCATAGCATCATCACTGCATCATCACATAGTCATCGCATCATCATCACAGCATCATAACTGCGTCTTCACAGCGTCATCACTGCATCATCTCTGCATCATCGCAGCATCATCACTGCATCATCACAGCATCAACGCACCATCATCACTGCATCACAGCATCATCACAACATCATCACAGAGTCATCAAAGAATCATCACAGCATCATCACAATATCATCACAGAATCATCACAGCATCTTCTCAGCATCATCACAGCATCATTACTGCTTACTCTGCATCATCACAGCGCCATCACAGTTTCATCACTGCATCATCTCTGCATAATTACTGCATCATGACCGCATCATCACTGCATCATCACAGCATCTTCTCAGCGTCATCACTGCATCATCACTACATCATCAGAGTGTAATCGCAGCATCATCACTGCGTCTTCACTGCGTCATCACTGCATCATCACAGCATCATTACAGCATCATCACTGCATAATCACTGCATCATCACAGCATCTTCTCAGCATCATCACTGCATCATCACACCATCATCACTGCATCATCACAGCATCATCTGAGCTTCATCACAGTATCATTACTGCTTACTCACTGCATCATCACAGCGTCATCATAGCATCATCACTGCATCATCACAGCATCATCATAGCATCATCACTGCATCATTAGAGCGTCATCACTGAATCATCACAGTGTAATCGCAGCATCATCACTGCGTCATCACTGCGTCATCACAGCATAATCATCACTGCGACATCACACCATCATCACAGCATCATTACTGCATCATCACAGCATCATCACAGTGTCATCACAGCACCATCACTGCATCACAAGAGCATCATCACACCATCATCACATCATCACTGCATCATAAAAACATAAACATAGTATTGTCACAGCAACAAAACATCATCATCGCGGCATCATCACTGCATCAACACATCATCATCACAGCGTTATCACTTCATAATCACTGCATCATCACACCATCATCACAATATCATCACAGTGTCATCACAGCATCATCACAACATAATCACTGCATCATCACAGTATCATCACTGCATCATCTCAGCATCATCACTGCATGATCACAGCAAAATCCCTGCATCATCACATCATCATCACTGCATCATCACAGCATCATCACAGCATCATCACACAATCATCACTGCATCATCACAGCATCATCACTGCATCATCACACCTTCATTACTGCATCATCACTGCAGAATCACTGCATCATCATACCATCATCACAGTGTCATCACAGCATCATCACTGCGTCATCACACCATCATCACTGCATCATCACTGCGTCATTATAGCATCATCACTGCATCATCTCTGCATGACCAGTGCATAATCACAGCATCATCGCATCAACTACACAACATCATCACAGTGTCATCACAGCATCATCCCTGCATAATCACAGCATAACCTGAGCATCATCACAGCATCATCACATAGTCATGGCATCATCATCACAGCATCATAACTGCGTCTTCACAGGGTCATCACTGCATCATCTCTGCATCATCACAGCATCATCTGAGCATCGTTACTGCTTTCTCACTGCATCATCACAGCATCATCTCTGCATCATCACTGCATCATCATAGCATCATCACTGCATCATCACAGCATCATAATAGCACCATCACAGCATCATTAGAGCGTCAACACTGCATCATCACAGCGTCATCACAGCATCATCACAGCATCATAGATGCATATTCACTGCATCATCACACCATCATCACTGCATCAACACAGCGTCATCACAGTGTAATCGCAGCATCATCACTGCGTCTTCACTGCGTCATCACTGCATCATCACAGCATCATTACAGCATCATCACTGCATAATCACTGCATCATCACAGCATCACCACTGCATCATCAAAGCATCATCACAGCATCATCACTGCATCATCATAGCATCATCACTGCATCATCATAGCATCATCACACCATCATCACTGCATCATCACAGCATCATCACTGCGTCTTCACTGCGTCATCACTGCATCATCACAGCATCATCAAAGCATCATCACAGCATCATCATAGCATCATCATTGCATCATCACTGCATCATCACACCATCATCACTGCATCATCACAGCATCATCGCATGGTGAACACTGCATCATCACAGTATCATCACAACATAATCATAGCATAATCACAGCATCACCACTGCATCATCGCAGCGTCATCACAGCATCATCACTCCGTCATCACACCATCATCACAGCATCATCACTGCATCATCATTGCATCATCTCTGCATGACCAGTGCATCATCACAGCATCATCACATCAACTACACAACATCATCACAGTGTCATCACAGCATCATCACTGCATAATCACAGCATAACCTGAGCATCATCACAGCATCATAACTGCGTCTTCACAGCATCATCACTGCATCATCACTGCATCATCAGAGCATCATCACTGCATCATCAGAGCATACTCACTGCATCGTCACAGCATCATCATAGCATCATCACTGCATCATCACATAGTCATCGCATCATCATCACAGCATCATAACTGCGTCTTCACAGCGTCATCACTGCATCATCTCTGCATCATCGCAGCATCATCACTGCATCATCACAGCATCAACGCACCATCATCACTGCATCACAGCATCATCACAACATCATCACAGAGTCATCAAAGAATCATCACAGCATCATCACAATATCATCACAGAATCATCACAGCATCTTCTCAGCATCATCACAGCATCATTACTGCTTACTCTGCATCATCACAGCGCCATCACAGTTTCATCACTGCATCATCTCTGCATAATTACTGCATCATGACCGCATCATCACTGCATCATCACAGCATCTTCTCAGCATCATCACTGCATCAACACAGCGTCATCACTGCATCATCACTACATCATCACAGTGTAATCGCAGCATCATCACTGCGTCTTCACTGCGTCATCACTGCATCATCACAGCATCATTACAGCATCATCACTGCATAATCACTGCATCATCACAGCATCTTCTCAGCATCATCACTGCATCATCACACCATCATCACTGCATCATCACAGCATCATCTGAGCTTCATCACAGTATCATTACTGCTTACTCACTGCATCATCACAGCGTCATCATAGCATCATCACTGCATCATCACAGCATCATCATAGCATCATCACAGCGTCTTCACAGCATCATCACAGCATCATCACTGCATATTGACTGCATCATCACACCATCATCACTGCATCAACACAGCGTCATCACTGAATCATCACAGTGTAATCGCAGCATCATCACTGCGTCATCACTGCGTCATCACAGCGTAATCATCACTGCGACATCACACCATCATCACAGCATCATTACTGCATCATCACAGCATCATCACAGTGTCATCACAGCACCATCACTGCATCACAAGAGCATCATCACACCATCATCACATCATCACTGCATCATAAAAACATAAAGATAGTATTGTCACAGCAACAAAACATCATCATCGCGGCATCATCACTGCATCAACACATCATCATCACAGCGTTATCACTTCATAATCACTGCATCATCACACCATCATCACAATATCATCACAGTGTCATCACAGCATCATCACAACATAATCACTGCATCATCACAGTATCATCACTGCATCATCTCAGCATCATCACTGCATGATCACAGCAAAATCCCTGCATCATCACATCATCATCACTGCATCATCACAGCATCATCACAGCATCATCACACAATCATCACTGCATCATCACAGCATCATCACTGCATCATCACACCTTCATTACTGCATCATCACTGCAGAATCACTGCATCATCATACCATCATCACAGTGTCATCACGGCATCATCACTGCGTCATCACACCATCATCACTGCATCATCACTGCGTCATTATAGCATCATCACTGCATCATCTCTGCATGACCAGTGCATAATCACAGCATCATCGCATCAACTACACAACATCATTGCAGTGTCATCACAGCATCATCACTGCATAATCACAGCATAACCTGAGCATCATCACAGCATCATCACATAGTCATGGCATCATCATCACAGCATCATAACTGCGTCTTCACAGGGTCATCACTGCATCCTCTCTGCATCATCACAGCATCATCTGAGCATCGTTACTGCTTTCTCACTGCATCATCACAGCATCATCTCTGCATCATCACTGCATCATCATAGCATCATCACATCATCATCACAGCATCATAATAGCACCATCACAGCATCATTAGAGCGTCAACACTGCATCATCACAGCGTCATCACAGCATCATCACAGCATCATCACTGCATATTCACTGCATATTCACTGCATCATCACACCATCATCACTGCATCAACACAGCGTCATCACTGCATCATCACAGTGTAATCGCAGCATCATCACTGCATAATCACAGCATAACCTGAGCATCATCACAGCATCATTACTGCATCATCACTGCATCATCACAGCATCATCACTGCATCATCAGAGCATCATCACTGCATCATCAGAGCATACTCACTGCATCATCACAGCGTCACCACAGTATCATCACTGCATCATCAGAGCATCATCACTGCATCATCAGAGCATACTCACTGCATCGTCACAGCATCATCATAGCATCATCACATAGTCATCGCATCATCATCACAGCATCATAACTGCGTCTTCACAGCGTCATCACTGCATCATCTCTGCATCATCACAGCATCATCACTGCAGCATCACTGCATCATCACAGCATCATCTGAGCATCGTTACTGCTTTCTCACTGCATCATCACAGCATCATCTCTGCATCATCACTGCATCATCACAGCATCATAATAGCACCATCACAGTATCATTAGAGCGTCATCACTGCATCATCACAGCGTCATCACAGCATCATCACTGCATATTCACTGCATATTCACTGCATCATCACACCATCATCACTGCATCATCACATTGTAATCGGAGCATCATCACTGCGTCTTCACTGCGTCATCACTGCATCATCAAAGCATCATCACTGCATTACCACCGCATCATTTCAGCATCATCACAGCATCATCACAGCATCATCACTGCGTCATCAGACCATCATCTCAGCAGCATCACTGCATCATCACTGCATCATCACAGCATCATCACTGCATCATCTCTGCATGATCAATGCATCATCACAGCATCATCACATCAACTACACAACATCATTGCAGTGTAATCGCAGCGTCAGCACTGCATGATCACAGCATAATCTGAGCATCATCACAGCATCATTACTGCATCATCAGAGAATCATCACTGCATAGTCACAGCATCATCACACCATAATAACAGCATCATCACACCATCATCACAGCATCATCTGAGCATCATCACTGCATAATCACTGCATCATCACAGCATCTTCTCAGCATCATCACAGCATCATTACTGCTTACTCACTGCATCATCACAGCGCCATCACATTTTCATCAGTGCATCATCACTGCATCATCTCTGCATAATTACTGCATCATCACAGCATCTTCTCAGCATCATCACTGCATCATCATAGCATCATCACTGCATCATCACTGCATCATCACAGCATCATCAAAGCATCATCACAGCATCATCATAGCATCATCACTGCATCATCACTGCATCATCATAGCATCATCACACCATCATCACTGCATCATCACAGCATCATCACAGCATCATCGCATGGTGAACACTGCATCATCACAGTATCATCACAGCATCATCATAGCATAATCACAGCATCACCACTGCATCATCGCAGCGTCATCACAGCATCATCACTGCGTCATCACACCATCATCACAGCATCATCACTGCATCATCAGAGCATCATCACTGCATCATCTCTGCATGACCAGTGCATCATCACAGCATCATCACATCAACTACACAACATCATCACAGTGTCATCACAGCATCATCACAGCATAACCTGAGCATCATCACAGCATCATTACTGCATCATCACTGCATCATCACAGCGTCATCACAGTATCATCACTGCATCATCACTGCATCATCAGAGCATACTCACTGCATCGTCACAGCATCATCATAGCATCATCACTGCATCATCAGAGCATCATCACTGCATCATCAGAGCATACTCACTGCATCGTCACAGCATCATCATAGCATCATCACATAGTCATCGCATCATCATCACAGCATCATAACTGCGTCTTCACAGGGTCATCACTGCATCATCTCTGCATCATCACAGCATCATCACTGCAGCATCACTGCATCATCTGAGCATTGTTACTGCTTTCTCACTGCATCATCACAGCATCATCTCTGCATCATCACTGCATCATCATAGCATCATCTCAGCATCATCACAGCATCATCAATGCACCATCACACCATCATCACAGCATCATCACACCATCACCACTGCATCATCACAGCATCATCACTACATCACCGCAGCATCATCACAGCATCATCACAGCATAATCACAGCATAATCACAGCATCATCACTGCATCTTCTCAGCATCATCACAGCATTATCACTGCATGGTCACAGCATCATCAATGCATCATCACAGCATCATCGCAGCATCATCAATGCATCATCACAGCATCATTGCAGCTTCATCACTGCATCATCACCTTGTCATTACAACGTCATCACTGTGTTATCACATCGTCATCACTGCATCATCACTGCGACATCACACCATCATCACAACATCATCACTGCATCATCACTGCGACATCACACCGTCATCACAGCATAACTGCATCATCACAGCATCATTACAGCATCATCACTGCATCATCACAGCATCATTACAGCATCATCACACCATCATCACAGCATCTTCTCAGCATCATCACTGCATCATTACAGCATCATCACTGCATCATCACAGCGCCATCACACCATCATCACTGCATCATCACAGCATCATCTGAGCTTCATCACAGTATCATTACTGCTTACTCACTGCATCATCACAGCATCATCACAGCATCATTAGAGCGTCATCACTGCATCATCACAGCTTCTTCACAGCATCATCACAGCATCATCACTGCATCATCACACCATCATCACAGCATCATTACTGCATCATCACAACATCATCACAGTGTCATCAAAACGTAATCATAGCATCATCACAGCATCATTACTGCATCATCACTGCATCATCTCTGCATCATCAAAGCATCATCACTGCATTATCACTGCATCATCACAGCATAATCACAACATCATCTCAGCATCATCACACCATCATCACAGCATCATCACAGCATCATCTGAGCATCATCACTGCATCATTACTGCTTAATCACTGCATCATCTCAGTATCATCACAGCATCATCACTGCATCATCACATAGTCATCGCATCATCATCACAGCATCATAACTGCGTCTTCACAGCGTCATCACTGCATCATCTCTGCATCATCACAGCATCATCATTACTGCATCATCACTGCAGAATCACTGCATCATCATACCATCATCACAGTGTCATCACAGCATCATCACTGCGTCATCACACCATCATCACAGTGTCATCACAGCATCATCACTGCGTCATTATAGCATCATCACTGCATCATCTCTGCATGACCAGTGCATCATCACAGCATCATCGCATCAACTACACAACATCATCACAGTGTCATCACAGCATCATCACTGCATAATCACAGCATAACCTGAGCATCATCACAGCATCATTACTGCATCATCACTGCATCATCACAGCGTCATCACAGTGTTATCACAGCATCATCAGAGCATCATCACTGCATCATCACATAGTCATGGCATCATCATCACAGCATCATAACTGCGTCTTCACAGGGTCATCACTGCATCATCTCTGCATCATCACTGCATCAACACAGTGTCATAACTGCATCATCACTGCATCAACACAGTATCATCACTGCGTCATCACAGCCTCGTCACTGCATCATCACAGCATCATCACAGCATCATAACTGCGTCTTCACTGCGTCATCACTGCATCATCTCTGCATCATCACAGCATCATTACAGCATCATCACTGCGTCATCACACCATCATCACTGCATCATCACAGCATCATTGCATGGTGAACACTGCATCATCACAGTATCATCACAACGTAATCATAGCATCATTACAGTATCACCACTGCATCATCATCTCTGCATCACCAAAGCATTATCACAGCATCATCACTGCATCATCTCTGCATGATCAGTGCATCATCACAGCATCACCACTGCATCATCACAGCATCACCACTGCATCATTACTGCATAATCAAAGCATCATCACTGCATTATCACTGCATCATTACAGCATCATCACTGCGTCTTCACTGCGTCATCACTGCATCATCACAGCATCATCACTGCATAATCACTGCATCATCACAGCATCACCACTGCATCATCACTGCATCATCAAAGCATCATCACTGCACTATCACTGCATCATTTCAGCATCATCACTGCGTCTTCACTGCGTCATCACAGCATCATCACAGCATCACCACTGCATAATCACTGCATCATCACAACATCACCACTGCATCATCACTGCATCATCAAAGCATCATCACTGCATTATCACTGCATCATCTCAGCATCATCACTGCGTCTTCACTGCGTCATCACTGCATCATCACAGTATCACCACTGCATAATCACTGCATCATCACTGCATCATCACAGCATCACCACTGCATCATCACTGCATCATCAAAGCATTATCACTGCATTATCACTGCATCATTTCAGCATCATCACAGCATCATCACAGCATCATCACTGCGTCATTACACCATCGTCTCAGCAGCATCACTGCATCATCTCTGCATGATCAATGCATCATCACATCAACTACACAACATCATCGCAGTGTCATCACAGCGTCATCACTGCATGATCACAGCATAATCTGAGCATCATCACACCATCATTACAGCATCATCACACCATCATCACAGCATCATCTGAGCATCATCACTGCATAATCACTGAATCATCACAACATCATCAGTTTCATCAAAGCATCATCACAACATAATCACTGCATCATCACAGCATCATCACTGCATCATCACAGCATCTTCTCAGCATCATCACAGCATCATTACTGCTTACTCACTGCATCATCACAGCGCCATCACAGTTTCATCACTGCATCATCACTGCATCATCTCTGCATAATTACTGCATCATCACAGCATCATCACTGCATCATCACAGCATCTTCTCAGCATCATCAGTGCATCATCACAGTATCTTCACAGCATCATCACAATATCATCACAGTGTTATCACAGCATCATCAAAGCATCTTCTCAGCATCATCAGTGCATCATCATAGCATCATCACTGCATCATCACTGCATCATCACAGCATCATCAAAGCATCATCACAGCATCATCATAGCATCATCATTGCATCATCACTGCGTCATCATAGCATCATCACACCATCATCACTGCATCATCACAGCATCATCGCATGGTGAACACTGCATCATCACAGTATCATCACAACATAATCATAGCATAATCACAGCATCACCACTGCATCATCGCAGCGTCATCACAGCATCATCACTCCGTCATCACACCATCATCACAGCATCATCACTGCATCATCATTGCATCATCTCTGCATGACCAGTGCATCATCACAGCATCATCACATCAACTACACAACATCATCACAGTGTCATCACAGCATCATCACTGCATAATCACAGCATAACCTGAGCATCATCACAGCATCATTACTGCATCATCACTGCATCATCACAGCATCATCACTGCATCATCAGAGCATCATCAGTGCATCATCATAGCATCATCACTGCATCATCACATAGTCATCGCATCATCATCACAGCATCATAACTGCGTCTTCACAGCGTCATCACTGCATCATCTCTGCATCATCGCAGCATCATCACTGCATCATCACAGCATCAACGCACCATCATCACTGCATCACAGCATCATCACAACATCATCACAGAGTCATCAAAGAATCATCACAGCATCATCACAATATCATCACAGAATCATCACAGCATCTTCTCAGCATCATCACAGCATCATTACTGCTTACTCTGCATCATCACAGCGCCATCACAGTTTCATCACTGCATCATCACTGCATCATCTCTGCATAATTACTGCATCATGACAGCATCATCACTGCATCATCACAGCATCTTCTCAGCATCATCACTGCATCAACACAGCGTCATCACTGCATCATCACTACATCATCACAGTGTAATCGCAGCATCATCACTGCGTCTTCACTGCGTCATCACAGCATCATTACAGCATCATCACTGCATAATCACTGCATCATCACAGCATCTTCTCAGCATCATCACTGCATCATCACACCATCATCACTGCATCATCACAGCATCATCTGAGCTTCATCACAGTATCATTACTGCTTACTCACTGCATCATCACAGCGTCATCATAGCATCATCACTGCATCATCACAGCATCATCATAGCATCATCACTGCATCATTAGAGCGTCATCACTGCATCATCAGAGCGTCTTCACAGCATCATCACAGCATCATCACTGCATATTGACTGCATCATCACACCATCATCACTGCATCAACACAGCGTCATCACTGAATCATCACAGTGTAATCGCAGCATCATCACTGCGTCATCACTGCGTCATCACAGCATAATCATCACTGCGACATCACACCATCATCACAGCATCATTACTGCATCATCACAGCATCATCACAGTGTCATCACAGCACCATCACTGCATCACAAGAGCATCATCACACCATCATCACATCATCACTGCGTCATAAAAACATAAACATAGTATTGTCACAGCAACAAAACATCATCATCGCGGCATCATCACTGCATCAACACATCATCATCACAGCGTTATCACTTCATAATCACTGCATCATCACACCATCATCACAATATCATCACAGTGTCATCACAGCATCATCACAACATAATCACTGCATCATCACAGTATCATCACTGCATCATCTCAGCATCATCACTGCATGATCACAGCAAAATCCCTGCATCATCACATCATCATCACTGCATCATCACAGCATCATCACAGCATCATCACACAATCATCACTGCATCATCACAGCATCATCACTGCATCATCACTGCATCATCACAGCATCATCACACCTTCATTACTGCATCATCACTGCAGAATCACTGCATCATCATACCATCATCACAGTGTGATCACAGCATCATCACTGCGTCATCACACCATCATCACTGCATCATTACTGCGTCATCACACCATCATCACTGCATCATCACTGCGTCATTATAGCATCATCACTGCATCATCACTGCGTCATTATAGCATCATCACTGCATCATCTCTGCATGACCAGTGCATCATCACAGAATCATCGCATCAACTACACAACATCATCACAGTGTCATCACAGCATCATCACTGCATAATCACTGCATAACCTGAGCATCATCAGAGCATCATCACATAGTCATCGCATCATCATCACAGCATCATAACTGCGTCTTCACAGGGTCATCACTGCATCATCTCTGCATCATCACAGCATCATCTGAGCATCGTTACTGCTTTCTCACTGCATCATCACAGCATCATCTCTGCATCATCACTGCATCATCATAGCATCATCACTGCATCATCACAGCATCATAATAGCACCATCACAGCATCATTAGAGCGTCAACACTGCATCATCATAGTGTCATCACAGCATCATCACAGCATCATCACTGCATATTCACTGCATATTCACTGCATCATCACACCATCATCACTGCATCAACACAGCGTCATCACTGCATCATCACAGTGTAATCGCAGCATCATCACTGCGTCTTCACTGCGTCATCACTGCATCATCACAGCATCATTACAGCATCATCACTGCATAATCACTGCATCATCACAGCATCACCACTGCATCATCACTGCATCATCAAAGCATCATCACAGCATCATCGCTGCATCATCACACCATCATCACAGCATCATTACACTATCATCACTGCATCATCACTGCGTCATCACACCATCATCTCAGCAGCATCACTGCATCATCACAGCATCATCACTGCATCACCTCTGCATGATCAATGCATCATCACAGCATCATCACATCAACTACACAACATCATCGCAGTGTCATCACAGCATCATCACTGCATGATCACAGCATAATCTGAGCATCATCACAGCATCATTACTGCATCATCAGAGAATCATCACTGCATAGTCACAGCATCATCACACCATCATTACAGCATCATCACACCATCATCACAGCATCATCTGAGCATCATCACTTCATAATCCCTGCATCATCACAACATCATCAGTTTCATCAAAACATCATCACAACATAATCACTGCATCATCACAGCATCATCACTGCATCATCACAGCATCATTACTGCTTACTCACTGCATCATTACTGCTTACTCACTGCATCATCACAGCGCCATCACAGTTTCATCACTGAATCATCACTGCATCATCTCTGCATAATTACTCCATCATCACAGCATCATCACTGCATCGTCACAGCATCTTCTCAGCATCATCACTGCATCATCATAGCATCATAACTGCATAATCACAGCATCATCACTGCATCATCATATAGTCATCACTGCATCATCTCTGCATCATCAGAGCATCATCACAGCGTCATCAAACCATCATCACAGCGTTATCACGGCATCATCAGAGCATCTTCTCAGCATCATCACTGCATCATCACACCATCATCACAGCATCATTACACCATCATCACTGCATCATCACTGCATCATCACAGTATCTTCACAGCATCATCACAATATCATCACAGTGTTATCACAGCATCATCAAAGCATCATCACTGCATCATCACTGCATCATCATAGCATCATCACACCATCATCACTGCATCATCACAGTGTCATCACAGCATCATCACAGCATCATCGCATGGTGAACACTGCATCATCACAGTATCATCACAACATAATCATAGCATAATCACAGCATCACCACTGCATCATCGCAGCGTCATCACAGCATCATCACTGCGTCATCACACCATCATCACAGCATCATCAGAGCATCATCAGAGCATCGTCACTGCATCATCTCTGCATGACCAGTGCATCATCACAGCATCATCACATCAACTACATAACATCATCACAGTGTCATCACAGCATCATCACGGCATCATCATCACAGCATCATAACTGCGTCTTCACAGCATCATCACTGCATCATCTCTGCATCATCACAGCATCATCAAAGCATCATCACAGCGTCATCACACCATCATCACAGCATTATCACGGCATCATCAGAGCATCTTCTCAGCATCATCACAGCATCATCACTGCATCATCACAGCATCATTACACCATCATCAGAGCATCATCACAGTATCTTCACAGCATCATCACAATATCATCACAGTGTCATCACAGCATCATCACACCATCATCACAGCATCATCACTGCATCATCACAGCATCATCACAATATCATCACAGTGTCATTACAGCATCATCACAACATAATCACTGCATCATCATATCATCATCACAGCATCATCACTGCATCTTCACACAATCATCACTGCATCATCACAGCATCATCACACCTTCATTACTGCATCATCACTGCAGAATCACTGCATCATCATACCATCATCACAGTGTCATCACTGCATCATCACTGCATCATCACAGCATAACCTGAGCATCATCACAGCATCATTACTGCATCATCACTGCATCATCACAGCGTCATCACAGTATCATCACTGCATCATCAGAGCATCATCACATAGTCATGGCATCATCATCACAGCATCATAACTGCGTCTTCACAGGGTCATCACTGCATCATCTCTGCATCATCACAGCATCATCACTGCAGCATCACTGCATCATCACAGCATCATCTGAGCATCGTTACTGCTTTCTCACTGCATCATCACAGCATCATCTCTGCATCATCACTGCATCATCATAGCATCATCACAGCATCATAATAGCACCATCACAGCATCATTAGAGCGTCATCACTGCATCATCACAGCGTCATCACAGCATCATCACAGCATCATCACTGCATATTCACTGCATATTCACTGCATCATCACACCATCATCACTGCATCAACACAGCGTCATCACTGCATCATCACTGCATCATCACATTGTAATTGCAGCATCATCACTGCGTCTTCACTGCGTCATCACTGCATCATCAAAGCATCATCACTGCATTACCATCGCATCATTTCAGCATCATCACTGCATCATCACAGCATCTTCTCAGCATCATCACTGCATCATCACAGCATCATCACTGCGTCATCAGACCATCATCTCAGCAGCATCACTGCATCATCACAGCATCATCTCTGCATGATCAATGCATCATCACAGCATCATCACATCAACTACACAACATCATTGCAGTGTCATCACAGCGTCATCACTGCATGATCACAGCATAATCTGAGCATCATCACAGCATCATTACTGCATCATCAGAGAATCATCACTGCATAGTCACAGCATCATCACACCATCATAACAGCATCATCACACCATCATCACAGCATCATCTGAGCATCATCACTGCATAATCACTGCATCATCACTGCATCATCACAGCATCTTCTCAGCATCATCACAGCATCATTACTGCTTACTCACTGCATCATCACAGCGCCATCACATTTTCATCAGTGCATCATCATCTCTGCATAATTACTGCATCATCACAGCATCATCACTGCATCTACACAGCATCTTCTCAGCATCATCACTGCATCATCATAGCATCATCACTGCATCATCACAGCATCATCAAAGCATCATCACAGCATCATGAATGCGTCATCACACCATCATCACTGCATCATCTCTGCATGACCAGTGCATCATCACAGCATCATCACATCAACTACACAACATCATCACAGTGTCATCACAGCATCATCACTGCATAATCACAGCATAACCTGAGCATCATCACAGCATCATTACTGCATCATCACTGCATCATCACAGCATCATCACTGCATCATCAGAGCATCATCACTGCATCATCAGAGCATACTCACTGCATCATCACAGCGTCACCACAGTATCATCACTGCATCATCAGAGCATCATCACTGCATCATCAGAGCATACTCACTGCATCGTCACAGCATCATCATAGAATCATCACATAGTCATCGCATCATCATCACAGCATCATAACTGCGTCTTCACAGCGTCATCACTGCATCATCACAGCATCATCACTGCAGCATCACTGCATCATCACAGCATCATCTGAGCATCGTTACTGCTTTCTCACTGCATCATCACAGCATCATCTCTGCATCATCACTGCATCATCACAGCATCATAATAACACCATCACAGCATCATTAGAGCGTCATCACTGCATCATCACAGCGTCATCACAGCATCATCACTGCATATTCACTGCATATTCACTGCATCATCACACCATCATCACTGCATCATCACATTGTAATCGCAGCATCATCACTGCGTCTTCACTGCGTCATCACTGCATCATCAAAGCATCATCACTGCATTACCACCGCATCATTTCAGCATCATCACTGCATCATCACAGCATCATCACAGCATCATCACTGCGTCATCAGACCATCATCTCAGCAGCATCACTGCATCATCACTGCATCATCACAGCATCATCACTGCATCATCTCTGCATGATCAATGCATCATCACAGCATCATCACATCAACTACACAACATCATTGCAGTGTCATCACAGCGTCATCACTGCATGATCACAGCATAATCTGAGCATCATCACAGCATCATCACTGCATCATCACTGCATCATCACAGTATCTTCACAGCATCATCACAATATCATCACAGTGTTATCACAGCATCATCAAAGCATCATCACAGCATCATCATAGCATCATCACTGCATCATCATAGCATCATCACACCATCATCACTGCATCATCACAGTGTCATCACAGCATCATCACAGCATCATCGCATGGTGAACACTGCATCATCACAGTATCATCACAACATAATCATAGCATAATCACAGCATCACCACTGCATCATCGCAGCGTCATCACAGCATCATCACTGCGTCATCACACCATCATCACAGCATCATCACCGCATCATCAGAGCATCGTCACTGCATCATCTCTGCATGACCAGTGCATCATCACAGCATCATCACATCAACTACATAACATCATCACAGTGTCATCACAGCATCATCACTGCATCATCACATAGTCATGGCATCATCATCACAGCATCATAACTGCGTCTTCACAGCATCATCACTGCATCATCTCTGCATCATCACAGCATCATCAAAGCATCATCACAGCGTCATCACACAATCATCACAGCATTATCACGGCATCATCAGAGCATCTTCTCAGCATCAACACAGCGTCATCACTGCATCATCACTACATCATCACAGTGTAATCGAAGCATCATCACTGCGTCTTCACTGCGTCATCACTGCATCATCACAGCATCATTACAGCATCATCACTGCATAATCACTGCATCATCACAGCATCTTCTCAGCATCATCACTGCATCATCACACCATCATCACTGCATCATCACAGCATCATCTGAGCTTCATCACAGTATCATTACTGCTTACTCACTGCATCATCACAGCGTCATCATAGCATCATCACTGCATCATCACAGCATCATCATAGCATCATCACTGCATCATTAGAGCGTCATCACTGCATCATCACAGCGTCTTCACAGCATCATCACAGCATCATCACTGCATATTGACTGCATCATCACACCATCATCACTGCATCAACACAGCGTCATCACTGAATCATCACAGTGTAATCGCAGCATCATCACTGCGTCATCACTGCGTCATCACAGCATAATCATCACTGCGACATCACACCATCATCACAGCATCATTACTGCATCATCACAGCATCATCACAGTGTCATCACAGCACCATCACTGCATCACAAGAGCATCATCACACCATCATCACAGCATCATCACATCATCACTGCATCATAAAAACATAAACATAGTATTGTCACAGCAACAAAACATCATCATCGCGGCATCATCACTGCATCAACACATCATCATCACAGCGTTATCACTTCATAATCACTGCATCATCACACCATCATCACAATATCATCACAGTGTCATCACAGCATCATCACAACATAATCACTGCATCATCACAGTATCATCACTGCATCATCTCAGCATCATCACTGCATGATCACAGCATCATCACTGCATGATCACAGCAAAATCCCTGCATCATCACATCATCATCACTGCATCATCACAGCATCATCACACAATCATCACTGCATCATCACAGCATCATCACTGCATCATCACACCTTCATTACTGCATCATCACTGCAGAATCACTGCATCATCATACCATCATCACAGTGTCATCACAGCATCATCACTGCGTCATCACACCATCATCACTGCGTCATTATAGCATCATCACTGCATCATCTCTGCATGACCAGTGCATAATCACAGCATCATCGCATCAACTACACAACATCATCACAGTGTCATCACAGCATCATCACTGCATAATCACAGCATAACCTGAGCATCATCACATAGTCATGGCATCATCATCACAGCATCATAACTGCGTCTTCACAGGGTCATCACTGCATCATCTCTGCATCATCACAGCATCATCTGAGCATCGTTACTGCTTTCTCACTGCATCATCACAGCATCATCTCTGCGTCATCACTGCATCATCATAGCATCATCACTGCATCATCACAGCATCATAATAGCACCATCACAGCATCATTAGAGTGTCAACACTGCATCATCACAGCGTCATCACAGCATCATCACAGCATTATCACTGCATATTCACTGCATATTCACTGCATCATCACACCATCATCACTGCATCAACACAGCGTCATCACTGCATCATCACAGTGTAATCGAAGCATCATCACTGCGTCTTCACTGCGTCATCACTGCATCATCACAGCATCATTACAGCATCATCACTGCATAATCACTGCATCATCACAGCATCACAACTGCATCATCACACCATCATCACAGCATCATCACAGCATCATTACACTATCATCACTGCATCATCACTGCGTCATCACACCATCATCTCAGCAGCATCACTGCATCATCACAGCATCATCACTGCATCACCTCTGCATGATCAATGCATCATCACAGCATCATCACATCAACTACACAACATCATCGCAGTGTCATCACAGCATCATCACTGCATGATCACAGCATAATCTGAGCATCATCACAGCATCATTACTGCATCATCAGAGAATCATCACTGCATAGTCACAGCATCATCACACCATCATTACAGCATCATCACACCATCATCACAGCATCATCTGATCATCATCACTGCATAATCACTGCATCATCACAGCATCATCACTGCATCATCACAGCATCTTCTCAGCATCATCACAGCATCATTACTGCTTACTCACTGCATCATCACAGCGCCATCACAGTTTCATCACTGAATCATCACTGCATCATCTCTGCATAATTACTCCATCATCACAGCATCATCACAGCATTATCACGGCATCATCAGAGCATCTTCTCAGCATCATCACAGCATCATCACTGCATAATCACAGCATCATCACTGCATCATCATATAGTCATCACTGCATCATCTCTGCATCATCAGAGCATCATCAGAGCATCATCAAACCATCATCACAGCATTATCACTGCATCATCAGAGCATCTTCTCAGCATCATCACAGCATCATCACTGCATCATCACACCATCATCACAGCATCATTACACCATCATCACTGCATCATCACTGCATCATCACAGTATCTTCACAGCATCATCACAATATCATCACAGTGTTATCACAGCATCATCAAAGCATCATCACAGCATCATCATAGCATCATCACTGCATCATCATAGCATCATCACACCATCATCACTGCATCATCACAGTGTCATCACAGCATCATCACAGCATCATCGCATGGTGAACACTGCATCATCACAGTATCATCACAACATAATCATAGCATAATCACAGCATCACCACTGCATCATCGCAGCGTCATCACAGCATCATCACTGCGTCATCACACCATCATCACAGCATCATCACCGCATCATCAGAGCATCGTCACTGCATCATCTCTGCATGACCAGTGCATCATCACAGCATCATCACATCAACTACATAACATCATCACAGTGTCATCACAGCATCATCACTGCATCATCACATAGTCATGGCATCATCATCACAGCATCATAACTGCGTCTTCACAGCATCATCACTGCATCATCTCTGCATCATCACAGCATCATCAAAGCATCATCACAGCATTATCACGGCATCATCAGAGCATCTTCTCAGCATCATCACAGCATCATCACTGCATCATCACAGCATCATTACACCATCATCAGAGCATCATCACAGTATCTTCACAGCATCATCACAATATCATCACAGTGTCATCACAGCATCATCACACCATCATCACTGCATCATCACAGCATCACCACTGCATCATCACAGCATCATCACAATATCATCACAGTGTCATTACAGCATCATCACAACATAATCACTGCATCATCATATCATCATCACAGCATCATCACTGCATCTTCACACAATCATCACTGCATCATCACAGCATCATCACACCTTCATTACTGCATCATCACTGCAGAATCACTGCATCATCATACCATCATCACAGTGTCATCACTGCATCATCACTGCATCATCACAGCATAACCTGAGCATCATCACAGCATCATTACTGCATCATCACTGCATCATCACAGCGTCATCACAGTATCATCACTGCATCATCAGAGCATCATCACATAGTCATGGCATCATCATCACAGCATCATAACTGCGTCTTCACAGGGTCATCACTGCATCATCTCTGCATCATCACAGCATCATCACTGCAGCATCACTGCATCATCACAGCATCATCTGAGCATCGTTACTGCTTTCTCACTGCATCATCACAGCATCATCTCTGCATCATCACTGCATCATCATAGCATCATCACAGCATCATAATAGCACCATCACAGCATCATTAGAGCGTCATCACTGCATCATCACAGCGTCATCACAGCATCATCACAGCATCATCACTGCATATTCACTGCATATTCACTGCATCATCACACCATCATCACTGCATCAACACAGCGTCATCACTGCATCATCACTGCATCATCACATTGTAATTGCAGCATCATCACTGCGTCTTCACTGCGTCATCACTGCATCATCAAAGCATCATCACTGCATTACCACCGCATCATTTCAGCATCATCACTGCATCATCACAGCATCTTCTCAGCATCATCACTGCATCATCACAGCATCATCACTGCGTCATCAGACCATCATCTCAGCAGCATCACTGCATCATCACAGCATCATCTCTGCATGATCAATGCATCATCACAGCATCATCACATCAACTACACAACATCATTGCAGTGTCATCACAGCGTCATCACTGCATGATCACAGCATAATCTGAGCATCATCACAGCATCATTACTGCATCATCAGAGAATCATCACTGCATAGTCACAGCATCATCACACCATCATAACAGCATCATCACACCATCATCACAGCATCATCACAGCATCATCACTGCATAATCACTGCATCATCACTGCATCATCACAGCATCTTCTCAGCATCATCACAGCATCATTACTGCTTACTCACTGCATCATCACAGCGCCATCACATTTTCATCAGTGCATCATCACTGCATCATCTCTGCATAATTACTGCATCATCACAGCATCATCACTGCATCTACACAGCATCTTCTCAGCATCATCACTGCATCATCATAGCATCATCACTGCATCATCACAGCATCATCAAAGCATCATCACAGCATCATCAATGCGTCATCACACCATCATCACTGCATCATCTCTGCATGACCAGTGCATCATCACAGCATCATCACATCAACTACACAACATCATCACAGTGTCATCACAGCATCATCACTGCATCATCACTGCGTCATTATAGCATCATCACTGCATCATCTCTGCATGACCAGTGCATCATCACAGAATCATCGCATCAACTACACAACATCATCACAGTGTCATCACAGCATCATCACTGCATAATCACAGCATAACCTGAGCATCATTACTGCATCATCACTGCATCATCACAGCGTCATCACAGTATAATCACTGCATCATCACAGCATCATCACTGCATATTCACTGCATATTCACTGCATCATCACACCATCATCACTGCATCATCACATTGTAATCGCAGCATCATCACTGCGTCTTCACTGCGTCATCACTGCATCATCAAAGCATCATCACTGCATTACCACCGCATCATTTCAGCATCATCTCTACATGATCAATGCATCATCACAGCATCATCACATCAACTACACAACATCATTGCAGTGTCATCACAGCGTCATCACTGCATGATCACAGCATAATCTGAGCATCATCACAGCATCATTACTGCATCATCAGAGAATCATCACTGCATAGTCACAGCATCATCACACCATCATAACAGCATCATCACACCATCATCACAGCATCATCTGAGCATCATCACTGCATCATCACTGCATCATCACTGCATCATCACAGCATCTTCTCAGCATCATCACAGCATCATTACTGCTTACTCACTGCATCATCACAGCGCCATCACACCATCATCACAGCATCATCTGAGCTTCATCACAGTATCATTACTGCTTACTCACTGCATCAGCACAGCGTCATCATAACATCATCATAGCATCATCACTGCATCATCACAGCGTCTTCACAGCATCATCATAGCATCATCACTGCATATTCACTGCATCATCACACCATCATCACTGCATCAACACAGCGTCATCACTGCATCATCACAGTGTAATCGCAGCATCATCACTGCGTCATCACTGCGTCATCACAGCGTAATCATCACTGCGACATCACACCATCATCACAGCATCATTACTGCATCATCACAGCATCATCACAGTGTCATCACAGCACCATCACTGCATCACAAGAGCATCATCACACCATCATCACAACATCATCACAGCATCATCACATCATCACTGCATCATCACAGTATCATCACTGCATCATCTCAGCATCATCATTGCATGATCACAGCAAAATCACTGCATCATCACATCATCATCACTGCATCATCACATCATCATCACAGCATCATCACAGCATCATCACTGCATCATCACAGCATCATCAAAGCATCATCACAGCATCATCACACCTTCATTACTGCATCATCACTGCAGAATCACTGCATCATCATACCATCATCACAGTGTCATCACAGCATCATCACTGCATCATCACTGCGTCATTATAGCATCATCACTGCATCATCTCTGCATGACCAGTGCATCATCACAGAATCATCGCATCAACTACACAACATCATCACAGTGTCATCACAGCATCATCACTGCATAATCACAGCATAACCTGAGCATCATTACTGCATCATCACTGCATCATCACAGCGTCATCACAGTATAATCACTGCATCATCACAGCATCATCACTGCATATTCACTGCATATTCACTGCATCATCACACCATCATCACTGCATCATCACATTGTAATCGCAGCATCATCACTGCGTCTTCACTGCGTCATCACTGCATCATCAAAGCATCATCACTGCATTACCACCGCATCATTTCAGCATCATCACAGCATCATCACAGCATCATCACAGCATCATCACTGCGTCATCAGACCATCATCTCAGCAGCATCACTGCATCATCACTGCATCATCACAGCATCATCACTGCATCATCTCTGCATGATCAATGCATCATCACAGCATCATCACATCAACTACACAACATCATTGCAGTGTCATCACAGCGTCATCACTGCATGATCACAGCATAATCTGAGCATCATCACAGCATCATTACTGCATCATCAGAGAATCATCACTGCATAGTCACAGCATCATCACACCATCATAACAGCATCATCACACCATCATCACAGCATCATCTGAGCATCATCACTGCATAATCACTGCATCATCACAGCATCTTCTCAGCATCATCACAGCATCATTACTGCTTACTCACTGCATCATCACAGCGCCATCACATTTTCATCAGTGCATCATCACTGCATCATCTCTGCATAATTACTGCATCATCACAGTATCTTCTCAGCATCATCATTGCATCAACAAAGCATCATCACTGCATCATCACTGCATCATCACAGCATCATCAAAGCATCATCACAGCATCATCATAGCATCATCACTGCATCATCATAGCATCATCACACCATCATCACTGCATCATCACAGCATCATCGCATGGTGAACACTACATCATCACAGCATCATCATAGCATAATCACAGCATCACCACTGCATCATCGCAGCGTCATCACAGCATCATCACTGCGTCATCACACCATCATCACAGCATCATCACTGCATCATCAGAGCATCATCACTGCATCATCTCTGCATGACCAGTGCATCATCACAGCATCATCACATCAACTACACAACATCATCACAGTGTCATCACAGCATCATCACAGCATAACCTGAGCATCATCACAGCATCATTACTGCATCATCACTGCATCATCACAGCGTCATCACAGTATCATCACTGCATCATCACTGCATCATCAGAGCATACTCACTGCATCGTCACAGCATCATCATAGCATCATCACTGCATCATCAGAGCATCATCACTGCATCATCACTGCATCATCAGAGCATACTCACTGCATCGTCACAGCATCATCATAGCATAATCACATAGTCATCGCATCATCATCACAGCATCATAACTGCGTCTTCACAGGGTCATCACTGCATCATCACAGCATCATCACTGCAGCATCACTGCATCATCTGAGCATCGTTACTGCTTTCTCACTGCATCATCACAGCATCATCTGTGCATCATCACTGCATCATCATAGCATCATCTCAGCATCATCACAGCATCATCACTGCACCATCACACCATCATCACAGCATCATCACTGCATCATCACACCATCACCACTGCATCATCACAGCATCATCACTACATCACCGCAGCATCATCACAGCATCATCACAGCATAATCACAGCATCATCACTGCATCTTCTCAGCATCATCACAGCATTATCACTGCATGGTCACAGCATCATCAATGCATCATCACAGCATCATCGCAGCATCATCAATACATCATCACAGCATCATTGCAGCTTCATCACTGCATCATCACCTTGTCATTACAACGTCATCACTGTGTTATCACATCGTCATCACAGCATCATCACTGCATCATCACTGCGACATCACACCATCATCACAACATCATCACTGCATCATCACTGCGACATCACACCATCATCACAGCATCATAACTGCATCATCACAGCATCATTACAGCATCATCACTGCATCATCACAGCATCATTACAGCATCATCACACCATCATCACAGCATCTTCTCAGCATCATCACTGCATCATTACAGCATCATCACTGCATCATCACAGCGCCATCACACCATCATCACTGCATCATCACAGCATCATCTGAGCTTCATCACAGTATCATTACTGCTTACTCACTGCATCATCACAGCATCATCACAGCATCATTAGAGCATCATCACTGCATCATCACAGCTTCTTCACAGCATCATCACTGCATCATCACACCATCATCACTGCATCAACACAGCGTCATCACTGCATCATCACAGTGTAATCGCAGCATCATCACTGCGTCATCACTGCGTCATCACAGCATAATCATCACTGCGACATCACACCATCATCACAGCATCATTACTGCATCATCACAGCATCATCACAGTGTCATCACAGCACCATCACTGCGTCTTCACTGCGTCATTACTGCATCATCACAGCATCATTACAGCATCATCACTGCATCATCACTGCATCATCACAGCATCATCACTGCGTCATCACACCATCATCTCAGCAGCATCATTGCATCATCACTGCATCATCACTGCATCATCTCTGCATGATCAATGCATCATCACAGCATCATCACATCAACTACACAACATCATTGCAGTGTCATCACAGCGTCATCACTGCATGATCACAGCATAATCTGAGCATCATCACAGCATCATTACTGCATCATCAGAGAATCATCACTGCATAGTCACAGCATTATCACACCATCATCACAGCATCATCTGAGCATCATCACTGCATAATCACTGCATCATCACTGCATCATCACAGCATCTTCTCAGCATCATCACAGCATCATTACTGCTTCCTCACTGCATCATCACAGCGCCATCACACCATCATCACAGCATCATCTGAGCTTCATCACAGTATCATTACTGCTTACTCACTGCATCATCACAGCGTCTTCACAGCATCATCACAGCATCATCACTGCATATTCACTGCATCATCACACCATCATCACTGCATCAACACAGCGTCATCACTGCATCATCACAGTGTAATCGCAGCATCATCACTGCGTCATCACTGCGTCATCACAGCATAATCATCACTGCGAGATCACACCATCATCACAGCATCATTACTGCATTATCACAGCATCATCACAGTGTCATCACAGCACCATCACTGCATCACAAGAGCATCATCACACCATCATCACAACATCATCACAGCATCATCACATCATCAGTGCATCATCACAGTATCATCACTGCATCATCTCAGCATCATCACTGCATGATAACAGCAAAATCACTGCATCATCACACCATCATCACAGCATCATCTGAGCATCATCACTGCATAATCACTGCATCATCACTGCATCATCACAGCATCTTCTCAGCATCATCACAGCATCATTACTGCTTACTCACTGCATCATCACAGCGCCATCACATTTTCATCAGTGCATCATCACTGCATCATCTCTGCATAATTACTGCATCATCACAGCATCATCACTGCATCTACACAGCATCTTCTCAGCATCATCACTGCATCATCATAGCATCATCACTGCATCATCACAGCATCATCAAAGCATCATCACAGCATCATCAATGCGTCATCACACCATCATCACTGCATCATCTCTGCATGACCAGTGCATCATCACAGCATCATCACATCAACTACACAACATCATCACAGTGTCATCACAGCATCATCACTGCATAATCACAGCATAACCTGAGCATCATCACAGCATCATTACTGCATCATCACTGCATCATCACAGCATCATCACTGCATCATCAGAGCATCATCACTGCATCATCAGAGCATACTCACTGCATCATCACAGCGTCACCACAGTATCATCACTGCATCATCAGAGCATCATCACTGCATCATCAGAGCATACTCACTGCATCGTCACAGCATCATCATAGCATCATCACATAGTCATCGCATCATCATCACAGCATCATAACTGCGTCTTCACAGCGTCATCACTGCATCATCACAGCATCATCACTGCAGCATCACTGCATCATCACAGCATCATCTGAGCATCGTTACTGCTTTCTCACTGCATCATCACAGCATCATCTCTGCATCATCACTGCATCATCACAGCATCATAATAACACCATCACAGCATCATTAGAGCGTCATCACTGCATCATCACAGCGTCATCACAGCATCATCACAGCATCATCACTGCATATTCACTGCATATTCACTGCATCATCACACCATCATCACTGCATCATCACATTGTAATCGCAGCATCATCACTGCGTCTTCACTGCGTCATCACTGCATCATCAAAGCATCATCACTGCATTACCACCGCATCATTTCAGCATCATCACTGCATCATCACAGCATCATCACAGCATCATCACTGCGTCATCAGACCATCATCTCAGCAGCATCACTGCATCATCACTGCATCATCACAGCATCATCACTGCATCATCTCTGCATGATCAATGCATCATCACAGCATCATCACATCAACTACACAACATCATTGCAGTGTCATCACAGCGTCATCACTGCATGATCACAGCATAATCTGAGCATCATCACAGCATCATTACTGCATCATGAGAGAATCATCACTGCATAGTCACAGCATCATCACTGGATCATCACAGCATCATCACTACATGACCGCAGCATCATCACAGCATCATCACAGCATAATCACAGCATCATCACTGCATCTTCTCAGCATCATCACAGCATTATCACTGCATGGTCACAGCATCATCAATGCATCATCACAGCATCATCGCAGCATCATCAATGCATCATCACAGCATCATTGCAGCTTCATCACTGCATCATCACCTTGTCATTACAACGTCATCACTGTGTTATCACATCGTCATCACAGCATCATCACTGCATCATCACTGCGACATCACACCATCATCACAACATCATCACTGCATCATCACTGCGACATCACACCATCATCACAGCATCATAACTGCATCATCACAGCATCATTACAGCATCATCACTGCATCATCACAGCATCATTACAGCATCATCACACCATCATCACAGCATCTTCTCAGCATCATCACTGCATCATTACAGCATCATCACTGCATCATCACAGCGCCATCACACCATCATCACTGCATCATCACAGCATCATCTGAGCTTCATCACAGTATCATTACTGCTTACTCACTGCATCATCACAGCATCATCACAGCATCATTAGAGCGTCATCACTGCATCATCACAGCTTCTTCACAGCATCATCACTGCATCATCACACCATCATCACTGCATCAACACAGCGTCATCACTGCATCATCACAGTGTAATCGCAGCATCATCACTGCGTCATCACTGCGTCATCACAGCATAATCATCACTGCGACATCACACCATCATCACAGCATCATTACTGCATCATCACAGCATCATCACAGTGTCATCACAGCACCATCACTGCGTCTTCACTGCGTCATTACTGCATCATCACAGCATCATTACAGCATCATCACTGCATCATCACTGCATCATCACAGCATCACCACTGCATCATCAAAGCATCATCACTGCATTATCACTGCATCATTTCAGCATCATCACTGCATCATCACAGCATCATCACAGCATCATCACTGCGTCATCACACCATCATCTCAGCAGCATCATTGCATCATCACTGCATCATCACTGCATCATCTCTGCATGATCAATGCATCATCACAGCATCATCACATCAACTACACAACATCATTGCAGTGTCATCACAGCGTCATCACTGCATGATCACAGCATAATCTGAGCATCATCACAGCATCATCTGAGCATCATCAGAGAATCATCACTGCATAGTCACAGCATTATCACACCATCATCATAGCATCATCTGAGCATCATCACTGCATAATCACTGCATCATCACTGCATCATCACAGCATCTTCTCAGCATCATCACAGCATCATTACTGCTTCCTCACTGCATCATCACAGCGCCATCACACCATCATCACAGCATCATCTGAGCTTCATCACAGTATCATTACTGCTTACTCACTGCATCAGCACAGCGTCATCACACCATCATCACTGCATCATCACTGCATCATCACAGCGTCTTCACAGCATCATCACAGCATCATCACTGCATATTCACTGCATCATCACACCATCATCACTGCATCAACACAGCGTCATCACTGCATCATCACAGTGTAATCGCAGCATCATCACTGCGTCATCACTGCGTCATCACAGCATAATCATCACTGCGAGATCACACCATCATCACAGCATCATTACTGCATTATCACAGCATCATCACAGTGTCATCACAGCACCATCACTGCATCACAAGAGCATCATCACACCATCATCACAACATCATCACAGCATCATCACATCATCAGTGCATCATCACAGTATCATCACTGCATCATCTCAGCATCATCACTGCATGATAACAGCAAAATCACTGCATCATCACACCATCATCACAGCATCATCACACCATCATCACAGCATCATCTGAGCATCATCACTGCATAATCACTGCATCATCACTGCATCATCACAGCATCTTCTCAGCATCATCACAGCATCATTACTGCTTACTCACTGCATCATCACAGCGCCATCACATTTTCATCAGTGCATCATCACTGCATCATCTCTGCATAATTACTGCATCATCACAGCATCATCACTGCATCTACACAGCATCTTCTCAGCATCATCACTGCATCATCATAGCATCATCACTGCATCATCACAGCATCATCAAAGCATCATCACAGCATCATGAATGCGTCATCACACCATCATCACTGCATCATCTCTGCATGACCAGTGCATCATCACAGCATCATCACATCAACTACACAACATCATCACAGTGTCATCACAGCATCATCACTGCATAATCACAGCATAACCTGAGCATCATCACAGCATCATTACTGCATCATCACTGCATCATCACAGCATCATCACTGCATCATCAGAGCATCATCACTGCATCATCAGAGCATACTCACTGCATCATCACAGCGTCACCACAGTATCATCACTGCATCATCAGAGCATCATCACTGCATCATCAGAGCATACTCACTGCATCGTCACAGCATCATCATAGCATCATCACATAGTCATCGCATCATCATCACAGCATCATAACTGCGTCTTCACAGCGTCATCACTGCATCATCACAGCATCATCACTGCAGCATCACTGCATCATCACAGCATCATCTGAGCATCGTTACTGCTTTCTCACTGCATCATCACAGCATCATCTCTGCATCATCACTGCATCATCACAGCATCATAATAACACCATCACAGCATCATTAGAGCGTCATCACTGCATCATCACAGCGTCATCACAGCATCATCACAGCATCATCACTGCATATTCACTGCATATTCACTGCATCATCACACCATCATCACTGCATCATCACATTGTAATCGCAGCATCATCACTGCGTCTTCACTGCGTCATCACTGCATCATCAAAGCATCATCACTGCATTACCACCGCATCATTTCAGCATCATCACTGCATCATCACAGCATCATCACAGCATCATCACTGCGTCATCAGACCATCATCTCAGCAGCATCACTGCATCATCACTGCATCATCACAGCATCATCACTGCATCATCTCTACATGATCAATGCATCATCACAGCATCATCACATCAACTACACAACATCATTGCAGTGTCATCACAGCGTCATCACTGCATGATCACAGCATAATCTGAGCATCATCACAGCATCATTACTGCATCATCAGAGAATCATCACTGCATAGTCACAGCATCATCACACCATCATAACAGCATCATCACACCATCATCACAGCATCATCTGAGCATCATCACTGCATCATCACTGCATCATCACTGCATCATCACAGCATCTTCTCAGCATCATCACAGCATCATTACTGCTTACTCACTGCATCATCACAGCGCCATCACACCATCATCACAGCATCATCTGAGCTTCATCACAGTATCATTACTGCTTACTCACTGCATCAGCACAGCGTCATCATAACATCATCATAGCATCATCACTGCATCATCACAGCGTCTTCACAGCATCATCATAGCATCATCACTGCATATTCACTGCATCATCACACCATCATCACTGCATCAACACAGCGTCATCACTGCATCATCACAGTGTAATCGCAGCATCATCACTGCGTCATCACTGCGTCATCACAGCGTAATCATCACTGCGACATCACACCATCATCACAGCATCATTACTGCATCATCACAGCATCATCACAGTGTCATCACAGCACCATCACTGCATCACAAGAGCATCATCACACCATCATCACAACATCATCACAGCATCATCACATCATCACTGCATCATCACAGTATCATCACTGCATCATCTCAGCATCATCATTGCATGATCACAGCAAAATCACTGCATCATCACATCATCATCACTGCATCATCACATCATCATCACAGCATCATCACAGCATCATCACTGCATCATCACAGCATCATCAAAGCATCATCACAGCATCATCACACCTTCATTACTGCATCATCACTGCAGAATCACTGCATCATCATACCATCATCACAGTGTCATCACAGCATCATCACTGCATCATCACTGCGTCATTATAGCATCATCACTGCATCATCTCTGCATGACCAGTGCATCATCACAGAATCATCGCATCAACTACACAACATCATCACAGTGTCATCACAGCATCATCACTGCATAATCACAGCATAACCTGAGCATCATTACTGCATCATCACTGCATCATCACAGCGTCATCACAGTATAATCACTGCATCATCACAGCATCATCACTGCATATTCACTGCATATTCACTGCATCATCACACCATCATCACTGCATCATCACATTGTAATCGCAGCATCATCACTGCGTCTTCACTGCGTCATCACTGCATCATCAAAGCATCATCACTGCATTACCACCGCATCATTTCAGCATCATCACAGCATCATCACAGCATCATCACAGCATCATCACTGCGTCATCAGACCATCATCTCAGCAGCATCACTGCATCATCACTGCATCATCACAGCATCATCACTGCATCATCTCTGCATGATCAATGCATCATCACAGCATCATCACATCAACTACACAACATCATTGCAGTGTCATCACAGCGTCATCACTGCATGATCACAGCATAATCTGAGCATCATCACAGCATCATTACTGCATCATCAGAGAATCATCACTGCATAGTCACAGCATCATCACACCATCATAACAGCATCATCACACCATCATCACAGCATCATCTGAGCATCATCACTGCATAATCACTGCATCATCACAGCATCTTCTCAGCATCATCACAGCATCATTACTGCTTACTCACTGCATCATCACAGCGCCATCACATTTTCATCAGTGCATCATCACTGCATCATCTCTGCATAATTACTGCATCATCACAGTATCTTCTCAGCATCATCATTGCATCAACAAAGCATCATCACTGCATCATCACTGCATCATCACAGCATCATCAAAGCATCATCACAGCATCATCATAGCATCATCACTGCATCATCATAGCATCATCACACCATCATCACTGCATCATCACAGCATCATCGCATGGTGAACACTACATCATCACAGCATCATCATAGCATAATCACAGCATCACCACTGCATCATCGCAGCGTCATCACAGCATCATCACTGCGTCATCACACCATCATCACAGCATCATCACTGCATCATCAGAGCATCATCACTGCATCATCTCTGCATGACCAGTGCATCATCACAGCATCATCACATCAACTACACAACATCATCACAGTGTCATCACAGCATCATCACAGCATAACCTGAGCATCATCACAGCATCATTACTGCATCATCACTGCATCATCACAGCGTCATCACAGTATCATCACTGCATCATCACTGCATCATCAGAGCATACTCACTGCATCGTCACAGCATCATCATAGCATCATCACTGCATCATCAGAGCATCATCACTGCATCATCACTGCATCATCAGAGCATACTCACTGCATCGTCACAGCATCATCATAGCATAATCACATAGTCATCGCATCATCATCACAGCATCATAACTGCGTCTTCACAGGGTCATCACTGCATCATCTCTGCATCATCACAGCATCATCACTGCAGCATCACTGCATCATCTGAGCATCGTTACTGCTTTCTCACTGCATCATCACAGCATCATCTGTGCATCATCACTGCATCATCATAGCATCATCTCAGCATCATCACAGCATCATCACTGCACCATCACACCATCATCACAGCATCATCACTGCATCATCACACCATCACCACTGCATCATCACAGCATCATCACTACATCACCGCAGCATCATCACAGCATCATCACAGCATAATCACAGCATCATCACTGCATCTTCTCAGCATCATCACAGCATTATCACTGCATGGTCACAGCATCATCAATGCATCATCACAGCATCATCGCAGCATCATCAATGCATCATCACAGCATCATTGCAGCTTCATCACTGCATCATCACTTTGTCATTACAACGTCATCACTGTGTTATCACATCGTCATCACAGCATCATCACTGCATCATCACTGCGACATCACACCATCATCACAACATCATCACTGCATCATCACTGCGACATCACACCATCATCACAGCATCATAACTGCATCATCACAGCATCATTACAGCATCATCACTGCATCATCACAGCATCATTACAGCATCATCACACCATCATCACAGCATCTTCTCAGCATCATCACTGCATCATTACAGCATCATCACTGCATCATCACAGCGCCATCACACCATCATCACTGCATCATCACAGCATCATCTGAGCTTCATCACAGTATCATTACTGCTTACTCACTGCATCATCACAGCATCATCACAGCATCATTAGAGCGTCATCACTGCATCATCACAGCTTCTTCACAGCATCATCACTGCATCATCACACCATCATCACTGCATCAACACAGCGTCATCACTGCATCATCACAGTGTAATCGCAGCATCATCACTGCGTCATCACTGCGTCATCACAGCATAATCATCACTGCGACATCACACCATCATCACAGCATCATTACTGCATCATCACAGCATCATCACAGTGTCATCACAGCACCATCACTGCGTCTTCACTGCGTCATTACTGCATCATCACAGCATCATTACAGCATCATCACTGCATCATCAAAGCATCATCACTGCATTATCACTGCATCATTTCAGCATCATCACTGCATCATCACAGCATCATCACAGCATCATCACTGCGTCATCACACCATCATCTCAGCAGCATCATTGCATCATCACTGCATCATCACTGCATCATCTCTGCATGATCAATGCATCATCACAGCATCATCACATCAACTACACAACATCATTGCAGTGTCATCACAGCGTCATCACTGCATGATCACAGCATAATCTGAGCATCATCACAGCATCATCTGAGCATCATCAGAGAATCATCACTGCATAGTCACAGCATTATCACACCATCATCATAGCATCATCTGAGCATCATCACTGCATAATCACTGCATCATCACTGCATCATCACAGCATCTTCTCAGCATCATCACAGCATCATTACTGCTTCCTCACTGCATCATCACAGCGCCATCACACCATCATCACAGCATCATCTGAGCTTCATCACAGTATCATTACTGCTTACTCACTGCATCAGCACAGCGTCATCACACCATCATCACTGCATCATCACTGCATCATCACAGCGTCTTCACAGCATCATCACAGCATCATCACTGCATATTCACTGCATCATCACACCATCATCACTGCATCAACACAGCGTCATCACTGCATCATCACAGTGTAATCGCAGCATCATCACTGCGTCATCACTGCGTCATCACAGCATAATCATCACTGCGAGATCACACCATCATCACAGCATCATTACTGCATTATCACAGCATCATCAGAGTGTCATCACAGCACCATCACTGCATCACAAGAGCATCATCACACCATCATCACAACATCATCACAGCATCATCACATCATCACTGCATCATCACAGTATCATCACTGCATCATCTCAGCATCATCACTGCATGATAACAGCAAAATCACTGCATCATCACACCATTATCACAGCATCATCTGAGCATCATCACTGCATAATCACTGCATCATCACTGCATCATCACAGCATCTTCTCAGCATCATCACAGCATCATTACTGCTTACTCACTGCATCATCACAGCGCCATCACATTTTCATCAGTGCATCATCACTGCATCATCTCTGCATAATTACTGCATCATCACAGCATCATCACTGCATCTACACAGCATCTTCTCAGCATCATCACTGCATCATCATAGCATCATCACTGCATCATCACAGCATCATCAAAGCATCATCACAGCATCATCAATGCGTCATCACACCATCATCACTGCATCATCTCTGCATGACCAGTGCATCATCACAGCATCATCACATCAACTACACAACATCATCACAGTGTCATCACAGCATCATCACTGCATAATCACAGCATAACCTGAGCATCATCACAGCATCATTACTGCATCATCACTGCATCATCACAGCATCATCACTGCATCATCAGAGCATCATCACTGCATCATCAGAGCATACTCACTGCATCATCACAGCGTCACCACAGTATCATCACTGCATCATCAGAGCATCATCACTGCATCATCAGAGCATACTCACTGCATCGTCACAGCATCATCATAGCATCATCACATAGTCATCGCATCATCATCACAGCATCATAACTGCGTCTTCACAGCGTCATCACTGCATCATCACAGCATCATCACTGCAGCATCACTGCATCATCACAGCATCATCTGAGCATCGTTACTGCTTTCTCACTGCATCATCACAGCATCATCTCTGCATCATCACTGCATCATCACAGCATCATAATAACACCATCACAGCATCATTAGAGCGTCATCACTGCATCATCACAGCGTCATCACAGCATCATCACAGCATCATCACTGCATATTCACTGCATATTCACTGCATCATCACACCATCATCACTGCATCATCACATTGTAATTGCAGCATCATCACTGCGTCTTCACTGCGTCATCACTGCATCATCAAAGCATCATCACTGCATTACCACCGCATCATTTCAGCATCATCACTGCATCATCACAGCATCATCACAGCATCATCACTGCGTCATCAGACCATCATCTCAGCAGCATCACTGCATCATCACTGCATCATCACAGCATCATCACTGCATCATCTCTGCATGATCAATGCATCATCACAGCATCATCACATCAACTACACAACATCATTGCAGTGTCATCACAGCGTCATCACTGCATGATCACAGCATAATCTGAGCATCATCACAGCATCATTACTGCATCATCAGAGAATCATCACTGCATAGTCACAGCATCATCACTGGATCATCACAGCATCATCACTACATGACCGCAGCATCATCACAGCATCATCACAGCATAATCACAGCATCATCACTGCATCTTCTCAGCATCATCACAGCATTATCACTGCATGGTCACAGCATCATCAATGCATCATCACAGCATCATCGCAGCATCATCAATGCATCATCACAGCATCATTGCAGCTTCATCACTGCATCATCACCTTGTCATTACAACGTCATCACTGTGTTATCACATCGTCATCACAGCATCATCACTGCATCATCACTGCGACATCACACCATCATCACAACATCATCACTGCATCATCACTGCGACATCACACCATCATCACAGCATCATAACTGCATCATCACAGCATCATTACAGCATCATCACTGCATCATCACAGCATCATTACAGCATCATCACACCATCATCACAGCATCTTCTCAGCATCATCACTGCATCATTACAGCATCATCACTGCATCATCACAGCGCCATCACACCATCATCACTGCATCATCACAGCATCATCTGAGCTTCATCACAGTATCATTACTGCTTACTCACTGCATCATCACAGCATCATTAGAGCGTCATCACTGCATCATCACAGCTTCTTCACAGCATCATCACTGCATCATCACACCATCATCACTGCATCAACACAGCGTCATCACTGCATCATCACAGTGTAATCGCAGCATCATCACTGCGTCATCACTGCGTCATCACAGCATAATCATCACTGCGACATCACACCATCATCACAGCATCATTACTGCATCATCACAGCATCATCACAGTGTCATCACAGCACCATCACTGCGTCTTCACTGCGTCATTACTGCATCATCACAGCATCATTACAGCATCATCACTGCATCATCACTGCATCATCACAGCATCACCACTGCATCATCAAAGCATCATCACTGCATTATCACTGCATCATTTCAGCATCATCACTGCATCATCACAGCATCATCACAGCATCATCACTGCGTCATCACACCATCATCTCAGCAGCATCATTGCATCATCACTGCATCATCACTGCATCATCTCTGCATGATCAATGCATCATCACAGCATCATCACATCAACTACACAACATCATTGCAGTGTCATCACAGCGTCATCACTGCATGATCACAGCATAATCTGAGCATCATCACAGCATCATCTGAGCATCATCAGAGAATCATCACTGCATAGTCACAGCATTATCACACCATCATCACAGCATCATCTGAGCATCATCACTGCATAATCACTGCATCATCACTGCATCATCACAGCATCTTCTCAGCATCATCACAGCATCATTACTGCTTCCTCACTGCATCATCACAGCGCCATCACACCATCATCACAGCATCATCTGAGCTTCATCACAGTATCATTACTGCTTACTCACTGCATCAGCACAGCGTCATCACACCATCATCACTGCATCATCACTGCATCATCACAGCGTCTTCACAGCATCATCACAGCATCATCACTGCATATTCACTGCATCATCACACCATCATCACTGCATCAACACAGCGTCATCACTGCATCATCACAGTGTAATCGCAGCATCATCACTGCGTCATCACTGCGTCATCACAGCATAATCATCACTGCGACATCACACCATCATCACAGCATCATTACTGCATTATCACAGCATCATCACAGTGTCATCACAGCACCATCATTGCATCACAAGAGCTTCATCACACCATCATCACAACATCATCACAGCATCATCACATCATCACTGCATCATCACAGTATCATCACTGCATCATCTCAGCATCATCACTGCATGATAACAGCAAAATCACTGCATCATCACACCATCATAACAGCATCATCACACCATCATCACAGCATCATCTGAGCATCATCACTGCATAATCACTGTATCATCACTGCATCATCACAGCATCTTCTCAGCATCATCACAGCATCATTACTGCTTACTCACTGCATCATCACAGCGCCATCACATTTTCATCAGTGCATCATCACTGCATCATCTCTGCATAATTACTGCATCATCACAGCATCATCACTGCATCTACACAGCATCTTCTCAGCATCATCACTGCATCATCATAGCATCATCACTGCATCATCACAGCATCATCAAAGCATCATCACAGCATCATCAATGCGTCATCACACCATCATCACTGCATCATCTCTGCATGACCAGTGCATCATCACAGCATCATCACATCAACTACACAACATCATCACAGTGTCATCACAGCATCATCACTGCATAATCACAGCATAACCTGAGCATCATCACAGCATCATTACTGCATCATCACTGCATCATCACAGCATCATCACTGCATCATCAGAGCATCATCACTGCATCATCAGAGCATACTCACTGCATCATCACAGCGTCACCACAGTATCATCACTGCATCATCAGAGCATCATCACTGCATCATCAGAGCATACTCACTGCATCGTCACAGCATCATCATAGCATCATCACATAGTCATCGCATCATCATCACAGCATCATAACTGCGTCTTCACAGCGTCATCACTGCATCATCACAGCATCATCACTGCAGCATCACTGCATCATCACAGCATCATCTGAGCATCGTTACTGCTTTCTCACTGCATCATCACAGCATCATCTCTGCATCATCACTGCATCATCACAGCATCATAATAACACCATCACAGCATCATTAGAGCGTCATCACTGCATCATCACAGCGTCATCACAGCATCATCACAGCATCATCACTGCATATTCACTGCATATTCACTGCATCATCACACCATCATCACTGCATCATCACATTGTAATCGCAGCATCATCACTGCGTCTTCACTGCGTCATCACTGCATCATCAAAGCATCATCACTGCATTACCACCGCATCATTTCAGCATCATCACTGCATCATCACAGCATCATCACAGCATCATCACTGCGTCATCAGACCATCATCTCAGCAGCATCACTGCATCATCACTGCATCATCACAGCATCATCACTGCATCATCTCTGCATGATCAATGCATCATCACAGCATCATCACATCAACTACACAACATCATTGCAGTGTCATCACAGCGTCATCACTGCATGATCACAGCATAATCTGAGCATCATCACAGCATCATTACTGCATCATCAGAGAATCATCACTGCATAGTCACAGCATCATCACACCATCATAACAGCATCATCACACCATCATCACAGCATCATCTGAGCATCATCACTGCATCATCACTGCATCATCACTGCATCATCACAGCATCTTCTCAGCATCATCACAGCATCATTACTGCTTCCTCACTGCATCATCACAGCGCCATCACACCATCATCACAGCATCATCTGAGCTTCATCACAGTATCATTACTGCTTACTCACTGCATCAGCACAGCGTCATCATAACATCATCATAGCATCATCACTGCATCATCACAGCGTCTTCACAGCATCATCATAGCATCATCACTGCATATTCACTGCATCATCACACCATCATCACTGCATCAACACAGCGTCATCACTGCATCATCACAGTGTAATCGCAGCATCATCACTGCGTCATCACTGCGTCATCACAGCATAATCATCACTGCGACATCACACCATCATCACAGCATCATTACTGCATCATCACAGCATCATCACAGTGTCATCACAGCACCATCACTGCATCACAAGAGCATCATCACACCATCATCACAACATCATCACAGCATCATCACATCATCACTGCATCATCACAGTATCATCACTGCATCATATCAGCATCATCATTGCATGATCACAGCAAAATCACTGCATCATCACATCATCATCACTGCATCATCACATCATCATCACAGCATCATCACAGCATCATCACTGCATCATCACAGCATCATCAAAGCATCATCACAGCATCATCACACCTTCATTACTGCATCATCACTGCAGAATCACTGCATCATCATACCATCATCACAGTGTCATCACAGCATCATCACTGCATCATCACTGCGTCATTATAGCATCATCACTGCATCATCTCTGCATGACCAGTGCATCATCACAGAATCATCGCATCAACTACACAACATCATCACAGTGTCATCACAGCATCATCACTGCATAATCACAGCATAACCTGAGCATCATTACTGCATCAGCACTGCATCATCACAGCGTCATCACAGTATAATCACTGCATCATCACAGCATCATCACTGCATATTCACTGCATATTCACTGCATCATCACACCATCATCACTGCATCATCACATTGTAATCGCAGCATCATCACTGCGTCTTCACTGCGTCATCACTGCATCATCAAAGCATCATCACTGCATTACCACCGCATCATTTCAGCATCATCACAGCATCATCACAGCATCATCACAGCATCATCACTGCGTCATCAGACCATCATCTCAGCAGCATCACTGCATCATCACTGCATCATCACAGCATCATCACTGCATCATCTCTGCATGATCAATGCATCATCACAGCATCATCACATCAACTACACAACATCATTGCAGTGTCATCACAGCGTCATCACTGCATGATCACAGCATAATCTGAGCATCATCACAGCATCATTACTGCATCATCAGAGAATCATCACTGCATAGTCACAGCATCATCACACCATCATAACAGCATCATCACACCATCATCACAGCATCATCTGAGCATCATCACTGCATAATCACTGCATCATCACAGCATCTTCTCAGCATCATCACAGCATCATTACTGCTTACTCACTGCATCATCACAGCGCCATCACATTTTCATCAGTGCATCATCACTGCATCATCTCTGCATAATTACTGCATCATCACAGTATCTTCTCAGCATCATCATTGCATAAACAAAGCATCATCACTGCATCATCACTGCATCATCACAGCATCATCAAAGCATCATCACAGCATCATCATAGCATCATCACTGCATCATCACAGCATCATCACACCATCATCACTGCATCATCACAGCATCATCGCATGGTGAACACTGCATCATCACAGTATCATCATAGCATAATCACAGCATCACCACTGCATCATCGCAGCGTCATCACAGCATCATCACTGCGTCATCACACCATCATCACAGCATCATCACTGCATCATCAGAGCATCATCACTGCATCATCTCTGCATGACCAGTGCATCATCACAGCATCATCACATCAACTACACAACATCATCACAGTGTCATCACAGCATCATCACAGCATAACCTGAGCATCATCACAGCATCATTACTGCATCATCACTGCATCATCACAGCGTCATCACAGTATCATCACTGCATCATCACTGCATCATCAGAGCATACTCACTGCATCGTCACAGCATCATCATAGCATCATCACTGCATCATCAGAGCATCATCACTGCATCATCACTGCATCATCAGAGCATACTCACTGCATCGTCACAGCATCATCACACCATCATCACAGTGTCATCACAGCATCATCACTGCATAATCACTGAATCATCACAACATCATAACTGCGTCTTCACAGCGTCATCACTGCATCATCACAGCATCATCAAAGCATCATCACATCATCATCACTGCATCAACACAGTGTCATAACTGCATCATCACTGCACCATCACAGCATCATTACAGCATCATCACTGCATAATCACTGCATCATCACACCATGATCACTGCATCATCACTGCATCATCACAGCATCATTGCATGGTGAACACTGCATCATCACACCATCATTACAGCATCATCACTGCATCATCACAGCATCATTGCATGGTGAACACTGCATCATCACACCATCATTACAGCATCATCACTGCATCATCACAGCATCTTCTCAGCATCATCACTGCATCATTACAGCATCATCACTGCATCATCACAGCGCCATCACACCATCATCACTGCATCATCACAGCATCATCTGAGCTTCATCACAGTATCATTACTGCTTACTCACTGCATCATCACAGCGTCATCATAGCATCATCACTGCATCATCACAGCGTCATCATAGCATCATCACTGCATCATCACAGCATCATCATAGCATCATCACAGCATCATTAGAGCGTCATCACTGCATCATCACAGCGTCTTCACAGCATCATCATAGCATCATCACTGCATCATCACACCATCATCACTGCATCAACACAGCGTCATCACTGCATCATCACAGCATAATCATCACTGCGACATCACACCATCATCACAGCATCATTACTGCATCATCACAGCATCATCACAGTGTCATCACAGCACCATCACTGCATCACAAGAGCATCATCACACCATCATCACAACATCATCACAGCATCATCACATCATCACTGCATCATAAAAACATAAACATAGCATTGTCACAGCAACAAAACATCATCATCGCAGCATCATCACTTCATAATCACTGCATCATCACAGTATCATCACTGCATCATCACAGTATCATCACTGCTTCATCTCAGCATCATCACTGCATGATCACAGCAAAATCACTGCATCATCACATCATCATCACTGCATCATCACAGCATCATCACACAATCATCACTGCATCATCATAGCATCATCACACCTTCATTACTGCATCATCACTGCAGAATCACTGCATCATCATACCATCATCACAGTGTCATCACAGCATCATCACTGCGTCATCACAGCATCATCACTGCATCATCACTGCGTCATTATAGCATCATCACTGCATCATCTCTGCATGACCAGTGCATCATCACAGCATCATCGCATCAACTACACAACATCATCACAGCATCATCACAGCATCATCACTGCATAATCACAGCATAACCTGAGCATCATCACAGCATCATTACTGCATCATCACAGCGTCATCACAGTATCATCACTGCATCATCAGAGCATCATCACTGCATCATCTCATAGTCATGGCATCATCATCACAGCATCATAACTGCGTCTTCACAGGGTCATCACTGCATCATCTCTGCATCATTGCAGCATCATCACAGCATCAGCACACCATCATCACTGCATCACAGCATCATTACATCATCATCACAGAGTCATCAAGGAATCATCACAACATCATCAAATATCATCACAGAATCATCACAGCATCATCACTGCATCATCACTGCGTCATCACAGCATAATCACAGCATCATCACTGCATCATCACAGTATCATCACAGCATCATCAATGCATCATCACAGTGTCATCACAGCATTATCACTGCATGGTCACAGCATCATCACAGCATCATCACTGCAGCATCACAGCATAATCACAGCATCATCACTGCAGCATCATCGCAGCGTCATCACTGCATCATCACCTTGTCATTAAAACGTCATCACTGTGTTATCACATCGTCATCACAGAATCATCGCAGCGTCATCACTGCATCATCACACCATCATCACATCATCATCACTGCATGGTCACAGCATCATCACAGCATCATCACTGAATCATCACAGCATCATCGCAGCGTCATAACTGCGTCTTCGAAGCGTCATCACTGCATCATCACTGTGTTATCACATCGTCATCACAGCATCATCACTGCGACATCACACCATCATCACAGCGTCATCACAGCATCATCACTGCGTCATCACAGCATAATCACGGTATCACAATATTATCAAAGCATCATCACAGCATCATCACAACACCATCAAGCATAATCACTGCATCATCACTGCATCATCACAGAGTCATCACAGCATCATCACTGTATCATCACAACATAATCATAGCATAATCAGAGAATCACCAGTGCATCATCGCAGAGTCATCACAGCATCATCACTGCGTCATCACACCATCATCACAGCATCATCACTGCATCATCAGAGCATACTCACTGCATCATCACAGCGTCATCACAGCGTCATCACAGTATCATCACTGCATACTCACTGCATCATCACAGCGTCATCACAGTATCATCACAGCATCATCACAGCATCATAACTGCGTCTTCACGGCGTCATCACTGCATCATTGCAGCATCATCACTGCATCATCACATCTTCATTACAGCATCATCACAGCATCATCAATGCATCATCACAGCATCATCGCAGCGTCATCACTGCATCATCACCTTGTCATTACAACGTCATCACTGTGTTATCACATCGTCATCACAGAATCATCGCAGTGTCATCATTGCATCATCACTGTGTTATCACATCGTCATCACAGCATCATCACTGCGACATCACACCATCATCACAACATCATCACTGCATCATCACTGCGACATCACACCATCATCACTGCATCATTACAGCATAATCACAGCATCACAATATTATCAAAGCGTCATCACAGCATCATCAGAGCATCAACACAAGATAATCAAAGCATCATCAGAGCATTATCACACCATCATCACATCATCATCACTGCATCATCACAGCATCATCACTGCATCATCTCTGCATGACCAGTGCATCATCACAGCATCATCGCATCAACTACACATCATCACAGTGTCATCACAGCATCATCACTGCATAATCACAGCATAACCTGAGCATCATCACAGCATCATTACTGCATCATCACTGCATCATCACAGCGTCATCACAGTATCATCACTGCATCATCAGAGCATCATCACTGCATCATCAGAGCATACTCACTGCATCATCAGAGCATCATCACTGCATCATCAGAGCATACTCACTGCATCGTCACAGCATCATCACTGCATCATCACATAGTCATTGCAGCATCATCACAGCATCATCACTGCGTCTTCACAGCGTCATCACTGCATCATCTCTGCATCATCGCAGCATCATCACCGCATCATCACATCATCATCACAGCATCAGCACACCATCATCACTGCATCACAGCATCATCACAGCATCATCAGAGAGTCATCAAAGAATCATCACAGCATCATCACAATATCATCACAGAATCATCACAGCATCATCACAGCATCATCACATCATCATCACAGCATCATCACTGCATCATCACAGCATCATCAATGCATCATCACAGCATCATCAATGCATCATCACAACATCATCACATCATTATCACTGCATGATCACAGCATCATCACAGCATCATTACAATGCCATCACACCATCATCACTGCACCATCACAGCATCATCGCAGCGTCATAACTGCGTCTTCACAGCGTCATCACTGCATCATCACTGTGTTATCACATCGTCATCACAGCATCATCACTGCATCATCACTGCGACATCACACCATCATCACAACATCATCACTGCATCATCAGAGCATACTCACTGCATCATCACAGCGTCATCACAGCATCATCACTGCATCATCACAGCATAATCACGGCATCACAATATTATCAAAGCGTCATCACAGCATCATCACATCTTAATCATAGCATCATCACAGCATCATCACACCATCTTCACTGCATCATCACAGCATCATCGCAGCGTCATAACTGCGTCTTCACATCGTCATCACTGCATCATCACTGTGTTATTACATCGTCATCACATCATAATCACAGCATCATCACTGCGACATCACACCATCATCACAGCATCATTACAGCATCATCACTGCATAATCACTGCATCATCACAGCATCACCACTGCATCATCAAAGCATTATCACTGCATCATTTCAGCATCATCACAGCATCATCACTGCATCACCACAGCATCTTCTCAGCATCATCATAGCATCACCAATGCATCATCAGTGCATCACCACAGCATCATCACTGCATCATCACTGCATCATCATAGCATCATCACTGCATCATCCCAGCATCATCACTGCATGATCTCAGCAAAATCACAGAATCATTACAGCATCATCGCATGGTGAACACGGCATCATCACAGTATCATCACAACATAATCATAGAATAATCACAGCATCACCACTGCATCATCGCAGCGTCATCACAGCATCATCACTGCGTCATCACACCATCATCACAGCATCATCACTGCATCATCAGAGCATCATCACTGCATCATCTCTGCATGACCAGTGCATCATCACAGCATCATCACATCAACTACACAACATCATCACAGTGTCATCACAGCATCATCACTGCATCATCACATAGTCATGGCATCATCATCACAGCATCATAACTGCATTTTCACAGTGTCATCACTGCATCTTCTCTGCATCATCACAGCATCATCAAAGCATCATCACAGCGTCATCACACAATCATCACAGCATTATCACGGCATCATCAGAGCATCATCTCAGCATCATCACACCATCATCACAGCATCATCACAGCATCATTACAACATCATCACTGCATCATCACTGCATCATCACAGTATCTTCACAGCATCATCACAATATCATCACAGTGTCATCACAGCATCATCACACCATCATCACTGCATCATAACATCATCATCACTGCATCATCACAGTATCATCACAGCATCATCACAGCATCATCATAGCATCATCACTGCATCATCACTGCATCATCATAGCATCATCACACCATCATCACTGCATCATCACAGCATCATCACAGCATCAGCGCATGGTGAACACTGCATCATCACAGTATCATCACAACATAATCATAGCATAATCACAGCATCACCACTGCATCATCGCAGCGTCATCACTGCATCATCAGAGCATCATCACACCATCATCACTGCATCATCAGAGCATCATCACTGCATCATGTCTGCATGACCAGTACATCATCACAGCATCATCACATTAACTACACATCTTCACAGTGTCATCACACCATCATCACTGCATAATCACAGCATAACCTGAGCATCATCACAGCATCATTACTGCATCGTCACAGCATCATCACTGCATCAACACAGTGTCATAACTGCATCATCACTGCATCAACACAGTATCATCACTGCATCATCACTGCATCATCATAGCATCATCACTGCATCAGCAGAGCATCATCACTGCATCATCAGAGCATACTCACTGCATCGTCACAACATCATCATAGCATCATCACTGCATCATCACATAGTCATCGCATCATCATCACAGCATCATAACTGCGTCTTCACAGCGTCATCACTGCATCATCTCTGCATCATCACAGCATCATCACTGCATCATCACAGCATCAACGCACCATCATCACTTTATCACAGCATCATCACATCATCATCACAGAGTCATCAAAGAATCATCACAGCATCATCACAGCATCAGCACACCATCATCACAGCATCTTCTCAGCATCATCACAGCATCATTACTGCTTACTCACTGCATCATCACAGCGCCATCACAGTTTCATCACTGCATCATCTCTGCATAATTACTGCATCATGACAGCATCATCACTGCATCATCACAGCATCTTCTCAGCATCATCACTGCATCATTACAGCATCATCACTGCATCATCACATCATCATCACTGCATCATCAAAGCATCATCACAGCATCATCACACCTTCATTACTGCATCATCACTGCAGAATCACTGCATCATCATACCATCATCACAGTGTCATCACAGCATCATCACCGCGTCATCACACCATCATCACTGCATCATCACTGCGTCATTATAGCATCATCACTGCATCATCTCTGCATGACCAGTGCATCATCACAGCATCATCGCATCAACTACACAACATCATCACAGTGTCATCACAGCATCATCCCTGCATAATCACAGCATAACCTGAGCATCATCACAGCATCATTACTGCATCATCACTGCATCATCACAGCGTCATCACAGTATCATCACTGCATCATCAGAGCATCATCACTGCATCATCACATAGTCATGGCATCATCATCACAGCATCATAACTGCGTCTTCACAGGGTCATCACTGCATCATCTCTGCATCATCACAGCATCTTCTCAGCATCATCACTGCATCATTACAGCATCATCACTGCATCATCACAGCGCCATCACACCATCATCACTGCATCATCACAGCATCATCTGAGCTTCATCACAGTATCATTACTGCTTACTCACTGCATCATCACAGCGTCATCACAGAATCATAACTGCATCATCACAGCATCTTCTCAGTGTCATCACAGCACCATCATTGCATCATTACAGCATCATCACTGCATCATCGCAGTGTCATCACAGCATCATCACTGCAGCATCACTGCATCATCACAGCATCATCTGAGCATCATCATAACATAATTACTGCTTTCTCACTGCATCATCACAGCATCATTAGAGCGTCATCACTGCATCATCACAGCGTCATCAGAGCATCATCACTGCATATTAACTGCATATTCACTGCATCATCACATCATCATCACTGCATCATCACAGCATCATCACACAATCATCACTCCATCATCACAGCATCATCAAAGCATCATCATAGCATCATCACAGGATTATCACTGCACCATCACTGCATCATCACTGCATCATCACACCATCATCACTGCATCATCACAACATCATCTCAGCATCATCACACCATCATCACAGCATCATCTGAGCATCATCACTGCATCATTACTGCTTAATCACTGCATCATCTCAGCATCATCACACCATCATCACTGCATCATCACATAGTCATCGCATCATCATAACTGCGTCTTCACAGCGTCATCACTGCATCATCTCTGCATCATCACAGCATCATCAAAGCATCATTACACCATCATCACTGCATCATCACAGCATCATCACTGCATCATCACAGTATCTTCACAGCATCATCACAATATCATCACAGTGTAATCACAGTATCATCACTGCATCATCACTGCATCATCACAGTGTCATCACTGCATCATCACAGTATCATCACAGCATCATCACAACATAATCACTGCATCATCAAATCATCATCACTGCATCATCACAGCATCATCACTGCATCATCACAGCATCATCAAAGCATCATCACAGCATCATCATAGCATCATCACTGCATCATCACAGCATCATCACTGCATCATCACAGCATACTCACTGCATCATCACAGCGTCACCACAGTATCATCACTGCATCATCACATAGTCATTGCATCATCATCACAGCATCATAACTGCGTCTTCACAGCGTCATCACTGCATCATCTCTGCATCATCACTGCATCATCACAGCATCATCATCACTGCATCACAGCATCATCACATCATCATCACAGAGTCATCAAAGAATCATCACAGCATCATCAGAATATCATCACAGAATCATCAAAGCATCATCAAAGCATCATCACAGCATCTTCTCAGCATCATCACAGCATCATTACTGCTTACTCACGGCATCATCACAGCGCCATCAGTTTCATCACTGCATCATCACAGCATCATCACTGCATCATCACACCATCATTACAGCATCATCACTGCATCATCACAGCATCATCAGAGCGTCTTCACAGCATCATCACTACATCATCGCAGCATCAACACAGCATCATCACTGCGTCATCACAGCATCATCACAGCATCATCACTGCATCATCACCTTGTCATTACAACGTCATCACTGTGTTATCACATCGTCATCACAGCATCATCACTGCATCATCACACCATCATCACAACATTATCATTGCATCATCACTGCGACATCACACCATCATCACAGCATCATTACTGCATCTTCACAGCAATATCACATCATCACACTATCATCACTGTATCACTGCATCTTCACAGCGTCATAACAGTCATCTTAGCGTGATCACTGCATCATCACAATATCATCAGAGCGTCATCACTAGGTCATAACTCCTTCATCACTGCATCATCACAGGATTATCACTGCACCATCACTGCATCATCACTGCATCATCACACCATCATCACTGCATCATCACAACATCATCTCAGCATCATCACACAATCATCACAGCATCATCACAGCATCATCTGAGCATCATGACTGCATCATTACTGCTTAATCACTGCATCATCTCAGCATCATCACAGTATCATCACACCATCATCAAAGCATCATCACAGCGTCATCACAGTATCATCACTGCATCATCAGAGCATCATCACTGCATCATCAGAGCATACTCACTGCATCATCACAGCGTCATCACAGTATCATCACTGCATCATCAGAGCATCATCACTGCATCATCAGAGCATACTCACTGCATCGTCACAGCATCATAATAGCATAATCACTGCATCATCACATAGTCATCGCATCATCATCACAGCATCATCACAGCATCATCGCTGCGTCTTCATAGCGTCATCACTGCATCATCTCTGCATCATCGCACCATCATCACTGCATCATCACATCATCATCATAGCATCAGCACACCATCATCACTGCATCACAGCATCATCACATCATCATCACAGAGTCATCAAAGAATCATCACAGCATCATCAGAATATCATCACAGAATCATCAAAGCATCATCAAAGCATCATCACAGAATCTTCTCAGCATCATCACAGCATCATTACTGCTTACTCACTGCATCATCACAGTATTATCACTGCATCATCACAGCATCATCACAACACCATGACTGCATCATCACAGCATAAACACTGCATCGTCACAACATCATTACTGCGTAATCACTGAATCATCAAAGCATCATTACTGCTTATTCACTGCATCATCACAGCATCATCACAGCATCATAACTGCGTCTTCACTGCATCATCACTGCATCATCACAGCATCATTACAGCATCATCACTGCATCATCACACCATCATCACTGCATCATCACTGCATCATCACAGCATCATTGCATGGTGAAGACTGCATCATCAAAGTATCATCACTGCATCATCATGGCATCATCACAGTGTCATCACAGCATCATCACAAAATAACCACTGCATCATCACAGCATTATCTCAGCATCATCACAGCATCATTACTGCTTACACACTGCATCATCACAGCGCCATCACAGGTTCATCACTGCATCATCAAAGCATCATCACTACATCATCACATCATCATCAATTCATCATCACAGCATCATCACAGCATCATCAATGCATCATCACAGCATCATCACACAATCATCACAGCATCATCAAAGCATCATCACAGCATCATCACACCATCATTACTGCATCATCACTGCATCATCAGAGCATCATCACTGCATCATCTCTGCATCATCTCTGCATGACCAGTGCATCATCACAGGATCATCACATCAACTACACAACATCATCACAGCATCATCACTGCATAATCACAGCATAACCTGAGCACCATCATTCAGCATCATTACTGCATCATCACAGCGTCATCACAGTATCATCACTGCATCATCAGAGCATCATCACTGCATCATGAGAGCATACTCACTGCATCGTCACAGCATCATCGTAGTAAATCACTGCATCATCACATAGTCATCGCATCATCATCACAGCATCATCACAGCATCATAACTGCGTCTTCACAGCGTCATCACTGCATCATCTCTGCATCATCGCAGCATCATCACTGCATCATCACATCATCATCACAGCATCAACACACCATCATCACTGCATCACAGCATCATCACATCATCATCACAGAGTCATCAAAGAATCATCAGAGAATCATCACAGAATCATCAAAGCATCATCACAGCATCATCACAGCATCATCAGAGCATCATCACAACAGAATCATAGCATCATCACACCATCATCACAGCATCATCGCAGCGTCATCACTGCATCATCACCTTGTCATTACAACATCATCACTGTTATCACATCGTCATCACAGAATCATCGCAGCGTCATCACTGCAGCATTACATCATCACTGCATAGTCACAGCATCATCAGAGCGTCATCACAGCATCATCACTGTATCATCACAGCATCATCACTGCATCATCAAATAATCATCACAGCATCATCACAGCCTCATCAAAGAATCATCACTGCATCATCACTGCATCATCAGAGTCATCACAGCATCATCACTACATCATCACAGCATCATCAATGCATCATCAGAGCATCATCACACCATCATCACAGTGTCATCACAGCATCATCACTGCATAATCACTGAATCATCACAACATCATAACTGCGTCTTCACAGCGTCATCACTGCATCATCACAGCATCATCAAAGCATCATCACATCATCATCACTGCATCAACACAGTGTCATAACTGCATCATCACTGCATGATCACAGTATCATCACTGCATCATCACAGCATCATCACTGCATAAACACTGTATCATCAGAACATCATTACTGCGTAATTACTGCATCATCAAAGCATCATTACTGCATAATCACAGCATCATCAAAGCATCATCACAGCATCATCATAGCATCATCACTGCATCATCACTGCATCATCATAGCATCATCACACCATCATCACTGCATCAACACAGCATCATCACAGCATCATCGCATGGTGAAAACTGCATCATCACAGTATCATCACAATATAATCATAGCATAATCACAGCATCACCACTGCATCATCGCAGCGTTATCACAGCATCATCACTGCGTCATCACACCATCATCACAGCATCATCACTGCATCATCATATAGTCATCACTGCATCATCTCTGCATGACCAGTGCATCATCACAGCATCATCAAACCATCATCACAGCATTATCACACCATCATCACTGCATCATCACAGTATCATCACAGCATCATCACAATATCATCACAGTGTCATCACAGCATCATCACTGCATCATCACACAATCATCACTGCATCATCACAGCATCATCAAAGCATCATCACAGCATCATCACACCTTCATTACTGCATCATCACTGCAGAATCACTGCATCATAACATCATCACAGTGTCATCACAGCATCATCACTGCATCATCACAGCATAACCTGAGCATCATCACAGCATCATTACTGCATCATCACTGCATCATCACAGCGTCATCACAGTATCATCACTGCATCATCAGAGCATCATCACTGCATCATCACATAGTCATGGCATCATCATCACAGCATCATAACTGCGTCTTCACAGGGTCATCACTGCATCATCACAGCATCATCACTGCAGCATCACTGCATCATCACAGCATCATCTGAGCATCGTTACTGCTTTCTCACTGCATCATCACAGCATCATCTCTGCATCATCACTGCATCATCATAGCATCATCAGTGCATCATCACAGCATCATAATAGCACCATCACAGCATCATTAGAGCGTCATCACTGCATCATCACAGCGTCATCACAGCATCATCACAGCATCATCACTGCATATTCACTGCATATTCACTGCATCATCACACCATCATCACTGCATCAACACAGCGTCATCACTGCATCATCACTGCATCATCACATTGTAATTGCAGCATCATCACTGCGTCTTCATTGCGTCATCAGACCATCATCTCAGCAGCATCACTGCATCATCACTGCATCATCACAGCATCATCACTGCATCATCTCTGCATGATCAATGCATCATCACAGCATCATCACATCAACTACACAACATCATTGCAGTGTCATCACAGCGTCATCACTGCATGATCACAGCATAATCTGAGCATCATCACAGCATCATTACTGCATCATCAGAGAATCATCACTGCATAGTCACAGCATCATCACACCATCATAACAGCATCATCACACCATCATCACAGCATCATCTGAGCATCATCACTGCATAATCACTGCATCATCACAGCATCATCACTGCATCATCACAGCATCTTCTCAGCATCATCACAGCATCATTACTGCTTACTCACTGCATCATCACAGCGCCATCACAGTTTCATCACTGAATCATCACTGCATCATCTCTGCATAATTACTCCATCATCACAGCATCATCACAGCATTATCACGGCATCATCAGAGCATCTTCTCAGCATCATCACAGCATCATCACTGCATAATCACAGCATCATCACTGCATCATCATATAGTCATCACTGCATCATCTCTGCATCATCAGAGCATCATCACAGCATCATCAAACCATCATCACAGCATTATCACTGCATCATCAGAGCATCTTCTCAGCATCATCACAGCATCATCACTGCATCATCACACCATCATCACAGCATCATTACACCATCATCACTGCATCATCACTGCATCATCACAGTATCTTCACAGCATCATCACAATATCATCACAGTGTTATCACAGCATCATCAAAGCATCATCACAGCATCATCATAGCATCATCACTGCATCATCATAGCATCATCACACCATCATCACTGCATCATCACAGTGTCATCACAGCATCATCACAGCATCATCGCATGGTGAACACTGCATCATCACAGTATCATCACAACATAATCATAGCATAATCACAGCATCACCACTGCATCATCGCAGCGTCATCACAGCATCATCACTGCGTCATCACACCATCATCACAGCATCATCACCGCATCATCAGAGCATCGTCACTGCATCATCTCTGCATGACCAGTGCATCATCACAGCATCATCACATCAACTACATAACATCATCACAGTGTCATCACAGCATCATCACTGCATCATCACATAGTCATGGCATCATCATCACAGCATCATAACTGCGTCTTCACAGCATCATCACTGCATCATCTCTGCATCATCACAGCATCATCAAAGCATCATCACAGCGTCATCACACCATCATCACAGCATTATCACGGCATCATCAGAGCATCATCACTGCATCATCAAAGCATCATTACACCATCATCAGAGCATCATCACAGTATCTTCACAGCATCATCACAATATCATCACAGTGTCATCACAGCATCATCACACCATCATCACTGCATCATCACAGCATCATCACTGCATCATCACAGCATCATCACAATATCATCACAGTGTCATTACAGCATCATCACAACATAATCACTGCATCATCATATCATCATCACAGCATCATCACTGCATCTTCACACAATCATCACTGCATCATCACAGCATCATCACACCTTCATTACTGCATCATCACTGCAGAATCACTGCATCATCATACCATCATCACAGTGTCATCACTGCATCATCACTGCATCATCACAGCATAACCTGAGCATCATCACAGCATCATTACTGCATCATCACTGCATCATCACAGCGTCATCACAGTATCATCACTGCATCATCAGAGCATCATCACATAGTCATGGCATCATCATCACAGCATCATAACTGCGTCTTCACAGGGTCATCACTGCATCATCTCTGCATCATCACAGCATCATCACTGCAGCATCACTGCATCATCACAGCATCATCTGAGCATCGTTACTGCTTTCTCACTGCATCATCACAGCATCATCTCTGCATCATCACTGCATCATCATAGCATCATCACAGCATCATAATAGCACCATCACAGCATCATTAGAGCGTCATCACTGCATCATCACAGCGTCATCACAGCATCATCACAGCATCATCACTGCATATTCACTGCATATTCACTGCATCATCACACCATCATCACTGCATCAACACAGCGTCATCACTGCATCATCACTGCATCATCACATTGTAATTGCAGCATCATCACTGCGTCTTCACTGCGTCATCACTGCATCATCAAAGCATCATCACTGCATTACCACCGCATCATTTCAGCATCATCACTGCATCATCACAGCATCTTCTCAGCATCATCACTGCATCATCACAGCATCATCACTGCGTCATCAGACCATCATCTCAGCAGCATCACTGCATCATCACAGCATCATCTCTGCATGATCAATGCATCATCACAGCATCATCACATCAACTACACAACATCATTGCAGTGTCATCACAGCGTCATCACTGCATGATCACAGCATAATCTGAGCATCATCACAGCATCATTACTGCATCATCAGAGAATCATCACTGCATAGTCACAGCATCATCACACCATCATAACAGCATCATCACACCATCATCACAGCATCATCTGAGCATCATCACTGCATAATCACTGCATCATCACTGCATCATCACAGCATCTTCTCAGCATCATCACAGCATCATTACTGCTTACTCACTGCATCATCACAGCGCCATCACATTTTCATCAGTGCATCATCACTGCATCATCTCTGCATAATTACTGCATCATCACAGCATCATCACTGCATCTACACAGCATCTTCTCAGCATCATCACTGCATCATCATAGCATCATCACTGCATCATCACAGCATCATCAAAGCATCATCACAGCATCATCAATGCGTCATCACACCATCATCACTGCATCATCTCTGCATGACCAGTGCATCATCACAGCATCATCACATCAACTACACAACATCATCACAGTGTCATCACAGCATCATCACTGCATAATCACAGCATAACCTGAGCATCATCACAGCATCATTACTGCATCATCACTGCATCATCACAGCATCATCACTGCATCATCAGAGCATCATCACTGCATCATCAGAGCATACTCACTGCATCATCACAGCGTCACCACAGTATCATCACTGCATCATCAGAGCATCATCACTGCATCATCAGAGCATACTCACTGCATCGTCACAGCATCATCATAGCATCATCACATAGTCATCGCATCATCATCACAGCATCATAACTGCGTCTTCACAGCGTCATCACTGCATCATCACAGCATCATCACTGCAGCATCACTGCATCATCACAGCATCATCTGAGCATCGTTACTGCTTTCTCACTGCATCATCACAGCATCATCTCTGCATCATCACTGCATCATCACAGCATCATAATAACACCATCACAGCATCATTAGAGCGTCATCACTGCATCATCACAGCGTCATCACAGCATCATCACAGCATCATCACTGCATATTCACTGCATATTCACTGCATCATCACACCATCATCACTGCATCATCACATTGTAATCGCAGCATCATCACTGCGTCTTCACTGCGTCATCACTGCATCATCAAAGCATCATCACTGCATTACCACCGCATCATTTCAGCATCATCACTGCATCATCACAGCATCTTCTCAGCATCATCACTGCATCATCACAGCATCATCTGAGCTTCATCACAGTATCATTACTGCTTACTCACTGCATCAGCACAGCGTCATCATAACATCATCATAGCATCATCACTGCATCATCACAGCGTCTTCACAGCATCATCATAGCATCATCACTGCATATTCACTGCATCATCACACCATCATCACTGCATCAACACAGCGTCATCACTGCATCATCACAGTGTAATCGCAGCATCATCACTGCGTCATCACTGCGTCATCACAGCATAATCATCACTGCGACATCACACCATCATCACAGCATCATTACTGCATCATCACAGCATCATCACAGTGTCATCACAGCACCATCACTGCATCACAAGAGCATCATCACACCATCATCACAACATCATCACAGCATCATCACATCATCACTGCATCATCACAGTATCATCACTGCATCATCTCAGCATCATCATTGCATGATCACAGCAAAATCACTGCATCATCACATCATCATCACTGCATCATCACATCATCATCACAGCATCATCACAGCATCATCACTGCATCATCACAGCATCATCAAAGCATCATCACAGCATCATCACACCTTCATTACTGCATCATCACTGCAGAATCACTGCATCATCATACCATCATCACAGTGTCATCACAGCATCATCACTGCATCATCACTGCGTCATTATAGCATCATCACTGCATTATCTCTGCATGACCAGTGCATCATCACAGAATCATCGCATCAACTACACAACATCATCACAGTGTCATCACAGCATCATCACTGCATAATCACAGCATAACCTGAGCATCATTACTGCATCATCACTGCATCATCACAGCGTCATCACAGTATAATCACTGCATCATCACAGCATCATCACTGCATATTCACTGCATATTCACTGCATCATCACACCATCATCACTGCATCATCACATTGTAATCGCAGCATCATCACTGCGTCTTCACTGCGTCATCACTGCATCATCAAAGCATCATCACTGCATTACCACCGCATCATTTCAGCATCATCACTGCATCATCACAGCATCATCACAGCATCATCACTGCGTCATCAGACCATCATCTCAGCAGCATCACTGCATCATCACTGCATCATCACAGCATCATCACTGCATCATCTCTGCATGATCAATGCATCATCACAGCATCATCACATCAACTACACAACATCATTGCAGTGTCATCACAGCGTCATCACTGCATGATCACAGCATAATCTGAGCATCATCACAGCATCATTACTGCATCATCAGAGAATCATCACTGCATAGTCACAGCATCATCACACCATCATAACAGCATCATCACACCATCATCACAGCATCATCTGAGCATCATCACTGCATAATCACTGCATCATCACAGCATCTTCTCAGCATCATCACAGCATCATTACTGCTTACTCACTGCATCATCACAGCGCCATCACATTTTCATCAGTGCATCATCACTGCATCATCTCTGCATAATTACTGCATCATCACAGTATCTTCTCAGCATCATCATTGCATCAACAAAGCATCATCACTGCATCATCACTGCATCATCACAGCATCATCAAAGCATCATCACAGCATCATCATAGCATCATCACTGCATCATCATAGCATCATCACACCATCATCACTGCATCATCACAGCATCATCGCATGGTGAACACTGCATCATCACAGTATCATCACAGCATCATCATAGCATAATCACAGCATCACCACTGCATCATCGCAGCGTCATCACAGCATCATCACTGCGTCATCACACCATCATCACAGCATCATCACTGCATCATCAGAGCATCATCACTGCATCATCTCTGCATGACCAGTGCATCATCACAGCATCATCACATCAACTACACAACATCATCACAGTGTCATCACAGCATCATCACAGCATAACCTGAGCATCATCACAGCATCATTACTGCATCATCACTGCATCATCACAGCGTCATCACAGTATCATCACTGCATCATCACTGCATCATCAGAGCATACTCACTGCATCGTCACAGCATCATCATAGCATCATCACTGCATCATCAGAGCATCATCACTGCATCATCACTGCATCATCAGAGCATACTCACTGCATCGTCACAGCATCATCATAGCATCATCACATAGTCATCGCATCATCATCACAGCATCATAACTGCGTCTTCACAGGGTCATCACTGCATCATCTCTGCATCATCACAGCATCATCACTGCAGCATCACTGCATCATCTGAGCATCGTTACTGCTTTCTCACTGCATCATCACAGCATCATCTGTGCATCATCACTGCATCATCATAGCATCATCTCAGCATCATCACAGCATCATCACTGCACCATCACACCATCATCACAGCATCATCACTGCATCATCACACCATCACCACTGCATCATCACAGCATCATCACTACATCACCGCAGCATCATCACAGCATCATCACAGCATAATCACAGCATCATCACTGCATCTTCTCAGCATCATCACAGCATTATCACTGCATGGTCACAGCATCATCAATGCATCATCACAGCATCATCGCAGCATCATCAATGCATCATCACAGCATCATTGCAGCTTCATCACTGCATCATCACCTTGTCATTACAACGTCATCACTGTGTTATCACATCGTCATCACAGCATCATCACTGCATCATCACTGCGACATCACACCATCATCACAACATCACTGCATCATCACTGCGACATCACACCATCATCACAGCATCATAACTGCATCATCACAGCATCATTACAGCATCATCACTGCATCATCACAGCATCATTACAGCATCATCACACCATCATCACAGCATCTTCTCAGCATCATCACTGCATCATTACAGCATCATCACTGCATCATCACAGCGCCATCACACCATCATCACTGCATCATCACAGCATCATCTGAGCTTCATCACAGTATCATTACTGCTTACTCACTGCATCATCACAGCATCATCACAGCATCATTAGAGCGTCATCACTGCATCATCACAGCTTCTTCACAGCATCATCACTGCATCATCACACCATCATCACTGCATCAACACAGCGTCATCACTGCATCATCACAGTGTAATCGCAGCATCATCACTGCGTCATCACTGCGTCATCACAGCATAATCATCACTGCGACATCACACCATCATCACAGCATCATTACTGCATCATCACAGCATCATCACAGTGTCATCACAGCACCATCACTGCGTCTTCACTGCGTCATTACTGCATCATCACAGCATCATTACAGCATCATCACTGCATCATCACTGCATCATCACAGCATCACCACTGCATCATCAAAGCATCATCACTGCATTATCACTGCATCATTTCAGCATCATCACTGCATCATCACAGCATCATCACAGCATCATCACTGCGTCATCACACCATCATCTCAGCAGCATCATTGCATCATCACTGCATCATCACTGCATCATCTCTGCATGATCAATGCATCATCACAGCATCATCACATCAACTACACAACATCATTGCAGTGTCATCACAGCGTCATCACTGCATGATCACAGCATAATCTGAGCATCATCACAGCATCATCTGAGCATCATCAGAGAATCATCACTGCATAGTCACAGCATTATCACACCATCATCATAGCATCATCTGAGCATCATCACTGCATAATCACTGCATCATCACTGCATCATCACAGCATCTTCTCAGCATCATCACAGCATCATTACTGCTTCCTCACTGCATCATCACAGCGCCATCACACCATCATCACAGCATCATCTGAGCTTCATCACAGTATCATTACTGCTTACTCACTGCATCAGCACAGCGTCATCACACCATCATCACTGCATCATCACTGCATCATCACAGCGTCTTCACAGCATCATCACAGCATCATCACTGCATATTCACTGCATCATCACACCATCATCACTGCATCAACACAGCGTCATCACTGCATCATCACAGTGTAATCGCAGCATCATCACTGCGTCAGCACTGCGTCATCACAGCATAATCATCACTGCGACATCACACCATCATCACAGCATCATTACTGCATTATCACAGCATCATCACAGTGTCATCACAGCACCATCACTGCATCACAAGAGCATCATCACACCATCATCACAACATCATCACAGCATCATCACATCATCACTGCATCATCACAGTATCATCACTGCATCATCTCAGCATCATCACTGCATGATAACAGCAAAATCACTGCATCATCACACCATCATAACAGCATCATCACACCATCATCACAGCATCATCTGAGCATCATCACTGCATAATCACTGCATCATCACTGCATCATCACAGCATCTTCTCAGCATCATCACAGCATCATTACTGCTTACTCACTGCATCATCACAGCGCCATCACATTTTCATCAGTGCATCATCACTGCATCATCTCTGCATAATTACTGCATCATCACAGCATCATCACTGCATCTACACAGCATCTTCTCAGCATCATCACTGCATCATCATAGCATCATCACTGCATCATCACAGCATCATCAAAGCATCATCACAGCATCATCAATGCGTCATCACACCATCATCACTGCATCATCTCTGCATGACCAGTGCATCATCACAGCATCATCACATCAACTACACAACATCATCACAGTGTCATCACAGCATCATCACTGCATAATCACAGCATAACCTGAGCATCATCACAGCATCATTACTGCATCATCACTGCATCATCACAGCATCATCACTGCATCATCAGAGCATCATCACTGCATCATCAGAGCATACTCACTGCATCATCACAGCGTCACCACAGTATCATCACTGCATCATCAGAGCATCATCACTGCATCATCAGAGCATACTCACTGCATCGTCACAGCATCATCATAGCATCATCACATAGTCATCGCATCATCATCACAGCATCATAACTGCGTCTTCACAGCGTCATCACTGCATCATCACAGCATCATCACTGCAGCATCACTGCATCATCACAGCATCATCTATGCATCATCACTGCATCATCACAGCATCATAATAACACCATCACAGCATCATTAGAGCGTCATCACTGCATCATCACAGCGTCATCACAGCATCATCACAGCATCATCACTGCATATTCACTGCATATTCACTGCATCATCACACCATCATCACTGCATCATCACATTGTAATCGCAGCATCATCACTGCGTCTTCACTGCGTCATCACTGCATCATCAAAGCATCATCACTGCATTACCACCGCATCATTTCAGCATCATCACTGCATCATCACAGCATCATCACAGCATCATCACTGCGTCATCAGACCATCATCTCAGCAGCATCACTGCATCATCACTGCATCATCACAGCATCATCACTGCATCATCTCTGCATGATCAATGCATCATCACAGCATCATCACATCAACTACACAACATCATTGCAGTGTCATCACAGCGTCATCACTGCATGATCACAGCATAATCTGAGCATCATCACAGCATCATTACTGCATCATCAGAGAATCATCACTGCATAGTCACAGCATCATCACACCATCATAACAGCATCATCACACCATCATCACAGCATCATCTGAGCATCATCACTGCATCATCACTGCATCATCATAGCATCATCACACCATCATCACTGCATCATCACAGTGTCATCACAGCATCATCACAGCATCATCGCATGGTGAACACTGCATCATCACAGTATCATCACAACATAATCATAGCATAATCACAGCATCACCACTGCATCATCGCAGCGTCATCACAGCATCATCACTGCGTCATCACACCATCATCACAGCATCATCACCGCATCATCAGAGCATCGTCACTGCATCATCTCTGCATGACCAGTGCATCATCACAGCATCATCACATCAACTACATAACATCATCACAGTGTCATCACAGCATCATCACTGCATCATCACATAGTCATGGCATCATCATCACAGCATCATAACTGCGTCTTCACAGCATCATCACTGCATCATCTCTGCATCATCACAGCATCATCAAAGCATCATCACAGCGTCATCACACCATCATCACAGCATTATCACGGCATCATCAGAGCATCTTCTCAGCATCATCACAGCATCATCACTGCATCATCACAGCATCATTACACCATCATCAGAGCATCATCACAGTATCTTCACAGCATCATCACAATATCATCACAGTGTCATCACAGCATCATCACACCATCATCACTGCATCATCACAGCATCATCACTGCATCATCACAGTATCATCACAGCATCATCACAATATCATCACAGTGTCATCACAGCATCATCACAACATAATCACTGCATCATCATATCATCATCACAGCATCATCACTGCATCTTCACACAATCATCACTGCATCATCACAGCATCATCACACCTTCATCACTGCATCATCACTGCAGAATCACTGCATCATCATACCATCATCACAGTGTCATCACTGCATCATCACTGCATCATCACAGCATAACCTGAGCATCATCACAGCATCATTACTGCATCATCACTGCATCATCACAGCGTCATCACAGCATCATCACTGCATCATCAGAGCATCATCACATAGTCATGGCATCATCATCACAGCATCATAACTGCGTCTTCACAGGGTCATCACTACATCATCTCTGCATCATCACAGCATCATCACTGCAGCATCACTGCATCATCACAGCATCATCTGAGCATCGTTACTGCTTTCTCACTGCATCATCACAGCATCATCACAGCATCATCACTGCATCATCATAGCATCATCACAGCATCATAATAGCACCATCACAGCATCATTAGAGCGTCATCACTGCATCATCACAGCGTCATCACAGCATCATCACAGCATCATCACTGCATATTCACTGCATATTCACTGCATCATCACACCATCATCACTGCATCAACACAGCGTCATCACTGCATCATCACTGCATCATCACATTGTAATTGCAGCATCATCACTGCGTCTTCACTGCGTCATCACTGCATCATCAAAGCATCATCACTGCATTACCACCGCATCATTTCAGCATCATCACTGCATCATCACAGCATCTTCTCAGCATCATCACTGCATCATCACAGCATCATCACTGCGTCATCAGACCATCATCTCAGCAGCATCACTGCATCATCACAGCATCATCTCTGCATGATCAATGCATCATCACAGCATCATCACATCAACTACACAACATCATTGCAGTGTCATCACAGCGTCATCACTGCATGATCACAGCATAATCTGAGCATCATCACTGCATAATCACTGCATCATCACTGCATCATCACAGCATCTTCTCAGCATCATCACAGCATCATTACTGCTTACTCACTGCATCATCACAGCGCCATCACATTTTCATCAGTGCATCATCACTGCATCATCTCTGCATAATTACTGCATCATCACAGCATCATCACTGCATCTACACAGCATCTTCTCAGCATCATCACTGCATCATCATAGCATCATCACTGCATCATCACAGCATCATCAAAGCATCATCACAGCATCATCAATGCGTCATCACACCATCATCACAGCATCATCACTGCATCATCTCTGCATGACCAGTGCATCATCACAGCATCATCACATCAACTACACAACATCATCACAGTGTCATCACAGCATCATCACTGCATAATCACAGCATAACCTGAGCATCATCACAGCATCATTACTGCATCATCACTGCATCATCACAGCATCATCACCGCATCATCAGAGCATCATCACTGCATCATCAGAGCATACTCACTGCATCATCACAGCGTCACCACAGTATCATCACTGCATCATCAGAGCATCATCACTGCATCATCAGAGCATACTCACTGCATCGTCACAGCATCATCATAGCATCATCACATAGTCATCGCATCATCATCACAGCATCATAACTGCGTCTTCACAGCGTCATCACTGCATCATCACAGCATCATCACTGCAGCATCACTGCAGCATCACTGCATCATCTGAGCATCGTTACTGCTTTCTCACTGCATCATCACAGCATCATCTCTGCATCATCACTGCATCATCACAGCATCATAATAACACCATCACAGCATCATTAGAGCGTCATCACTGCATCATCACAGCGTCATCACAGCATCATCACAGCATCATCACTGCATATTCACTGCATATTCACTGCATCATCACACCATCATCACTGCATCATCACATTGTAATCGCAGCATCATCACTGCGTCTTCACTGCGTCATCACTGCATCATCAAAGCATCATCACTGCATTACCACTGCATCATTTCAGCATCATCACTGCATCATCACAGCATCATCACAGCATCATCACTGCGTCATCAGACCATCATCTCAGCAGCATCACTGCATCATCACTGCATCATCACAGCATCATCACTGCATCATCTCTGCATGATCAATGCATCATCACAGCATCATCACATCAACTACACAACATCATTGCAGTGTCATCACAGCGTCATCACTGCATGATCACAGCATAATCTGAGCATCATCACAGCATCATTACTGCATCATCAGAGAATCATCACTGCATAGTCACAGCATCATCACACCATCATAACAGCATCATCACACCATCATCACAGCATCATCTGAGCATCATCACTGCATCATCACTGCATCATCACTGCATCATCACAGCATCTTCTCAGCATCATCACAGCATCATTACTGCTTCCTCACTGCATCATCACAGCGCCATCACACCATCATCACAGCATCATCTGAGCTTCATCACAGTATCATTACTGCTTACTCACTGCATCAGCACAGCGTCATCATAACATCATCATAGCATCATCACTGCATCATCACAGCGTCTTCACAGCATCATCATAGCATCATCACTGCATATTCACTGCATCATCACACCATCATCACTGCATCAACACAGCGTCATCACTGCATCATCACAGTGTAATCGCAGCATCATCACTGCGTCATCACTGCGTCATCACAGCATAATCATCACTGCGACATCACACCATCATCACAGCATCATTACTGCATCATCACAGCATCATCACAGTGTCATCACAGCACCATCACTGCATCACAAGAGCATCATCACACCATCATCACAACATCATCACAGCATTATCACATCATCACTGCATCATCACAGTATCATCACTGCATCATCTCAGCATCATCATTGCATGATCACAGCAAAATCACTGCATCATCACATCATCATCACTGCATCATCACATCATCATCACAGCATCATCACAGCATCATCACTGCATCATCACAGCATCATCAAAGCATCATCACAGCATCATCACACCTTCATTACTGCATCATCACTGCAGAATCACTGCATCATCATACCATCATCACAGTGTCATCACAGCATCATCACTGCATCATCACTGCGTCATTATAGCATCATCACTGCATCATCTCTGCATGACCAGTGCATCATCACAGAATCATCGCATCAACTACACAACATCATCACAGTGTCATCACAGCATCATCACTGCATAATCACAGCATAACCTGAGCATCATTACTGCATCATCACTGCATCATCACAGCGTCATCACAGTATAATCACTGCATCATCACAGCATCATCACTGCATATTCACTGCATATTCACTGCATCATCACACCATCATCACTGCATCATCACATTGTAATCGCAGCATCATCACTGCGTCTTCACTGCGTCATCACTGCATCATCAAAGCATCATCACTGCATTACCACCGCATCATTTCAGCATCATCACAGCATCATCACAGCATCATCACAGCATCATCACTGCGTCATCAGACCATCATCTCAGCAGCATCACTGCATCATCACTGCATCATCACAGCATCATCACTGCATCATCTCTGCATGATCAATGCATCATCACAGCATCATCACATCAACTACACAACATCATTGCAGTGTCATCACAGCGTCATCACTGCATGATCACAGCATAATCTGAGCATCATCACAGCATCATTACTGCATCATCAGAGAATCATCACTGCATAGTCACAGCATCATCACACCATCATAACAGCATCATCACACCATCATCACAGCATCATCTGAGCATCATCACTGCATAATCACTGCATCATCACAGCATCTTCTCAGCATCATCACAGCATCATTACTGCTTACTCACTGCATCATCACAGCGCCATCACATTTTCATCAGTGCATCATCACTGCATCATCTCTGCATAATTACTGCATCATCACAGTATCTTCTCAGCATCATCATTGCATCAACAAAGCATCATCACTGCATCATCACTGCATCATCACAGCATCATCAAAGCATCATCACAGCATCATCATAGCATCATCACTGCATCATCATAGCATCATCACACCATCATCACTGCATCATCACAGCATCATCGCATGGTGAACACTACATCATCACAGTATCATCATAGCATAATCACAGCATCACCACTGCATCATCGCAGCGTCATCACAGCATCATCACTGCGTCATCACACCATCATCACAGCATCATCACTGCATCATCAGAGCATCATCACTGCATCATCTCTGCATGACCAGTGCATCATCACAGCATCATCACATCAACTACACAACATCATCACAGTGTCATCACAGCATCATCACAGCATAACCTGAGCATCATCACAGCATCATTACTGCATCATCACTGCATCATCACAGCGTCATCACAGTATCATCACTGCATCATCACTGCATCATCAGAGCATACTCACTGCATCGTCACAGCATCATCATAGCATCATCACTGCATCATCAGAGCATCATCACTGCATCGTCACAGCATCATCAGAGCATACTCACTGCATCGTCACAGCATCATCATAGCATCATCACATAGTCATCGCATCATCATCACAGCATCATAACTGCGTCTTCACAGGGTCATCACTGCATCATCTCTGCATCATCACAGCATCATCACTGCAGCATCACTGCATCATCTGAGCATCGTTACTGCTTTCTCACTGCATCATCACAGCATCATCTGTGCATCATCACTGCATCATCATAGCATCATCTCAGCATCATCACAGCATCATCACTGCACCATCACACCATCATCACAGCATCATCACTGCATCATCACACCATCACCACTGCATCATCACAGCATCATCACTACATCACCGCAGCATCATCACAGCATCATCACAGCATAATCACAGCATCATCACTGCATCTTCTCAGCATCATCACAGCATTATCACTGCATGGTCACAGCATCATCAATGCATCATCACAGCATCATCGCAGCATCATCAATGCATCATCACAGCATCATTGCAGCTTCATCACTGCATCATCACCTTGTCATTACAACGTCATCACTGTGTTATCACATCGTCATCACAGCATCATCACTGCATCATCACTGCGACATCACACCATCATCACAACATCATCACTGCATCATCTCTGCATGATCAGTGCATCATCACAGCATCATCAAAGCATCATCACAGCACCATCAAGCATAATCACAGTATCATCAATGCATCATCACAGTGTCATCACAGTATCATCACTGCATCATCACAACATAATCATAGCATAATCAAAGCATCACCACTGCATCAGCGCAGCGTCATCACAGCATCATCACTGCGTCATCACAACATCATCACAGCATCATCACTGCATCATCACTGCATCATCAGAGCATACTCACTGCATCATCAGAGCATACTCACTGCATCATCACAGCGTCATCATAGCATCATCACTGCATCATCACATAGTCATCGCATCATCATGACAGCATCATCACTGTGTCTTCACAGCGTCATCACTGCATCATCGCTGCATCATCACATCATCATCACAAAATCAGCACACCATCATCACTGCATCACAGCATCATCACATCATCATCACAGCATCTTCGAAGCATCATCACAGCATCATTACTGCTTACTCACTGCATCATCACACCATCATCACTGCATCATCACTGCATCATCACAGCATCATTGCATGGTGAACACTGCATCATCAATGTATCATCACTGCATCATCATAGCATCATCACAGTGTCATCACAGCATCATCACAAAATAACCACTGCATCATCACAGCATTATCTCAGCATCATCACAGCATCATTACTGCTTACACACTGCATCATCACAGCGCCATCACAGGTTCATCACTGCATCATCATAGCATCATCACTACATCATCACATCATCATCAATTCATCATCACAGCATCATCACACCATCATTACTGCATCATCACTGCAGAATCACAGCAGCATCACACCATCATCACAGTGTCATCACAGCATCATCACTGCGTCATCAGAGCATCATCACTGCATCATCTCTGCATCATCTCTGCATGACCAGTGCATCATCACAGGATCATCACATCAACTACACAACATCATCACAGCATCATCACTGCATAATCACAGCATAACCTGAGCATCATCATTCAGCATCATTACTGCATCATCACAGCGTCATCACAGTATCATCACTGCATCATCACAGCATCATAACTGCGTCTTCACAGCGTCATCACTGCATCATCTCTGCATCATCGCAGCATCATCACTGCATCATCACATCATCATCACAGCATCAACACACCATCATCACTGCATCACAGCATCATCACATCATCATCACAGAGTCATCAAAGAATCATCAGAGAATCATCAAAGCATCATCACAGCATCATCACAGCATCATCAGAGCATCATCACAACAGAATCATAGCATCATCACACCATCATCACAGCATCATCGCAGCATCATCGCAGCGTCATCACTGCATCATCACCTTGTCATTACAACATCATCACTGTGTTATCACATCCTCATCACAGAATCATCGCAGCGTCATCACTGCAGCATTACATCATCACTGCATAGTCACAGCATCATCAGAGCGTCATCACAGCATCATCACTGTATCATCACAGCATCATCACTGCATCATCAAATAATCATCACAGCACCATCACAGCATCATCACAGCCTCATCACAGAATCATCACTGCATCATCACTGCATCATCAGAGTCATCACAGCATCATCACTACATCATCACAGCATCATCAATGCATCATCAGAGCATCATCACACCATCATCACAGTGTCATCACAGCATCATCACTGCATAATCACTGAATCATCACAACATCATAACTGCGTCTTCACAGCGTCATCACTGCATCATCACAGCATCATCAAAGCATCATCACATCATCATCACTGCATCAACACAGTGTCATAACTGCATCATCACTGCACCATCACAGCATCATTACAGCATCATCACTGCATAATCACTGCATCATCACACCATGATCACTGCATCATCACTGCATCATCACAGCATCATTGCATGGTGAACACTGCATCATCACACCATCATTACAGCATCATCACTGCATCATCACAGCATCATTGCATGGTGAACACTGCATCATCACACCATCATTACAGCATCATCACTGCATCATCACAGCATCTTCTCAGCATCATCACTGCATCATTACAGCATCATCACTGCATCATCACAGCGCCATCACACCATCATCACTGCATCATCACAGCATCATCTGAGCTTCATCACAGTATCATTACTGCTTACTCACTGCATCATCACAGCGTCATCATAGCATCATCACTGCATCATCACAGCGTCATCATAGCATCATCACTGCATCATCACAGCATCATCATAGCATCATCACAGCATCATTAGAGCGTCATCACTGCATCATCACAGCGTCTTCACAGCATCATCATAGCATCATCACTGCATCATCACACCATCATCACTGCATCAACACAGCGTCATCACTGCATCATCACAGCATAATCATCACTGCGACATCACACCATCATCACAGCATCATTACTGCATCATCACAGTGTCATCACAGCACCATCACTGCATCACAAGAGCATCATCACACCATCATCACAACATCATCACAGCATCATCACATCATCACTGCATCATAAAAACATAAACATAGCATTGTCACAGCAAAAAAACATCATCATCGCAGCATCATCACTTCATAATCACTGCATCATCACAGTATCATCACTGCATCATCACAGTATCATCACTGCTTCATCACAGCATCATCACTGCATGATCACAGCAAAATCACTGCATCATCACATCATCATCACTGCATCATCACAGCATCATCACACAATCATCACTGCATCATCACAGCATCATCACACCTTCATTACTGCATCATCACTGCAGAATCACTGCATCATCATACCATCATCACAGTGTCATCACAGCATCATCACTGCGTCATCACAGCATCATCACTGCATCATCACTGCGTCATTATAGCATCATCACTGCATCATCTCTGCATGACCAGTGCATCATCACAGCATCATCGCATCAACTACACAACATCATCACAGCATCATCACAGCATCATCACTGCATAATCACAGCATAACCTGAGCATCATCACAGCATCATTACTGCATCATCACAGCGTCATCACAGTATCATCACTGCATCATCAGAGCATCATCACTGCATCATCTCATAGTCATGGCATCATCATCACAGCATCATAACTGCGTCTTCACAGGGTCATCACTGCATCATCTCTGCATCATTGCAGCATCATCACAGCATCAGCACACCATCATCACTGCATCACAGCATCATTACATCATCATCACAGAGTCATCAAGGAATCATCACAACATCATCAAATATCATCACAGAATCATCACAGCATCATCACTGCATCATCACTGCGTCATCACAGCATAATCACAGCATCATCACTGCATCATCACAGTATCATCACAGCATCATCAATGCATCATCACAGTGTCATCACAGCATTATCACTGCATGGTCACAGCATCATCACAGCATCATCACTGCAGCATCACAGCATAATCACAGCATCATCACTGCAGCATCATCGCAGCGTCATCACTGCATCATCACCTTGTCATTAAAACGTCATCACTGTGTTATCACATCGTCATCACAGAATCATCGCAGTGTCATCACTGCATCATCACACCATCATCACATCATCATCACTGCATGGTCACAGCATCATCACAGCATCATCACTGAATCATCACAGCATCATCGCAGCGTCATAACTGCGTCTTCGAAGCGTCATCACTGCATCATCACTGTGTTATCACATCGTCATCACAGCATCATCACTGCGACATCACACCATCATCACAGCGTCATCACAGCATCATCACTGCGTCATCACAGCATAATCACGGTATCACAATATTATCAAAGCATCATCACAGCATCATCACAACACCATCAAGCATAATCACTGCATCATCACTGCATCATCACAGAGTCATCACAGCATCATCACTGTATCATCACAACATAATCATAGCATAATCAGAGAATCACCAGTGCATCATCGCAGAGTCATCACAGCATCATCACTGCGTCATCACACCATCATCACAGCATCATCACTGCATCATCAGAGCATACTCACTGCATCATCACAGCGTCATCACAGCGTCATCACAGTATCATCACTGCATCATCAGAGCATCATCACTGCACCATCACTGCATCATCACAGCATCATCACAGCATCATAACTGCGTCTTCACGGCGTCATCACTGCATCATTGCAGCATCATCACTGCATCATCACATCTTCATTACAGCATCATCACAGCATCATCAATGCATCATCACAGCATCATCGCAGCGTCATCACTGCATCATCACCTTGTCATTACAACGTCATCACTGTGTTATCACATCGTCATCACAGCATCATCACTGCGACATCACACCATCATCACAACATCATCACTGCATCATCACTGCGACATCACACCATCATCACTGCATCATTACAGCATAATCACAGCATCACAATATTATCAAAGCGTCATCACAGCATCATCAGAGCATCAACACAAGATAATCAAAGCATCATCAGA